>CM055279.1:73185247-73699591 GCA_029237695.1 Conchocele bisecta | reverse complement strand
AGCAAACTACGACACGTACAAAACTCTTTGGTAGACATTTGGTTATACACTTCAATAGAAAGTACATCTAAAAAGGAGTAGATGATCTCTGATAACATATTGTAGTACTTTCAGTGCTTTGATTTTATATTTTAGGAAGGACCTCGTATGTGCTCTCTGATAACATATTGTAGTACTTTCAGTGCTTTGATTTTATATTTTAGGAAGGACCTCGTATGTTCTGTGTATACGTGACGTGAAACGACTGTTGAAATTGTGATATTATAGGGCAACAGGCTGATAAAAAGCGACATTACGACGAATGTGATGTTGTACCTTTAGACAAGGGAAAATCATTAAATATATTTACAAATTTTAATATATTTTTCCTACATGAAATGAAACATTCAGAATACATGCGTATTAAGTGCGAAAATCATTAAATATTGCTGAAAACATCGCAAAAGGTACAAAATAATATATTTTTCCTACATGAAATGAAGCATTCAGAATACATGCGTATTACGAGCGAAAATCATTAAATATTGCTGAAAACATCGCAAAAGGTACAAAATAGTCAATTGTTGAGAAAATGGGCATCACCACGTATGGGAGTTGTTACGATTAATGGCTGAGAAAAGGGGTATTACTACGTAGGTGATCCAGTTAAGGTGCGTAATTTAGGGGAAATTCATAAAACTTGCATACTGCAGCGGTATCGAGAAAAATGCCGACATAATGAGTATATAGCAAACTTGAATATTGCAGACATAATACTTATATAGAAGATCAAAGAGCCAGCAAATACAGACAAAACATACAGATCATAGCAAACTACGACACGTACAAAATTCTTTGGTAGACATTTGGTTATAAACTTCAATAGAAAGTACATCTAAAAAGGAGTAGATGATCTCTGATAACATATTGTAGTACTTTCAGTGCTTTGATTTTACATTTTAGGAAGGACCTCGTATGTGCTCACTCTGATAACATATTGTAGTACTTTCAGTGCTTTGATTTTATATTTTAGGAAGGACCTCGTATGTGCTCTCTGATAACATATTGTAGTACTTTCAGTGCTTTGACTTTATATTTTAGGAAGGACCTCGTATGGTCTGTGTATACGTGACGTGAAACGACTGTTGAAATTGTGATATTATAGGGCAACAGGCTGATAAAAAGGGACATTACGACGAATGTGATGTTGTACCTTTAGACAAGCGAAAATCATTAAATATATTTACAAACTTTAATATATTTTTCCTACATGAAATGAAACATTCAGAATACATCCGTATTAAATGCGAAAATCATTAAATATTGCTGAAAACATCGCAAAAGGTACAAAATAGTCAATAGTTGAGAAAATGGGCATCACCACGTATGGGAGTTGTTACGATTAATGGCTGAGAAAAGGGGTATTACTACGTAGGTGATCCAGTTAAGGTGCGTAATTTAGGGGAAATTCATAAAACTTGCATACTGCAGCGGTATCGAGAAAAATGCCGACAGAATGAGTATATAGCAAACTTGAATATTGCAGACATAATACTTATATAGAAGATCAAAGAACCAGCAAATGCAGACAAATAGTCTGAGAAAATGGACCTCACAACATATGGTGGTTGTTACGATCAATCGCTGAGAAAATGGGTATTATTACATATGTGATCCAAGAAGCTTCAGATCAGTTCATCATGGAATGCATAATATCTGTACTGACCAATGTTCGTAACGAATTAATGTCTTTACACACCTCTAAAATAAGCTGAAAATGTGGAGAATAATATGTAGTATAAAAGACCTTACCTTATATATTCCTTCGATAAAGTTGATCCGTCCTGACTTAAGTATAATCACGATGTGATATTGACGTGTTCACCGTAGGTTTTATACCCCATCATCTGCAGTCCCCATGCAGCTGTCAGGTGTTCACTGAGTTAAATTATATGACCTATTAATTCCGCACACGCCCACTGCCAATTAGAATATATCACATAATCTGCAGCTGTTCCAATACCATCGACCGCCAAAACCGACAGGAGGTGGACCATGCATCTGTCAGGTATTCACTGAGTTAAATTATACGACCTATTAATTCCGCACACGCCCACTGCCAATTACAATATATCACAGAATCTGCAGCTGTTCCAATACCATCGACCGCCAAAACCGACAGGCATGTCACGGAGTTCACTTTTATACGAGTGATACATATGAATAACTGGTGAATGTTATGCCGATATTTGGTTGTTAATAAGGTATGTTTATAAACATTGTACATATATTGTTTTCGGGTTGATCGATACAAGATTGAATGGTTAACATCATCGTATTCTTATTTTTAAAAACTGACACTCCTTGAATTTTTGCATAATGTAGTAAATGCTTTTCTAAAGCGTGTTTTGATACGTTGAACGACATGATAGTAAATGGTCTTTGGAGAGAGATACATTACCTTTGGGACTCAGCGAGAATGAGGACACGTGACTTAGTACGCGACCAATGAGAGAGGCGTTAAAACGGCGCCTCGAAGTGGATTGACGTGTTCCAATACAATCGACCGCCAAAACCGACAGGAGGTCCATGCAGCTGTCTGGTGTTCACTGAGCTAAATTATACGACCTATTAATTATTTATTAGACACGCCCACTTCCATTAATATAGTAATTAAACTTGGCTATTACGTAATTGGGGTTAAACCGCTGCTACTACTACTCATATGCTACGAGAATTTAACATGAGGGCAGAACATAGATTTTTAACAAATAATTTTGGAATTTGTGGACCGATTTTCAAAATTTAACGTGTTTTTGCACCATGTTACCATGTCACAAAGTAGTATATAAGAGTCACAATGATACCATCACCTCTGGAAGGCACCGGCTACGCGCGGCACTTTCCACCGCATGATGGTATCATTTGTGACTCTTATATACTACTACCGAGAGACCATATATTTATGACATGAGAAGATACACCCTATTAGAGATAAAAATCCCTATGCTATACTCAGTATATATATACAACAATCTGTCATACTTTTATTACGAATAAAATAACAACTGACACCCTATTAAAGATAATAAATCCATAAGTTATACTCAGTATTTTACAGCAATCTGTCACAAATATAAACTGACACCCTATTAAAGACAAGTTATCCATAAGTTATACTAAGTATATTACAACAATCTGTCGTACATTTATTACAAATAAAATATAAACTTACACCCTATTGAAGATAAAAATCTATTGGTTATACTCAGTATAATGCCTACCATAAAGCAAATGAGAGAGCAAGCTAAGAGTTGGGGAATTTCCCTAAGAGGTTTGAGACTCAAGAAAGATATAGCAGATAGGACAAGTGACGCGCGAGCCGTCGTATACGAGGAGAGGCTGCGGCGTGCGGTTTCGACCGGACGACTGCCCGCCGACCCCGAAAAACGCTCCGAGAAATTGGAGAACGAGACGACGGCCAGTCTGCGCGCCACCGCTTACGCGCAGCGTGTAAAAGAAGATCCCAGCGCACGTAGAAAACCCCTATACAAGGCGTACTACAATAAGATTTATCAAGGATTGGTGGGGAGACCTCCCAAGAAGAGGAGAGATATCGCCAGAGCTTTGGTGGAGGAGGGTCCCAGGATTCTCGCCGAAGAAGCCGAAGTTAGGGAAACTGTTGATAGGGGTAGGAGGAAGATAGTATGGACTTTCGAGAGGTGGGTAGACGGGGAGATCGCTAATTGCATAATGAATAAAATTCGCCCAGAGATGACCACGGCATGTTATCTGAGGTATTCGTGCTCGTATCGTATTAGGAACATAGCGACCGACGCTACTATGATCTATCACAAACAATCAAAGGGCAGTCCGTGGATAAACGAGATCGCCAAAGCCGAGAGTTGGATATCCGATAGAGAGAAAGGTCGAATGGACATCGACAAAGTCGATAGACCAAACACGAAATGGACCTTCGTTCGTTGGACATCGGTAGAGGTGAAGATGATCATCGACGCACAACAACTTCTCATGGGAGCGGGAAAACTCCCAGACTGGTTAAGACAGAAAAAGGGAATGTATTCCGTCGACACGTACGACGACTACTTGTGTCTGTTTAGGTGCATAGCCATCCAACGTGGAGGGAGACCAGACCGCTGTTGTGAGAAGGCACGAGCTCTGGCTCGCGAATATCTCGGGCATGATAACGGACCGGGTAGCCAGGGAATTCCCCTGGACGATATTAAGAAGGTCGAAGAGCATTTCAAGCTGGATATTCGCGTTTACGAGCCCACCGCCGATGGAGTGTGGTACCTCATGAAGGTTCCGGCAAATTACGACGATGTTGGTTGGGGGGAAGACAATGACGATAGGAATGTTTGGAGGTCACTCGTTCCTCATAACGAATCTCCGCAAGATGACGAACGAGTACGGGTGCACCGGATGTCAACAACGGTTCACAAAGTCGTGTAACATGCACAGGCACGCGACCACCTGCATGGGTGGGAAGACCGTGGTGACATGTCCAGGTAAGAGGGTAGAGAGACCACAGTCGGTCTACGAGAAGGCGTTCTATCCTAAGGGGTCAGCGAGTGTGAGGTCGATTCAATGGTTGAGCAGAGAAGAGGAGAGGGTGGGAAAGCACATACATCACGCCGACTGCGGTCACGGTGGTGAGAGGTGGGTGGCCGGTGATCCGGTCGACGGTTACTGTCACGAGACAGAGACCGTGTTTCAGTTTCACGGATGCTACTGGCACGGGTGTCCGAGGCATTGCATGAGAGGTAACGCGAGATCGCTGTACAATAGGACGAAAATTCAAGACGCCAAGATAAGGAAGGCGGGTTACGAGCTGGTGGTGATGTGGGAGTGCGAGTGGTTGAATGAGGTGAATACCTACTATCCACAATCGCCACGCGAGGAGGAGACGACTCTGTACCCCCACCAGATAGTCTACGACTTCGAGGCGTATCTCGACAAGTCAAAAACCACGCGACCCACCAAAGACCTGACCTTCGAGGTCGAGCACGTTCCTATATCGGTGTCGTTGGGGGATACGATGCATGAAGGGATCACACACCTATGCGAACGAGATCCCCGACACGCTAGTCGAGAAGTTCGTGACCGAGCTGCAGATGAGAGGCAAGGCAATCAGGGAGGGGGTTAGGAAGAAGTATCTGCCGGCCGACATAGATATGTTATCGAAGTCTCAGCAAGCAAAGATTATCTCTTGGATTGACCAAGTCCCGGTGGTGGGGTTCAACTGTAGCAGGTACGACCTGAACCTCATCAAGCAATACTTTGTAGAGAAGTTGGCGGCCACCGTGAATAAGGTGATGGTCGGAAAGAGAGCCAGCACGACGATGTTTCTGTTTACCCCGGAGTTTAGATTTCTCGACATCATCCAGTATCTGGGACCCGGTACCACGTACGACCGGTGGGTTAAGGCGTACGACTGTAAAACGGTAAAGTCTCACTTTCCGTACGAGTGGTTCAATAGCGCTGACAAGCTCGACCATCCGGGGCTGCCAGACTATCCCGAGTGGTACTCGAAGTTGAAGGGTGAGTTCCTACTGTCGTTGTCCGAGTGGAAAGAGTGTAAGAAGGTATTCCGAGAAAATGGGATGAAGACGTTCAAGGAATGGTTGCAACACTACAACGACTTGGATGTAGGACCGTTCCTGGAGGCTCTGACTAAAATGACGGAGTTCTAAAGGGGAAGAGGCGTGGACATACTCAAGGATGCTGTGTCTCTGCCCGGTGTTTCCCTTCAGTACCTACTCCGAGGGTCGATCGATGGGAAGGCGGACACGCCCGAGCTGTGGTCACCGAAGTCTGAAACTTACGAGATGATGAAGCAGGGATTGGTCGGTGGTCCGTCCATAGTATTCTCCAGATACGCCGAGGCTGGAAGGTCAACGATCAGGGGTCAGGTGGGGAGTCGGGAGAAGATGTGCAAGGCGGTGCTGGGGTACGATGCCAATGCTCTGTACCTATCTACTCTGTCGAAGGACATGCCGTGTGGTGAGGAGCAGATATGGACGTGTGACGACCCGGAAAGACAGTCGTATATAGACTGTTTCGTGAGGAAGGTCAGGAGTGAAAAGTGGTTCGGATTTGCGGAGTTGGATATAGAGGTCTCGGAAACGTTGAGAGACAAGTTCTCGGAAATGTCACCGCTGTTCGTTAATCGAGAAGTCGATGAGAAAGAGGTTCCACAGCACATGAAGGACCTCCTGGCCGGGACCGGGAGGAAAAGAGTCGAAGGACAGAGAAAGCTCGTGGGGGCAATGTCCGCCAAGAAGATGATCATATACTCCCCACTGCTAAAGTGGTATCTGGAGCACGGTCTGATCGTCAAGGCGGTGCATAGGGTGATAGACTACACGCCCGGCAAACCGTTTCAATGGTTCGTTGAAGAGGTTACCGCTGCTAGACGGACGGGGGACGTCGACAAGAGCAAGGCGGTGTTGGCGGAGATATTCAAACTGGTTGGCAACGCGTGTTGTGGCAAGCTGATAGAGGCACAAGAGAGACACCTGAACACCACATATACGAAGGATGAGAAGACTGTCGATCGGGCACTCAGGTCGGCGTGGTTCGAAGACCTGGAGGAGATTGGGGAGGCTTACGAGATATCGAGCAGGAAGACTCGAGTGGTGATCAACAGACCGTTTCAGTGTGGCATAGCGGTCTACCAGTTGGCCAAGCTCCGGATGCTGGAGTTCTACTACGATTTCTTGGACAAGTACGTGGATCGCGGAGATTTCGAACTGATACAGATGGACACTGACAGCATGTACTTCGCGCTGTCGAGAAGACGCTGGCGGCGGTGGTGAGAAAGAATATGAAGAGAAAGTTTAATAAGGAGAAGACCGAGTGGTTGGCGTGGGACGTGTGGAGCAACAGAACTCCGGGACTGTTCAAGCTGGAATTCGAAGGGGATAGAGCCATCGCTCTGTGTAGCAAGTGTTACTACGTGAGTGGTGATGGAAAATCTAAGCACTCGGCCAAGGGGATGTCGAAGAGATCTAACAATCTGACTTGGGGAAGGTATAAGAGTGCTCTCGAAGGGGGTAGGGATATGGCGGAGAACAGGGGATTCCGAATGATTAACGGGATGATGAATACATACAAGCAGGAAAAGTTGGGGTTGTCTGCGTACTACGACAAGAGGAGAGTGATGGAAGACGGGTTACACACCGAGCCTATAGGATAGGTAAAAAAAAAAAAGAACTCTGAAAAAAGGAGAGAATACTAAAGACTGACGATCCGGGGGTAGCTGGTTGTCAGAAGGCACCATAAGAAGTTCTTCGCGAACAAACCCTCGAGATGGCCCATCATCCAAATAGTAGAGCACGGGCTCATCGGGCTTGGTAATAGATCGATCTAGATGATATACATTGAGAGACCACACGGGATCAGTCGCGCGGCGGCTGCCACCTTCGAGCTCTCCCGGTTGATAGAGGTACCGGACGTCAATATCCGATGGAAGCCGTTGCTCCTCTAAACCAACGGGTCGCCCGCGCGAGACGGCAGAGGGCTTGCTCGTCACCATTTTAAACTTGATAGCATCTAAAGGCTTCTTACCTATCAATCTGGTCACCTCTCCGTTCAGTGCGGAGACCACGGCGGGCAGTCTGGCCACCCACTCGGTCGATCGCGAATGAGGGTCTACAAGTTCTTTAGCGTATTGGTGTCTGAACAGTCTCTCAGCCAGGGTTCGATTGAAGCGCTCCACGATCCCCTGGTCCCGGTGGATGTTCACGCGGCCGCGTCGTACAGAAACGTCGTGCTTAGACAATAGATGAGAGACCGCGCCCATGAACTCGCGGCCGGGATCGACCTGGAGAAGATTCGGCCATTTGAGAGGACTCCTCTTATATATTCGGGAGAGAGCCTCGGCCACCTCCTTAGACTCTTTAATGGCCAACGGCTCAGCCCCCTTATAACGACTCGCTACGTCAACGATTGTCAGTGCGTACTTGTACGTCTTGCGACCGACGCGATCGTGAGGGAGAAACAAGAGATCCGCCCTTGGTGAACTTGGTTCAGTACCCACCGGCACGTCGAATTTCGGGCGCGGAATATTGTGAGGCGCGGGTAAATAAATCTGCCAGATGGCCTGCTTCTTGAGCCATTCCTTGAAAGTGTTTTCTGAAACCTTGGTCGCCGCCGCGAGGTTCTTGATGGCCGCGAGTCCCTTCCAGTACCCGCGGGGGCTATAGTACGTGTTCGCTAGCTTGCGCGTTAGGCGAACCGATAGTTTGGTATTAAGTTTGCGCGTGTTCATCGTATGCGATGTATTCTAATATATCGGACAATCTCCAACATGCCCTCGCCAGATCGTCCGGAAACTGCGTCGATAATAATAAACCTTTCTTGGAAGTACAATCGCGATTGGGGGTTAAGTTCTGAAGGAACTTGGGAAAATCCAATCCCCCAGGATTGGTGGAGGAATATAACATCCGCTTTGCGAAAAGTGTGGCCGCTTTTTCGTCCTCGCGCCACGTCTCGAGAGAATCTCGGGCCAGACGAATCATACCCCCTGCGCCAGCTATGCGGTGTTTAAGGGCAGTGTAGCCTACATCAATCATAGCAAAATAAAGTTCGTCAACTGACATCGTTCTATATATATATATATTTATAAAAAAAATTATTTAAAATAATTAATTTAAAATCTCGATTGGATATAGTAGCCGACGATACACACCACACCCATTCCCACGACGATGAACACGATCTCGCGGTCTTTTTGGGGCTCTGACGGTACATAGAAATCTGAAAGTTGGGGCTCACGATCCAGCGGCGCGAGACTTTTCTGCCGATATGCCATCGCGTACTCGCGGTTGGCTTCTTCAACGTTTTTAATGTTTGTGCGGCGTGATTTTCGCGGCGAAGCTCTTCGTTGACCCAGTCCAGATGGGCGGTTCGTTTTTTCGACCATGCTTCCTTTGCGCTATTGAGTTGTTCTACAGCTAAATCGTGACGCTTGCGCTCCTCATCCACGTTCGAGCTTCTCATTTTAGAGAATATAAAGTTGCTACCGCTGAACGCCAATGCGTTTACAAGCGCACCACCTACTATTACTGCGATTGAAGCCATTTATTTCCATATATTAACTGGTAGAATTCCAGCTTTAACTAGATAATCTCGGGTCCAAACTGCGGCCGCTACATCTAACGTCGCGAGCCCTACGTCTCTCACAGTAAAGTCCAATTTGGGAGCGGACCCTCCTAAGGCCATCTGTGATAGTCGAGCATACCCGATACTGAAACCCGATATCACCACGGCATGATAAAGCGCATTCACTAACATTTTACCATCTTGTTCAGCCATTATAATTATTGCATATAAAAGGGGTCGCGATCAATGTTTAAATGGGGCGCATCCAATCGCGATTGGTGTTTCGTAACTGTTTTTGGATGAATTGATGGGGGTTGTTTTTTCGATAAGGATTGGTGTAATAGGGGGTATTTCCACACGCACAGGGCAGCAACAACTGCCAGACCACCACCAACAACCCAACTCCAATTCACGAATTTGGGTTCAATCGGATTCGCCCAACCTCGATTGGGTGTTGAGTGGGCTTCCAATTCGTGAATTGGGGGTGTTGTTGTACTCAACTCTGTCTTCAGATGTTTTGCTGTCTCCGTCCCCGATTGCAACGACTGTTTAGCCTCTCGAAGCTCGGCGAGTATTTTATCTTGTTTAACTTTTCGGGTGGCAGCCGCCGCCCTCCCAGCTGCCTGCCTTTTGGGTTTTTATGTCGTGCAACCCCCAACTCCAATCGCGATTGGGTTGGAGGATCAATCGGAGTTGGAAGTGCTGCAATCGGGTTCGATTGGGTTGGAGCAATCCCCAACGCTGTTGGAGATTGCTGTTCCGTCACTCTCGCGGGTGTGTCTTGTGTCATCATTTATGATATTAATATTAGGGCTTATAGTTCGTGGGCATATATGTCCAAATTGACAGTGTTTACCCGTGGTCAACGCGGTTGTCAGCGGAGCTAAGTACATTCCAAACTTGTGATATGAGCAGCAGGCTGTTCTAAGAGTGTGACCTATAAAAGGGTTAGTCTCTAGATCGTCAATCAATCCCGCGGTGTTTGGTATAGGGAGAAGTATACTAACGGCGGTTGCGTACAAATGAATAGCCGCCGATCCGAGAGTTTTTGTCATCTCCGCACCCAACCTAGATTCGTATCGCGCATACATTTTATCGATCTCCGCATCTGACATCTTATCCACCTGAAAAACTGAGAGACGCCTACCGAGATAATGCTCCGATTGTCCCCCAGCAACCAGCGCGCTGCATTTTCACTTTCCGGCCAATTAAGTCGGAGCCACGAAACAATCTCGAGGGTCCTGCACGAGGACACGACACTCGGTGAGCGTCTTCGCACTCTGTTCAGAGAAAAGGGCATCACGATAGTAACCATCATCGCAGCTTTCAGCATGATTATATCGACCCTAATTCTATCTATATCGTCTCCATTTGTAGCTGTCAATGCTGGTGCCGCACCAGCACCCGCACCAGCACCCGCGCCATCCGGCGGAGTCAAGGAGTGGGTAAAAAAACAACTAAAAGCCCTCGCCGGTCTCCTGGCTAAATTAGCAGGAAAGGTGGCTGCCGTGCTGCCTGGGTTGATAGGAGGTCTCCTCTCCTTCTTGTTATCTATATTATCAAAAACGGTCGGATGGCTCGCCGAGAATGCTTGGGCTTTAATCGTGGCAATGGCCGGTCTCCTACTATTCTTCACCAGAGAGTTCCTAAAACCAAAGCGCAAATAGTCCGATCGCCACGAGGGCAACGACGAGCGCCAATTTCTCCTCCTCGTGTGTTGTGCTTCCAATCTCGATTGGTGTTTCAACATGTTGATGATTGGATTGGGGGAACTCGATGGTGCATCCAATTTACGAATTGGGGGTACTGGGTTTGATTGTGTTGAGGGAGGTGTATCCATTTTGTGTTTTGGGCGTTTTATGAAATCGGTTCGACTTACAACACTGTTGAACCCGATCATGTTGGGGGTGCGCTTGATGATATCCGTGTTCACGTTACCGTTGTGGCCGATTTTTTGATTGGCGGTGGCGATTACGATCTGATTATTGTAACCGTCAACCGGGTCGTCTCGTAGTATCATATTGCTCGGCGCCATATAAAGACCTATTCCAAATACATAGTCTACTGCAGTGCTGACATTCTGCAAAACGTCTTGATAATTCTGGATCGCCTTCTCCAGATCCACCCTAGCTGAGATGGCGTCCTCTACAAGTGCCAAGAATTGTTTTTGTGCATCAAACGCTGTTCCCGTGCCCAGTATAGAACTGCGAGTTTGCTTCTGTGCGCCGAGGTTGGCCCAGACGTACGTGCGAATGGAGTCGTTGACGCGAGTAACCCCGGCCTGCGTGAACCCTAGACCCTTATCTAACATAAATGTACCCCACACGTTCTGAACCTCAGCAGCCTGCTGTATGTAATCTACGTGAGCCCGTTTTCGGAGGTAACATTTTACAAGAAAACACGCCGCAGTGCCGACCTCCAGACACTTCCGGCCCGAAAGTCATAGTCGCGTGGTCAAAATTCCCGGCGTTCCGACTGACGATGTGGTCACCGGAGTGATCGTGTCTAAAATCAGTCTGCGTCCAATTCCCGGACTGGCCCCGAATGAGAACGTCCCCGAGGCCAGTGCTGGTAGGAAATGCTTTCTGTCTCCAGTCCGCGTCTTTTGAAACGTTAAATTCGTTACAGTCTTTCAAACGCCATACGGTCGTATGCATTGGAAATGGGATCCCAGGCGTCGTCTTGAGGTAGTGAAATACCTAGTTCTTTGAGAATCCTCCTAATAGTATAATACGCGTGAAAGTTGTAGACACTTCGGAGCATGACATTCTTGGATGCCAGATGGTCTTTATGTGAAACTCCACACCCGGCTGTTGCGCACCATACAGCGAAATTTATTTGGTTCTGCCAAAACTGCATCGGTGTTGCTTTCCACCAGTTTACCGCCTCCATCGTAGTAATCTTGGGCAGCCTATATTGTTCAAAGATGTTAGGGAAATTGGTGGCAAAGCCACTGTCCGGTCTAACCGTTACGGTTGGGTGTACAAGGCGGTTAACAACGTCTGTTTGGGTGTATTTACCACCGACCGCGTACTTTGCATTAGAATTAAAGCTAAATGCTTTGGTATCCATTGAAAGATATTATTATGTTTGCTACTATCACTAATGTTCAAAAAGGGAGTTGTGAACTTCAAAAATTAATCGACAACTGCTGCGGAAAACGCCGGGTGGGCCTCAGATCAATCACGTTCATGGTCGGGTGGCAGAATGTGGGAAAGAGTGAAGGGTTTTACTATGCGAAGGGTGAACAACAATTCGGTGTAAAGCTGCCTCACGGACTGTGGGGAATAAGACAGCTCAAAGATTTTGTCAACTCAGAGCTTGACGGTATAATCAACCTCACAGTATCGAAGGCTACCGGGCTCGCAACAATGACCATCAGCCCTGCTAATAAGGTAGTGGTCTCCCCGGGGTTGGGTATTCAACTCGGTTTTAGAGAGACATACTCCGCAAATAAAGGAGTGTTTACCCCGGGTGAGTACGTCGGTGATAACCCGGTGGACTTCGCCTTCACGAAATCTCTCGGGGTGCACCTGGATAGGGTGAACACATCGTACAACACGGTAGACGGCACTCCCAGCACATTACTGAAAACCGTGCCCACCAGCGACTGTTTCTTTGGTGAGACCCTGACCTTAGACTTCCCACGCCCCGAGATGAAAGTTTTGGAATCGGGACATATCCACGAATTTACGGTCTCTATTCTCGATGATCAAGCGAGAAAGTTGAATAACTATTACCCGATTTCGGACGTTCTCGAAATTTCCAATTAATTAAACGCATGTTCGTAATTTATATATATATATACATTATCAACATTATTGAAAATGAGCATATACGGACCAGGTAGTTCTTCCAATTCCAATCGGGATTGGGTGACAGATTCAAAGAATTTGGAACCAGCAGAAGGGGGATTCGTCCCGACAGAGTGACTTTTTAACTACCCAAAAAACAAAGGCCTTGATCAATAGAACTATATCGGTGGCCACGGACGAGAATCACAAGAGTCTACTATCACAACTTAGAGAATATGCCCTGGCTGTGAATACACAAAGTCGTGAAGAAAAGCATACGGAACTAAACGAACTAGGTGAAAAAATAACCAAATTTCGAAAAGAGGCCCGGTTGGGGATTGATAAAGTCCGAGAAGACCACCAGGCGGACCTTACGGAGGCTTATGATGAGTTGCTCTTAAAGGACTCTCTCAGTAAAGAAGCGACACTTACCGAACTAGACGGAAAAATAACAAAATTTCGAAAAGAGGCCAGGTCGGGTATTGAGAAAGCCTGAGAAGACCACCAGGCGGACCTTATGGAGGCTTATAGGGTGTTGCGCTTAGAGGACTCTCTCAGCAAAGAAGCGGCGGTTGTTGAACTAGACGGAAAAATAACCGAATTTCGAAAAGAGGCCCGGTCGGGTATTGATAAAGTCCGAGAAGACCACCAGGTGAACCTTGCGGAGGCCATTGCGGAGGCTTATGATGCGTTGCGCTTAGAGGACTCTCTCAGCAAAGAAGCGACACTTACTGAACTAGACGGGAAAATAGCCGAATTTCTGAAGAGACCAGGTCGGGGGTTAGGGGGTCCGAGAAGACCACAAGGAGGCCATTGCGGAGGCTTATGGGGCGTTGCTCTCAGAGGACTCTCTCAACAGAGAATCGGGCACTTACTAGAACTAGACGAAAAAATAACCAAATTTCGAAAAGAGGCCCTTCCCGGTTGGGGGTTGAGGGGTCCGAACGGGTATTGAGAAAGCCCGAGAAGACCACCAGGCGGACCTTACGGAGGCTTATAGGGTGTTGCGCTCAGAGGACTCTCTCATCAGAGAAGCGGCGGTTGCTGAACTAGACGGAAAAATAACCGAATTTCAAAAAGAGGCCCGGTCGGGTATTGAGAAAGCACGAGAAGACCACCAGGCAGCCCTTGCGAAGGCTTATGAGGTGTTGCGCTCAGAGGACTCTCTCATCAGAGAAGCGGCGGTTGCTGAACTAGACGGGAAAATAACCGAATTTCAAAAATAGGCCCGGTTGGGTGTTGAGAAAGCCCTAGAAGGCCACCAGGCGACCATTACGGAGGCTTATGATGCGTTGCGCTTAGAGGACTCTCAGCAGAGAAGCGGCACTTACCGAACTAGACGGAAAGATAACCGAAGTTTCCGATAAACTGAAACATGATCGTATAGCCGCGACCAAAGCTCTTGAGGAGGCCTCTTATAAGATTCGTACTGAGGCATATACCTCAAACAGTGCGCTTGCCGGAATAGTGCGAACAATGAAAACGCTAAAACGTGCCATAACAGTTTGGGCTGAGAAGCGGGAGGGGGGGCCCATTGGTTGAGGGGCACTATGAATATTTCGTTCGGTGCCAAAGCGAGTAATAAATGTGGGGGATACGCTATGACAGCTGCAGGTGAAGTTATCCAAATGGCGGTCTGCTGGGTTAATGCTAGTGGTAAACCTGTGGGCGCGGTCGCGATAAATATTGTAGTAGATGGGGAAGAACGGGGGGTTGGAGTCACTAAAATCTCTGGAGATAGTTCGACGGTGGTTTCGTTCTCCGGTTATGATCGAATTAGACTTTCCCAAGGTAGTGTTATTAACTTTGTTACGAAAATCGGTGACCCAGAGAGTTCTTCCACAATTGTCTCATTGTTAATTGAACTTATTTTGTAAATACTAATATATTGAAAATCATGAACGAATCAACGCTTCCAATTGTCAATATCACTCCATCAACACTGTGTACAATTAACGAAAGAAGTTCAGATTTTTTTTAGGTTGAATAATATCGTCGCTATGCAGGATATTTTAGTTAGAGAATATACAAATTAGAAAAAGAAACGCTAAAAAATATAGACGCGCGGTGAACATGGCTGAAGCATCTAGCACGGCTCTGGCGAGCGTTTCTGTGTTGTGTGGGGCGTGGACAGCTGCAACTATATCCACCATTATAACGGTTCCTGTAGCGGGGATTTTATGTGCGGTGTCGGCCGTTTCTGGGTTGTTGTGTATGGTAATTAGGGCGTCGGATGGAAAACTCGAGAAAAAATGTAGAAAACATGATAGAATATCTGTTCTCGCCAGGTCGAAGAAAAATACCATCGACGTTATGGTGTCCAAAGCGTTGGCCGATAAGAAAATATCAAATTTAGAGTTTGAATCCGTGGTGGAAGAAATGGGGAGATATGAAATTAGAATCAAAGCGCACGCCACCATGCCCAAGATTGAGAGTACTGATTGGGATAAATTTAGGGTAAAACTTGGAGATAAAGTCGGAGGAAATTAATATTTTTATTAAATAATTAATTTTATAATTAATTTAAAGAAAATTATAAAATTAATTACATTGGTGCAGTAAATTTATTAATTAATTTTAGGAAAATTATTAACAATTTAAAAAGAAAAAAAAGTTTTAGGTTCCACCGAGGCTCGAACCCGCGCCAGCAAAACCCTTCTGGGTCCACCCCGCTAAGCCTTCGCTTAAATTTCTTATATTTTTTTATTTTTTCGGCTTAGCGAGGTGTGTTACACTCACATCTCCTACACCCCATCATTGGACCGATACCGCGGACCTCTCCCCTTCGTTACCTCCATCCGCTATAATGTGCAGAGCGGCCAGAGTGAAGTACATGTGGCGAAACTTATCTCACTGTTGAGATATTAATGCCGGCGTCCCGACACCGAACTGTGTTTATTTCTCGTATATAAACTTAACTTTGCTGGTGAAATAAAAAAATTGTTATTTATTAATTAATTATTTTATTATATTAATTAATATGTTTTCTATATAATAGGGGGTGTTCAGCTTTAAATTATAAATATTTTTATAATTTTATTAAAATTAATTAAATAACGAACCATCCCGGAAATTCGTGAACTATATAACCCTCACTAAGTGTTTATAAACTGTGTACACCACCTGTGTAAATCGATAGCCCGTTTACATACCATCGATAAGGCTATAAATAACCGTGTGTGTGATATAAATTACAGTGTGTTTATTTTCCATCCCGGAAGACGTAATCGTGTAAACCTCTCTATAAATGGACACTTAATATACGTGTAAGGTGGGACACCTAATTTACATTTTCATAACGCGTGTGTGTAATTGGAACATTGTCGTCTGCTTGGTGTTGTGATTACAACATAATTTATAAGCGATATCGTAGAAATGTACATTCGTAAACAAATCGTTGGGTTTTAATAATTTTATATAATACACCTTAGTTTCATATCCGATACGCATTATCCGTCTTAATGTTTGTATTTGCCTCTTGTATAGTTGACATAATTGCCGGTATAATATTGTAAATGCAACGTTTTTATCGGAGTGTAATAAATTACGCTGGTATTTCATGTATTCGATATCGCCTAGTGTTCTCATTTTATAGAATTTATATATAGGACTATAACCCCGTATTCTTCGTAAACTTCTTCAACACAGGCATTAAAAACTTTCAATTCCAATTGTATTGTATTATCCATTTTCTCTAATAATATTGGTACATGTTTTTTCTGTTCAATTTTCTAATTTTATAAAATTAGTTTGATAATGTTAAAATTTTTACAGTGTTTTAATGCTGTAGAAACACCGTGACTTATTAGATCGATTCTATCTTTCTAACTGACTTTCCGATTTGAATTATTACTAAACGATAATACTTGAGAACACGTAATCCCTTGTTAACCATTCGATGAGTAGCCTGAGTGCCACCGCATGGTGGACATAGCAATGACTCGGCTTTGGTCCCTCACAATGCCGACATGGGCGAGGTGAAACGGAACCTCTTCGCATCCATGCACGGTGATGTTTGCAATATTCGTAAATACCGGTGTGATGACACCTCTCGTGACTACCTGTCTTCAACCACGCACACTTAGCTAGAACCATTATGTTGTATATATATACGGAGTATAACATAGGGATTTTTATCTCTAATAGGGTGTATCTTCTCATGTCATAAATATATGGTCTCGCGGTAGTAGTATATAAGAGTCACAAATGATACCATCATGCGGTGGAAGGTGCCGCGTGTAGCCGGTGCCTTCCAGAGGTGATGGTATCATTGTGACTTATATACTACTCACAATGCTTTTTAACAATAAAATAAATATTTTATGGAATTTCATCAAGTAAACCAATTTGGGGAGGGTGACTTTTTTTTATTAAATTGATGAAAAAGTACATACATTTAAACATGTTTTAGATTTAATGTGCTTAATAACCCAAATTCTAAGTCTGTCGGCAGAAAACTATTTTTAGTGGGTCTGAATTAAGTCAACATTGAGGTCCGAATAAGCCAACATAGGGTCCGAATCAGCCAACTCCGAGGTCCGAATCAGCCAGAAATAAGGTCCGAATCAGCCAAGGTCCGGGTCAGCCTGTTACCGGGGAGGGGGGGGGGGGGGGGGATAATTATAACCCGCAGGTGCGCGAAATGGATGAACTGCTTATATATGCTTATATCCACTCTTGTATACATTGTATGAACAACATCATCATCACATAAACACAGTCACCGAGAGGACGTACCTTAGATTGGACAAGAATACACGGATATTCTAACTTGAAGAACGTATGAATCTTGAATGACCCAATGTCACATCATGCACATGTTATGAACACATATAAGAAAATGGCGTAAAACAATTTCAAGGGACGCAACAATGGCGTCAAAGAACAGGTAATGTATCAACTCGTGCATAGGATAACTCGCTCAAAAACATCTCACCCCATTTCATAAGTCAACCACGATGCACCATAAGATAAATCGCCCCGAAACAAATAAGCAAAGTTTATCGGGCAATGTTAAGAAATGCGTAGGAAGTATGCTGCTCGCAAAATGGGTTGAAACAGGGCTGATGGCTTGAACACACATAGATGGCCGATTATGCCACTCCATGTGCCGTATAGGATACAGAAACGAAGCAGTGTTTACCTATAGGTTATACAATGAAACCCCAGGGTGTCCAGCTGAGAGAGGTTTCACTGTAAATCAGGCATTTTATCATTCTGAGCCATAGTTGTGTGCTATGCGATCACGAACACACATTATCACCTAGATAAATCACCACGAAACTCATCAAAAATAAGATCACCGGTGTTTTCTTGATGTCCGGTTTAGAAAGGTTCAACTGTATATTACATCGCATTTAGGAAACAAGTGTGTTTCAATCATTGCATAATCTGAGGTCCCATATATCATTAAAGGTACATTAAAGGTGCATGCCCACTCAGACACAAAACGTTCTTTATAGGAAGTAATAAGTGTATAATTGTGTCACTATTCCACTAGTTCTAAAAATTACGAGTGCCCGCTATACAGATATAATAATTTAGTAATATTTATTTTACTGATAGTGACACGCGGTGGTATCAGGCTATTTTCATATGCAAATGAGGTATGATATTTTTTAATTATTTATACTAATTAAATGCGTCGCCTGAAAAAATAAAATTTTCGATAGATTATAAAGTATGATCATTTCACACCAAAAAAAATACAGAGAATAAATAGAAATGTCTGTTAACATTTTAATGAAACATGGTTATTGCCCCTGATATCAGTGCGGAAAGTTACGTCTGATATAAAATGTATAATAATGCCAGTCAATACGTGGGTTAATGGTGAATTAATTTTTATTTTGCCAGTAAATGCCATATCTACAGAATATACAAAGCTATTCCGTCGTCCCCCCCCCCCCCCCCCCCCCCCCCTCCCCCCCCCCCCCCCCCCCCCCCCCCCCCCCCCCCCCCCCCCCCCCCCCCCCCCCCCCCCCCCCCATATTATAACCTACTGGAGTGCGAAAAGTAACCTTTAATATACACGAATTGTAACAGGAAGGCAGATGCATGTAACACTTTTTTGACTAGTTAGCCTACAAAGTTTCTTTCTCTGTTAAGCGTCCGCGTGCGGGTAGGTTTTTAGAGTGGTTCCAACTTCTGTGAAAAAACAAACAAACTCTGTATGCTATTTGACACTATTAACTGGAGAAGTAATATGAAAACTGATTGGAGACGTGTGCACATCTTATATCCTTTCAAATATTTACACTTAATAAGTTTAATTAAGAGTATTTTCTTCTTATTTTTTGGTGGCGGAAACTTAAATTTATTCTAAAAACTGCAATAGGGTTGAGGAAGTTTTTAACATAAATTTACAAAACCTTGTTGTTTTTTTACCGGATACGTAGGTAGGTTTTGGCCATCTGGGTGGACGCTTAACGGAGAAAAATAATGGCATGGCCTTAGCTGGACTGTGAAAGTAGTCACACGATGCAACCAGACTACATGGAAATATTATATTGCAAACTGGTTGCATCTTGTAACCCAGTCACCGGTCGGGTGCAAATGTCTTTTTAGCTATGAATATTTACACCCTTCTATAATTCTAATGCAAACCTACGGAGCCCCACGCAGGGGACGTAGAATTTAATTTCTTTCCACGAATAACAATTCGGGTCCCATGAAATTTTTTAATAATTCGTTCTCTCATTTTCAATCAATTCGGTCCCACGAATTAACAATTCGTTCCCTCAGTTTAACAATTCGTTCCCACGAAATAACAATTCATTTCCACGGTTAAAAAGGTGATCAGTTCGTTAAAACATATTTGTCTGCATAAAAACACCAATGTGCACATCTTCAATATGTGTAGAAGTGTGTTAGTTTCACATCGATTGACTGGAAGGTTTTAGAGGAGTAGTGTACACAAACTATGTACCCGATATAGTGCCCATCTTTAATATGCAGTAGGCACTTCATCGTCTGTAGGAACACATCCAATTTCCCCAACACAAGTTAATGATACTGCAAATGTGATGCATAACATCTCTGTGACACCCTCTAATTACAATCGTACATCTACACTTCCCCAGGGCTCCAGATAATGAATTAGTAATTGAGTATTTTCACTCCCATCATATCTGAAGCAATTCGGGTATTTAAATATTTTAATTGGGTAAAACAAAATCACACTACTGTTTACACATCAACAGACAGCAATTATTGAATAGTTTGCTTCGAAAAGATAAAACATGTCTTGGCATTTCATTAGAATTGTCTCATTGGAGACGATTCTAATGAAATACCAAGATGTATTTTCATGGAAAATAAGAAAAATATGCTATGCTATATTTGTGGTTTGTTTATTGTTTTCTGCAGCATGATAAAGGTACCACACATTTGTTATTGCTTTTTGATACTCGCTACTTCCGATTTCAATTGGGTTTTTGGCAATGTTAATTGGGTAATTACGCAAATACGCAGCTTATCTGGAGCTTTGGTTCCCAATAACGACATCCCGACTATGGGGGACCCTCACCTATCACCGCCTACTCCAGTCATATGTGAGTCAGCCGCACAATCTCCAACAAGAGGTAATGCAGAGTACAGCTCAAACTACCTCTGAATATAACTAGATAGGCGATACCCCAGGCTTCAACACACAGACTGTGAACAATACCAATACGATAGATAAGAGGCCCCATTATGCATTGGGACACAGGTGTCTGGCCAAATAAACCCACATGATGCTACAGTGCATACTATACCACTAGCTCCAGGTCTGCTTGGTAACAACACTCGGGGTCAAAGCTAATGCACCCAAGAAAGGCACTGACTCTGCAACCGATGGGGCTACACCAATTCATGCCACATCTCAACCGAAGAAAACCGCAACGGGTCGGGTGAAAGTTATGTCTGAAGAGCTCAATAACTCGGTCCAACAAAGAACGTACATTATTGAATAGCAGGTGTCGTTTGAGGCTGACATAGCCGTGAATGCCCGGTCACAAACACTTCATTTACGAGGATGATCCCCGGTGTGGATTAGCATGATGTGCCGTTTGAGGTTGCCACTCTCTGTGAAGGTACATTCACAAACACTACATGTATATGGACGATCCCCGGTGTGAATTAACATGTGTCGTTTGAGGTTGCTACTCTCTGGGAATGTCCGGTCACAAACACTACATGTATATGGACGATCCCCGGTGTGAATGAACATGTGCCGTTTGAGGTTGCCACTCTCTGTGAATGTACGTTCACAAACTGAACACCTTGTCACAAACACTACATGTATAGGGACCATCTCCGGTATGGATCAGCACATGTCGTTTCAGGCTGCGGTAATGTCTGAACTCCTTGTCACAAACACTACATGCATATGGCCGATCCCCGGTATGGATAAGCATATGCTGTTTGAGGCTGAGACTCGCTGTGAATGTTCGTTCACTAACACTACATGTATGGGGACGATCCCCGGTGTGGATGAGCATGTGCCGTTTGAGACCTTGTTGAAGTCGGAACCGGTTGTCACAAACACTACATGTATGGGGACGATCCCCGGTGTGGATTAGCATGTGCCGTTTGAGGCCACCACGCGCTGTGAATATCTGTTCACAAACACTACATACATGGAGACTATCCCCGGTGTGGACGAGCATATGCTTTTTAAGGTAGCTACTTTGCGAAAATGTTTTGTCACAGACACTACATGTATGGGGACAATCCCCGGTGTGGATTAGCATGTGCCGTTTGAGGTTTCCATTATGCGTGAATGTCTTGTCACAAACACTACATGTATGGGGACAATCCCCAGTATGGGTGAGCATATGCTGTTTGAGGCTGCCACTCGCTGTGAATGTCCGCTCACAATACTACAGACAAGGAACGATCCCCGTGTGGATGACCATATGCTGTTGAGATGGATACTTGAACAAATGTCTTGTCACAAACACTACATGTATGGGGACGATCCCCGGAGTGTATCAACATGTGCAGTTTTCAGGCTACCCTCTAGCTGTGAATGTCTTGTCACAAACACTACATTTATGGGGACAATCCCCAGTATTGGGGGAGCATATGCTGTTTTGAGGCTGCAACTCGCTGTGAATGTCCGCTCACAATACTACATACATGGGAACGATCCCCGTGTGGATGACCATATGCTGTTTGAGGTGCTACTTTGAACAAATGTCTTGTCACAACAAACACTAACATGTATGGGGACGATCCCCGGTGTGTATCAACATGTTCAGTTTCAGGCTAACCGCTAGCTGTGAATGTCTTGTCAAAACACTACAGGTATGGGGACGATCCCCGGTGTGTATTAACATGTGTAGTTTAGGCTGCCGCTAGCTGTGAATGTGGCTTGTCGCAAACACTACATGTAAAGGAACGACCCCCGTGTGAGTGAACATATATGTTTTTGAGGCGTCCACTATGTGTTCATTGTCTTTCACACATACTACATGTATAGGGACGATCCCCGGTATGTATAAACAGTGCCGTGTGAAGTTACGATACTGGTGTGAAAACCTAGTCATATATTTTATGTATGGGGGATGATCCCCGTGTGTGAGCATATGTTTTGAGTTTGCTACAAGTTATGAAGATCTTTGTCCACATTCTGTGCATTAAATGCGTTTGCCTCCCGTATGTCCATCCTGTGCAAATCACTTTTGAGATTTAACCAATTAACAAAGTGCCATGTTCTCCTCACCCATTGTAGGATATGGACCGATCACTTGGAAACCAGGTGCTGTGCCTTTGACCTGAAAACAATGGAATAACGGAAACAAAAGACAAGAGCTCCAGATAAGCTGTGTGTCTAAAGAGTATTTGAAATTAAATGCGTATTTTATTTTTACAAATGGATTATCATTATTAAATAGGGAGCAATGATCAAAAGCATTTATAAAACAAATTTAAACATTCATTTATTTGAGTGTATTATTACTTATTCACTTATTTATACTGTCATAAAGTTTAAATTTTACTTAGTTGAGCTGCAAAAAGCAAACACTAAGTGTATTTGTACTCGCACTGTTGATATTCAATGCGTATTCAGCTAAATAAGTGTGTAAAATACTCCAATACACACCTTATCTGGAGACCTGAAATCTACACATGGGAAGAGTTTCGAGATAATAAGAGTAGCTTAAGTCATTTAGAGCCGGGTGTACACCGTACTGGAGAAACATTTCAAAGTAACAAGAATTCCGCGGATGTCTCGCCTTGTCTCGCCGCTTTGACCTCGAGCCTGGGCCAGAAAGCAATTTTAACTGGCCCGAACATATTATACATCTAGAAACGAGGCAAAGCCGCGAAGGCCAGGTTTTTTCCAAGCATAGACACTTGGATAACATGATTATACCCACTTTTTTTGTAGACTAGATGGCCGTGACCTGCATGTCGCGCCTTGGGGCAAGGCATGGACAATACAAAAATAGATATAGTAGATGGAAAAACTTTAACGAAAAAACTTTAACCGGACACACGGACGTACGGACGGACGGACGGACGGACGGACGGACGGACGGACGGACGGACGACGACGGACGGACGGACGTATGCCAAAATTCCGACGATAAAGCGCGCTTCCGCAAGCGGGTGCGACAATGATGATAAACACCCATGTGAAGTATCAAGGTAATGGGTGAAGCAGTTGCAGAGATATAGTACACGAAATAAACTCTTTACCAAAAAAAATCAAAGTAATTTTAGAAACCTTGACATTGGGCACAGGGGCCGCACGCTTTGGGGGTTAGAATGAAAATATGGATGATGATAAACACCCATGTGAAGTTTCAAGGTAATGGGGCGAAGCAGTTGCAGAGATATAGAATAACAAAAAAGTTTTTAACTTTAAACAAATTACCAGACGTACGTTTAAAAAGTTAACGTTGAAAATGGCTAAGTCCAATTACGTAAGAAATAATATTGTGAAGGTAAAAAAATGGTCACATGTTGGATAGTTGTATGTGGTAGGCACCCCTTGGTTATGAAGCTGTGAAAGTTTGGTGGTCCTAGTGGTACAGTAACCAAAGAAATGGACTTAAACACGAAAACTTAACATTGTAAACGCGAAAACTTAAACATTCAAAATGGCTAAGTCGACTGCGCGGAAAAAAAATGGTCAAGTTAAAAAAAAAAGTAACATGTTGGATAGTAATATGTGGTGGGCACCCCTTGATTATGAAGTCTGTGAAAAGTTTGGTGGTCCTAGGTGGTACAGTAACAAAGAAATGGACTCAAACACGAAAACTTAACATTGTAAACGAGAAAACTTAACTTATGAAAATGCTAAGTCGACTGCGCGGAAAAAATGGGTCAAGTTAAAAAAAAAGTAACATGTTGGATAGTAATATGGTGTGCACCCCTTGATTATGAAGCTGTGAAAGTTTTTGGTGGTCCTAGGTGGTACAGTAACTAAAGAAATGGACTCAAACACGAACACTTAACATTCATTTGTGACGCCGCCCGCCCGCCCTCCCCGCCCCGCCCGCCCTCCCGGCTTTCCGCCCGGCTTTCGCCCGCTTTCGCCCGGCTTTTGCCCGGCTTTTCGCCCGGCTTTCGCCCGGCTTTCGCCAATCCAATAGCCTGGAATTTTTTTTCAAAAAATAAAAAACCTGGCTAAAAATTGAAAAAGAATTTGAAAAAAAAAATGGAAAAAAGGAAAAAAAAAATAAAAATAAAAAGTAAAAAGTTTAAAAATTAACAAAAATAATACTCGCTACTGGAGCCCAGAATTTTTTAATAGTCCTATATTTATCTCCATATCATATCTGCACAGTTCCACATATTGCCACAATATTGTCAACACGGTTTACGGAAATTTAATTTACCTGTATAAACTAGATTGGTCAGTAAGCGAGGCTTACGGAATACCCCACGCCTGGGCCCAGGTACCCCTAAATATGTAAAATTTTCCAAGTGTGGGCTTGTGACCTTGACTCTGGGCTTAGCGGGGGCGGCACGAACGTGAATGTGAAGCAGATCCGAGCAAGGAAATAGAAGTTATAACCGATTTCTCTGATGTTAAGTTTTGTAAAGAGACTAAGTATGTGATCTTGACCTTGGGATCAGCGGGGATATGTCACAGCATGATAGTAGAGTGAGTGAGTGAGTGAATAGGGTCTAACGTCCGCTTTTCTGACATAGAGGTACACGCCTCAGGGAGTCTACACGCAGACGGGTCAACGGGGTCGTGTCCCGATCCACCTGTCCGAGGGGGTTTTTTTTGGGGGGTAAAAAAAACAAAAAAAAAAAAATCCCAACTTCGAAACTCAATATTTACAATCAAAAAATAGGATATCAGTTTCCTTGAAATTAGAACAACCTGATCTGGTGCCAGGCCCTCGCCACACCAACATCATTTATCCCATCCCCTAAAAGTAATAGGATTAGCACTAATCTTACTTTTATATATGGGGCATAGCCCGACTCAACTCTCACATACAAGAAAGCCAAAAATGTACATGGAGGGGCCAAATCCGGTATAGTGGTTCCGGAAAGTATGAACCCATCGTTAAGCAGTTTAGTCGCCTTTTACGACAAGCAATGGCTACTGCAGCACTATTCTCAGGATCAGTTGATCCCGCCCCGGTGCCTGCACGGGGCAGCATGATAGTAGAGACTTAGAGAGATGCATGCATGAAATATTAAGAATTTTAAAGATGAAGTTATAACATACTCATTTTGGATGACAGTTTAGGTATAGTGACCATAAGTATTTGACCTTGACCTTTGGGATCTTTTTAGCGGGGGAAATGAAGACGTCTGTGGATTTGGCACAGCATTGTAGTAGCCAAAGCCTTACATGGAAATTCAATGTGAAATATTAAGCTTTTTAAAAATGAAGGGAAATAGAAGTAACAACAATATTTCAAACTGATTTTTGTTAGAATTTTGTAAAGAGACTATAGTGTCGTCCCTTATAACAAAATGAATCAATACCTTCCGCCAAAAAGTGCCATATTTTAACTGAATCAAGATATGATGATGCACAATTAAAAAATAAGTGGCTCCAAAAAATATATCCACTGTGCCACCTAAAAAAATCAATAAATTCAAAATGGCCGCCAAATATCAATATATTTATATGTAAGTGCAAACCTGTGTTATATTTAGAACAATTAGTATGCTATAACGACACACATTCACACAACAATTAATTCAAATGGCTATCATGTACAATTTGATCATTTTTTAATTGCCATAACTCCAAGATGGCCGCCAAATATCAATATTTTATTCTATTTTGCACTGTGGATGTCATATTGGAAATGTTTGCATGTAATAGGAAGTGTTGTTACTTGACTACTAATTTGTAACTTTGAAGTGAACTCTTATGGTTTGGACATGTTGCTATAGGTACACCTCCCTAACCAATGATCCCCATCATGTGACCTAAGTGCACATTTGCACTCACAACAGCAAACCAAACAACTCTATTTCAGTTGCTGCACATGGAGTAACGAATTCATAAACTTGTGCCCTGGCATTCGATATTATGCGTCATGCATTTATATACTCGAGCACTGGCATTCAATATTATGCGCGTCAGTCTTCCCATGCTCTGGCCACCAACAAAGCCTTAACAAAGCTTGTTTTAACAAGTTGTATCTTTGCTAACACTGAAATCGGTAATCACCAAACCGAAATTTAACCCCTAATACTACACATACCCTGGCATGATCATTTCCTAATATCATTCGCATATTCCTATGTGTGCTGAATTAGCATTTCCTTCTACCGTCTTACTATAAAGATGCGGGAGGAATAGTGCGAAATTAGCTACACGTATTATACCGGCTACTGTACATACTTCTCTGCCGTGTGTACGCTAGTCCGGGGTATCCAGCCAAGCACAGTGCGTATGACCATGACGTAATAATATACCCACTGATGTCAATATAGTGCGCGACTACTGTCAGGTTATCACTTCCAACATCAAATAACTGTCACGGTACATAGACCATACACTATGATCTGTACCTACTACCTGATACATGTACTCTAGCCTTAGAAACTTCCCAAGTTGTTGGACGTTTGTCGCAGTAGCATGGCCTCGCAGCGACGTCACTATGTCACTGCTGTACGGCTCCTAAGTAATTCATGGCAACCACGCAATGGTCTCATAGTGCTTTGTTTTCACCTCCGTTGCTGTTTTTTCATTGCTGCGATGTGTTCCATGTGATGTCATGAGAGCTTGCTAAGTTCATATTATAACGTCATGCTTATGTGGGATCGCTTACATGTAATCCAGTGAAATGAAATTATCAAATTGAGACATATCACCATTGATATTATTATAAATTGTTCACAGCCTAATGTCACGTCCTTGGACTGAAGGCAGATGACAAATTGAAGAATACAATCAAAATGTAATTAATTCAGATACACATAATCATAAATTCAGTCAGTTTTGTCTGAACATAAATGCCGATGCAATTTAGACTGGGAAAATCACTATTATGTTAATCTTAAATTCACTAAAATGGTCAACGAACGCAATGAACTAGATTGAACCTGCTTTAAGCACAGCTAGTGAACAAAAACTGTAAGAGTCAGTCAATGGCTAACTTGTTATAAACAGTTACCCTACAAACATTTCAATAGTAATTAAAATGACCTATGATAATATGCATTTCCAGTGCAGTTGTATTGTAAAACATCCTCGCAGAACCCCACACGACTATGACGTCTGATGAACACAGCCCATGCCCTCCAATTAATATAGGCTATAAGAAGAAAACACCCCCAAACCACCTCCCCGCCAAGAAAAAAATTATATAAATCCTAACTCATTAGTGAGGTTAGATAGGTTAGTTAGTAGGGTTAGTAATATAGTATATATCCTTATATTATGGAAGGCATGCCAGTGCTAAACAACCGCATACCTATGGGCCACTGCAAGGATCAGTGCTATGGTAATCAATTTCTACAATTTACCTAACGTTAAATAATGAAAACCCTGATCGTGGAAATAAATGAACGATCAAAAAGCGAATACATAAGCCCTCCTAAAATAATTTAAATAATAAATTGCCGTTGTATCGTGATACACGAATACCAATATCCTAAAAATCGATATTCTCACAATTTTTTTCCGATAAGTTAAGTTTAATTCTTACCTAGCAGTGAAAATTATACAAACGCACATGGATTACACGTAACGACCAACACCCAATGCAAGTCCCTATCCCGGCTCTGGGCCTCTTACGGGCTCTGACGGGCTCTGACCCGTAAAAACCCCAGCTAGATGGAAAATCCAGGACCTATGAGATGGTACCCTGTGAAATTCTACAATCTAAGATTTCACACATATCGTCACGGGCTACCAAAATCAATATGGACTACTCCTTCTCCACTGTAGCCCCCTTCTTCCACTTTGGTGCAAGTAATATATTGAACTCGCGGCTTTGCCGAATGCTCTCCTGTCCTGGGGTACGCCGTTCGTCGATAACCATCGCCTTCAAAGGCCCTGCTTTATGGCGACACCGAAACAGCCAGGCTGGTACCATCACCATACCCCACACAGGTGAGTTGGGTGCCACACTTTCCCAGGTTACTATGCGGAAACTGCATCTGTTTATATACAGGTACCTTCCTGAGAGATCCCCTCCTCACTTGTGGACTACATATTGCTGTCCGGGACGGGAATATACTGGTCGTAACCCCACACCCATTTCTCTCTCGACTCCCTTTTGGGCGCTACGCCATTTCCAACCTGAGAAACAGAGGTCATGAGGCGTCCCCCAATTTATTGACATATTTGCTGCAGGTCTCCCTAGCAAATGATCCCCAATTGTTCTCGGCTCTGGTGCAATAGTTGCACCCACCACAGGGTAAGCCACTCAGCTGGACGTCAGGATTGTACTCATTGCAACAATCGGGCATGGGCATACGCGACAATGTGTCTGCATTTGCATGTTTAGGCCCAGGCCAGTATTGCAGTACCAGAGTACCATGTTGTACTGTGATAACGTCCTCCAGGCTGAGTCCTCCTGTAGCGACTTAGGCATCACGGGAAGGTTGAAAATAACCAAAATGTACCACTTTTCTGACGGCGGCAGGTTACGTATACAAATCACCACATGTCGCAATCAGTTCATGAGGCTCTTGCGACAAATAATGATAATTGCTCGCAAATGAAGTGCCAATCGCGAGCCACAACAAAAACGCAGTAACCACATCAGATGTGTATATTTATTGTTTTACAATGTTACCCCACCCACCTATTTTTGGCCAGAAATTTCAACACGACTGAATTTGTTGGAATTGTTTTCATAAAAACATGAGGCACATAGAATTTGCTACCATGTGTTCTATCGCTTGTAAATAACACACCATTTCCGAAAATGATTCCAAAGTGGGGTTATAACCACCTTAACTTTTTGCTACCAATGTCCGAAAAATACCTTATATATTCGGACGCGAAACGATAAAAAGTTTGCGAGACAACATAGCATGCGCCATTTTGTACAATGTGTCAAAATCAATCGGAGCTAACATTAAGTTTAGTAGAATTATGAAATACTCTAAAAAATACACCGAGTCAACCTATAAAACTGCCCCGTGAGACCATATACCGCATCAACCACACGAAAATTGCATGGTCAGTTCTAACTACAATACTAATGTGTCACGTATCTGACATTCCGTAGTCTTACAGATGTAAACCTAGTCAACACAGACGGGACTGTGCGAAGTGGTGACAAAATAACAACTTTCCATCAATGGGCACATACAATAACTTTAGAATCCTCTCCCAACTTACATATTAATTACTAAAAGTTATCTTTATTGCAATACTATCGACAATGATCAATACACACAATTTATTTGCATGATATTTACATATACTAACATTGAATGTACCCAATTTATAAGTGTCCTTGCTATAATGTTGGAGAACAGATTATGTAAACTTTCTGCACAGAATTATGGAATTTACAAATGGAGATATATTTAATACATGATGCTTCATCTTTCGCAAAACAGAACTAAACTAGAAATGGACGCTTGTCGACAAGCGCATGTGTATCCCCCTCCCCAGTTACACAAGTAGTTTGAAACTAGATGGCCGCGGCCTGCATGTCGCGTCTTGTGGCGAGGCATGGACACTAAAAAAAAAGATATAGTATAACAAAAAACTTTAACAAAAAAACTTAACCAAAAAACTTAACCAAACACTTTAACCAAAAAACTTAACCAAAAACTTCAAAGTAATTTGACCTTGACATAGGGCACAGGGGCCGCACGGGAGGGGGTAGAATGAAAATATAGATGATGATAAACACCCATGTGAAGTTTCAAGGTAATGGGCAAAGCAGTTGCAGAGATATAGTATAACAATTTTTAACAACAAAAAAACTTAACAAAAAACTTAACCAAAAACTTTAACCAAAAAACTTAACCAAAAACTTCAAAGTAATTTGACCTTGACATTGGGCACAGGGGCCGCACGGGAGGGGGGTAGAATGAAAATATAGATGAATGATAAACACCCATGTGAAGTTTCAAGGTAATGGGCAAAGCAGTTGCAGAGATATAGTATAACGAAAAACAAAAAAATTTAACAAAAAACAAAATTACAAAAAACTTAACCAAAAAAAAAAAAAAAACTTTAACCAAAAACTTGAACCAAAAAACTTAAACCAAAAAACTTAACAAAAACTTCAAAGTATTTGACCTTGACATTGGGCGCAGGGGCCGCACGGAAGGGGGGTAGAATGAAAATATAGATGATGATAAACACCCATGTGAAGTTTCAAGGTAATGGGCAAAGCAGTTGCAGAGATATAGCATTAACAAAAAACTTTAACCAAAAAACTTAACCAAAAAACTTAACCAAAACTTTAACCACAAAAACTTAAACAAAAAGTTACCAAAAACTTTAACCAAAGAACTTAACCAAAAACTTCAAAGTAATTTGACCTTGACATTGGGCACAGGGGCCGCACGGGAGGGGGGTAGAATGAAAATATAGATGATGATAAACACCCATATGAAGTTTCAAGGTAATGGGCAAAGTAGTTGCAGAGATATAGTATAACGAAAAACTTTAACCAAAAAACTTAACCAAAAACTTTAACCAAAAACCAAAAACTTTAACCAAAAACTTTAACCAAAAAACTTAACCAAAAACTTCAAAGTAATTTGACCTTGACATTGGGCGCTGGGGCCGCACGGAAGGGGGGTAGAATGAAAATATAGATGATGATAAACACCCATGTGAAGTTTCAAGGTAATGGGCAAAGCAGTTGCAGAGATATAGTATAACAAAAAACTTTAACGAAAAACTTTAACCAAAAAACTTAACCAAAAAAACTTAACCAAAAAACTTAACTTAACCAAAAAACTTAACTTAACCAAAAAACTTAACCAAAAAACTTAACCAAAAACTTTAACCAAAAAACTTAACCAAACACTTCAAAGTAATTTGACCTTGACATTGGGCACAGGGGTCGCACGGAAGGGGGGTAGAATGAAAATATAGATGATGATAAACACCCATGTGAAGTTTCAAGGTAATCAAGGTAATGGGCAAAGCAGTTGCAGAGATATAGTATAACGAAAAACTTTAACCAAAAACATTAACCAAAAAACTTAACCAAAAAACTTAACCAAAAAACTTTAACCAAAAACTTTAACCAAAAAACTTAACCAAAAACTTCAAAGTAATTTGACCTTGACATTGGGCACAGGGGTCGCACGGAAGGGGGGTAGAATGAAAATATTGATGATGATAAACACCCATGTGAAGTTTCAAGGTAATGGGCAAAGCAGTTGCAGAGATATAGTATAACGAAAAACTTTAACCAAAAAACTTAATCAAAAACCTTAACCAAAAACTTTGACCAAAAAACTTAACCAAAAAACTTAACCAAAAACTTTAACCAAAAAACTTAACCAAAAACTTTAAAGTTATTTGACCTTCACATTGGGCACAGGGGCCGCACGGGAGGGGGGTAGAATGAAAATATAGATGATGATAAACACCCATGTGAAGTTTCAAGGTAATGGGCAAAGCAGTTGCAGAGATATAGTATAAAGAAAAACTTTAACCAAAAAACTTAAGCAAAAAACTTAACCAAAAACTTTAACCAAAAAACTTAACCAAAAACTTCAAAGTAAATATTTGACCTTGACTTGGGCACAGGGGCCGCACGGGAGGGGGGAAGAATGAAAATATAGATGATGATAAACACCCATGTGAAGTTTCAAGGTAATGGGCAAAGCAGTTGCAGAGATATAGTATAAAGAAAAACTTTAACCAAAAACTTTAACCAAAAAACATAACCAAAAAACTTAACCAAAAACTTTAACCAAAGAACTTAACAAAAACTTAACCAAAAAAACTTTCTTAACCAAACTTAACCTTAACAAAAACCTTACAAAACTTTAACCAAAGAACTTAACCAAAAACTTTAACCAAAAAACTTAACCTTACAGATTAATCAAAAACTTTAACCGGACACACGTACGTACGTACGTACGTACGTACGCCAAACCAAACGCCGACTATACGCGCTTTCCGCAAGCGGGCGCGACAAAAAAACTTAACCTAACCACAAAAAACTTAACCAAAAAACTTAACTAAAAACTTTAACCAAAAACTTTAACCAAAAAACTTAACCAAAAAACGTATAACCAAAAAACTTAACCAAAAACTTTAACCAAAAAACTTAACCAAAAACTTCAAAGTAATTTGACCTTGACATTGGCACAGGGCCGCACGGAGGGGGTAGAATGAAAATATAGATGATGATAAAACACCCATGTGAAGTTTTCAAGGTAATGGGCAAAGCAGTTAGAGATATAGTATTACGAAAAACTTTAACCAAAAAACTTAACCAAAAAACTTAACCAAAAACTTTAACCAAAAACTTGAACCAAAAAACTTAACCTAAAACTTCAAAGTAATTTTGACCTTGACATGGGCGCAGGGGCCGCACGGAAGGGGGGTAGAATGAAAATATAGATGATGATAAACACCCATGTGAAGTTTCAAGGTAATGGGCAAAGCTGTTGCAGAGATATAGCATAACAAAAAACTTTCAACCAAAAAACTTAACCAAAAAACTTAACCAAAAACTTTAACCACAAAACTTAACGAAAAAAGTTAACCAAAAACTTTAACCAAAGAACTTAACCAAAAACTTCAAAGTAATTTGACCTTGACATTGGGCACAGGGGGCCGCACGGGAGGGGGGTAGAATGAAAATATAGATGATGATAAACACCCATATGAAAGTTTCAAGGTAATGGGCAAAGCAGTTGCAGAGATATGTGTAACGAAAAACTTTAACCTCTTAACCCAAAAACTTTAACCAAAAACTTTAAAAAAAAACTTTAACCAAAAACTTAAACAAAAACTTCAAAGCAATTTGACCTACACTTGGGGACAGGGGCCGCACGGAAGGGGGGTAGAATGCCAAAAATATATGATGATAAACTCCCAGAAGTTTCAAGTAATGGGCAAAGCAGTTGCAGAGATATAGTAACAAAAAATTTTAACCAAAAAACTAAACCAACCAAAAAACAAAAACTAACCAAAAACTTACCAAAAACTTCAAAGTAATTTGACCTTGACATTGGGCACAGGGGCCGCACGGGAGGGGGGTAAGAATGAAATATAGATGATGATAAACACCCATGTGAAGTTTCAAGGTAATGGGCAAAGCAGTTGCAGAGATATAGTATAACGAAAAACTTTAACCAAAAAAACTTAAACAAAAAACTTAACCAAAAACTTTAACCTAACCTTGAACAAAAAACTTAACCAAAAAACTTAAATTAATTTGACCTTGACATTGGGCGCAGGGGTGCGGGCAGGGGGGAGAATGAAATATAGATGATGATAACACCCAGTAAGTTTCAGGTAATGGGCAGCAGTTGCAGAGGATATAGCATAACAAAAAACGTTTAACCCAAAAAACTTAACCAAAAAACTTAACCAAAAACTTTATACAAAATAAAAAAGTTAACCAAAAACTAACCAAAGAACTTAACCAAAAACTTCAAAGTAATTTGACCTTACTTGGGCAAGGGGCCGCACGGGAGGGGGGTAGAATGAAAATACAGATGATGTATACAAACCCATGAAGGGTTCAAGGTAAATGGGCAAATAGTTGCAGAGATATAGTATAACGAAAAACTTTAACCAAAAAATTAACCAAAAACTTTAACCAAAAACTTAACCAAAAACTTTAAAAAAACAAAAAACTAACCAGAAAAACTTTCAAAAGTAACTTTGACCTTGAACATTGGGCGCTGCAGGAAGGGGGGTAGAAGAAAATATAGATGATGATAAACACCCATGAAGTTTCAAGGTAAGGCAAAGCAGTTGCAGAGATATATATAACAAAAAAACTTTAACGAAAAACTTTAACCAAAAAACTTAACCAAAAAAACTTAACCAAAAAACTTAACTTAACCAAAAAACTTAACCAAAAAACTTAACCAAAAACTTTAACCAAAAAACTTAAAACACTTCAAAGTAATTTGACCTTGACATTGGCACAGGGGTCGACGGAAGGGGGGTAGAATGAAAATATAGATGATGATAAACACCCATGTGAAGTTTTCAAGGTAATCAAGGAATGGGCAAAGCAGTTGCAGAGATATAGTATAACGAAAAACTTTCTTAACCAAAAAACCTTAACCAAAAACTTTAACCAAAAACTTTAACAAAAAACTTAACCAAAAAACTTTAACCAAAAAACTTAACCAAAAACTTAAAAACAAAGTTATTTGACCTTCACATGGGACAGGGGCCGCACGGGAGGGGGGGTAGAATGAAAATATAGATGATGATAACACCATGTGAAGTTTCAAGGTAATGGGCAAAGCAGTTGCAGAGATATATATAAAGAAAAACTTTAACCAAAAAACTTTAAGCCAAAAACTTTAACCAAAAAACTTTAACCAAAAAACTTAAACCAAAAACAAAAAGTAATTGACCTGACATTGGGCATAGGGCCGCCACGGGAGGGGGGTGAATGAAAATATAGATGATGATAACACCCTGTGAAGTTTTCCAAGGAAAAATCAAGGTAAGGGCCAAAAGCAGTTGCAGAGATATAGTATAACGAAAAACTTTAACCAAAAACTTTAACCAAAAAACTTAACCAAAAAACATACCAAAAACTTTAACCAAAAAACTTAACCAAAAACTTCAAAGTAATTTGACCTTGACATGGGCAGGGGTCGCACGGAAGGGGGGGGGGGGGGGGTAGAATGAAAATATAGAATGATGATAAACACCCATGTGAAGTTTCAAGGTATGGGCAAACAGTTGCAGAGATAGTGTAACGAAAAAACTTTAACCAAAAAACTTAACCAAAAACTTTAACCAAAAACTTTAACAAAAAACTTTAACCAAAAACTTTAACCAAAAAACTTAACCAAAAACTTCAAAGTAATTTGACCTTGACATTGGGCACAGGGGCCGCACGGAAGGGGGTTGAATGAAATATAGAGTGTAAACACCCCTGTGAAGTTCAAGGTAATGGCAAAAGCATTCAGAGACATGTATAACAAAAAACTTTAACCAAAAACTTTACCAAAAAACTTAACCAAAAAAAACTAACCACTTAACTGAACCAAAAAAATTAACCAAAAAACTTAACCAAAAAACTTTAACCAAAAAACTTAACCAAAAATTCAAAGTAATTTGAACCTTTGACATTGGGCACAAGGGGCCGCAAACGGGGAGGGGGGTAAAGAAAATACTATGCTGATAAACACCCAAAGTGAAGTTTCAAGGTAATGGGCAAAGCGTTGCAGCGATATAGTAACAAAACTATAACCAAAAAACTTTAAAAAAAACATTAAACCCAAAAAACTTAACCAAAAACTTTACCAAAGAACTTAACCAACAACTTTAACCAAAAAACTTAACCAAACAACTTAACCAAAAAACTTAACCAAAAACTTTAACCAAAGAACTTAACCAACAACTTTAACCAAAAAACTTAACCAAACAACTTAACCAAAAAACTTAACCAAAAAACTTTACCAAAAACTTTAACCAAAGAACTTAACCAAAAACTTTAACCAAAAAACTTAACCTTACAGCTAAATCAAAAAATTTAACCGGACACACGTACGTACGTACGTACGTACGTACGCCAAACGGCCGACTATATCGCGCTTTCCGCAAGCGGGCGCGACAAAAAGGGTGTTCGAGTTATGCTCCGGAGACAAAATCAGTGACGGAAAAAACAAAGGGAGATAACTAAAAAATTAGTGAAGCAAGAGTTGTCATTCTTGCGTGACACACCTTTAGGGTTGTGGTCTATGCATGTGTGAAGTTTCATGAAAATATTCCAAAGGGTGTTCGAGTTATGCTCCAGACACGAAATCAGTGCACGAAACAACAAAGGGAGATAACTAAGAAATTAACGACGCAAGAGTTGTCATTCTTACGTGCGACACACCTTTGGTCGTCTTCTATGCATGTGTGAAGTTTAATAAAACTAGAAAATGTGTTCATAGAACACGGATGTCCCACATATCGCTTTGATAATAAATGAGGCCAAATTCCAAGTCAAATTTTTCTTTTACCTGAGAGTTAAAGTTTGAAGCACCAAAGTATGTGACCTTGACCCTGGGCTTGGCGGGGCAGGACAAACGTGGATTTGGCACAGGGCGGTAGAGGACCATTAGAGCAATGCGTATATGAAATATGAAGCTGATCCGTAAAAGAAACAGAAATTATGAGATATTTACCTGAGCGTTAAAGTTTTTGAAGCACTAAGTATGTGATGTTAACCCTGGGTTTTGGCGGGGGGCAGGACGAACGTGGATTTGGCACAGGGCGGTAGAGGACCATTAGAGCAACGCTATATGAAATATGAAGTTGATCCGTGAATGGAAAGAAAAAATTATAAGTATTTACCTGAGCGTTAAAGTTTTTAGAAGTACCAAGTATGTGACCTTGACCCTGGGATTGGCGGGCAGGACGAACGTGGATTTGGCACAGGGCGGTAGAGGACCATTTAGAGCAATGCGTATATGAAATATGAAAATGATCCATGAAAGAAAACAGAAAGTATAAGATATTTACCCGAGCGTTAAAGTTTTTGAAGCACTAAGTATGTGACCTTGACCCTGGGCTTGGCGGGGGCAGAACGAACGTGGATTTGGCACAGGGCGGTAGAGGACCATTAGAGCAATGCGTATATGAAATATGAAGCTGATCCGTGAAAGAAAACAGAAATTATAAGATATTTACCCGAGCGTTAAAGTTTTTGAAGCACCAAGTATGTAACCTTGACCCTGGGCTTGGCGGGGGCAGGACGAATGTGGATTTGGCACAGGGCGGTAGAGGACCATTAGAGCAATGTGTATATGAAATATGAAGCTGATCCGTGAAAGAAAACAGAAATTATAAGATATTAACCCGAGCGTTAAATGTTTTTGAAGCACCAAGTATGTGACCTTGACCCTGGGCTTGCCGGGGGCAGGACGAACGTGGATTTGGCACAGGGCGGTAGTGAACCATCAGAGCAATGTGTATATGAAATATGAAGCAGATCGGTTGAAGGATGAAGAAATTATGAGACATTTACCTGAGTGTTAAAGTTTTGTGACGGACGGACGGACGGACGGACAGGAGGACGGGACGCACGTTCCTACGAATGAATACTTGTTGGGTTTATACTCTATAAAAATACCCAACAAGAGTACCCAACACTATCCTAACCCTACCCAATAAGATCCCCGTACGCTTACAACAAGTACCCATTCGTGTGTGCGGACGGACGGACGGGACGGACGGGACGGACGGGACGGGACGGGACGGGGACGGGGACGGACGGACGGACGGACGGACGGACGGACGGACGGACGGACGGACGGACGGACGGACGGACGGACGGACGGACGGACGGACGGACGGACGGACGGACGGACGGACGGACGGACGGACGGACGGACGGACGGACGGACGGACGGACGGACGGACGGACGGACGGACGGACGGACGGACGGACGGACGGACGGACGGACGGACGGACGGACGGACGGACGGACGGACGGACGGACGGACGGACGGACGGACGGACGGACGGACGGACGGACGGACGGACGGACGGACGGACGGACGGACCAACATTTTGGGTTTATGGGCTATTTGCTATATAAAAGATCAAAGGACTAGCCCCTAAACTTCAAAAGGTTTTATGGGCTAATGGTATAAGTTCAAAGAACTTCAAAGGAAACTAACCCTTACCCTAAGCTCCTAAACCCCTGATGTTTGCCCGGACGGACGGACGGACGGACGGACGGACGGACGGACGGACGGACGGACGGACGGACGGACGGACGGACGGACGGAGGACGGACGGACGGACGGACGGACGGACGGACGGACGGACGGACGGACGGACGGACGGACGGACGGACGGACGGACGGACGGACGGACGGACGGACGGACGGACGGACGGACGAGGGTAACACTAAATGCCCCCTCCACTATCGTGGTGGGGCATAAAAATATTCCAAAGGGTGTTCGAGTTATGCTCTAGATACAAAATCAGAGCACGAAACAACAAAGGGAGATAAGTAAACAAGAATTCCGCGGAATCAGATGCCTCGCCTTGTCCCGCCTTGACCTCGAGCCTGGGCCCGAAAGCAATTTTCACTGGTCCGAATATATTATACAATTATTGACTAGTGAGCCATAGAATATCAGATTATATTCTATGGCTCACTAGTCAATAATTGTTTTATTATATGATAATAGTCTGTATATAGCACTTACGACCTTATGCTACTAGACAAAAATTGAAAAAGAATTTGAAAAAAAATAAAATAATAATGCTCGCTACTGGAGCCCAGAATTTTTTTTAATAGTCCTATATTTATCTACATATATCTGCACAGGTCCACATAATGCCACAATATTTTCAACACAGTTTACGGAAATGTAATATACAAAAAAATAAATAAATAATAATGCTCGCTCCTGGAGCCCAGAATTTTTGTTAATAGTTACTGAAATGTAATAATGTACCTGTATAAATTACCTGTAATAAGTTAGTGGTCAGTTAAAAAATTGAAAAAGAATGGAAAAAAAAAATGGAAAAAAAAAAATTAAAATTAAAAAAAAGAAAAGAATAATGCTCCCTACTGGAGCCCAGAATGTTTTATAATAGTCCTATATGTATCTACATATCATATATATACAGGTCCACACATTGCCACAATATTTTCAACACAGTTTACAGAAATGTAATATAATCATTTACCTGTATAAATTACCTGTAAGTGGTCAGTGGTCAGTTGCACATGCTAGCACATGCACAGGTGAATAGTCTGTATATAGCACTTACGGCCTTATGCTACTAGATAAAAATAATTTGAAGAAAAAAAAAATGAAAAAAAAAAATGAAAAAAAAAAAAAAAATGAAAAAAAAAAAAAATGAAAAAATTAAAAAATGAAAAAAAAAAAAAAATGAAAAAAAAAAAAAAAAAAAAAAATGAATGAATGAAAAAAAAAATGGAAAAAAAAAAAATGTAAAAAAAAAGTTTAAAAATAATAATGCTTGCTACTGGAGCCCAGATTTTTTTTTAATAGTCCTATATTTATCTACATATATCTGCACAGGTCCACATAATGCCACAATATTTCAATATTTTCAACACAGTACCCAATGTAGTAATTTACCTGTATAAATTACCTGTGGTCAGCAGTGGTGAAGCACTGGACATTTGCACATGCAAGCCCATGCTAGCACATGGTTCTCCCAGTCTCTATTGTTCTCTCTACAGGTAAGGTGTACAGAGCACACGAGAAAAGGTGTACAGAGCAGACGAGAAAACGGGTCTTCATGCATTATTGTCCAGTTTGTAGAGTGCGCAAAACAAAAAAGGGAGATAACTCAAAAATTAGCTACGCAAGAGTTGTCATTCTTGTGCACAGACACACCTCGGGTCGTGGTCTATGCATGTGTGAATTTCATGAAAATATTCCAAAGGGTGGTCGAGTTATGCTCCGGACAGGAAATCAGTGCGCGAAAACAAAAAAGGGAGATAACTAAAAAATAGCTATGCAAGAGTTGTCATTCTTGTGCACGATACACCTTCGGTTCGTGGTCTAATTGAATGTGTTAAGTTTCATAAAAATATTCCAAACGGGTGGTCGAGTTTTGGTCAATCAAGTGCGCAAAAACAAAAAAAGGGAGATACCTAAATAAAAAAATTTAGCTATGCAAGAGTTGTCATTCTTGTGCGCGACACACCTTCGGGTCGTGGTCTATGCATGTGTGAAGTTTCATGAAAATATTCCAAAGGGTGTTCGAGTTATGCTCCGGACAAGAAGTGTCTGCGGCGGACGCGGACGCGGACGCGAACGCGGACGCGGCGCGCTGTCAAATCCATAGTATCCCCCGACGGAGTCCGGGGGATACAATTAGCTACGCAAGAGTTGTCATTCTTGTGTGCGACACACCTCCGGGTCGTGGTCTATGCATGTGTGAAGTTTCATGAAAATATTCCAAAGGGTGGTCGAGTTATGCTCCGGACAGGAAATCAGTGCGCGAAAACAAAAAAGGGAGATAACTAAAAAAATAGCTATGCAAAAAAAAAAAAGTTGTCATTCTTGTGCACGACACACCTTCGATTCGTGGTCTAATTGAATGTGTTAAGTTTCATCAAATATTCCAAAGGGTGGTCGAGTTATGGTCAATCAGTGCGCGAAACAAAAAAGGGAGATAACTCAAAAATTAGCTATGCAAGAGTTGTCATTCTTGTGCGCGACACACCTTCGGGTCGTGGTCTATTTGCATGTGTGAAGTTTCATGAAAATATTCCAAAGGGTGGTGGAGTTATACTCCGGACACGAAATCAGTGCGAGAAACAAACAAGAGGGCCATGATGGCCCTAATTCGCTCACCTGACTCCATGAACACCAGAGGAGAATGTGACATTGAGTTCATGTGTTTTACAAAAATTGTGCTATTTTTAGATGGCGGTCATCTTGGATTAAGCGATGATTCATTTTACAAAATCTGAAAATGCTTCACCCAGCATCGGCCATGTGGTTCCTGAGAAAAAGACGTTAAAAATCTTGAATAAATGGACCTTTTGGTGGCCATCATGGATGACATAATCATCCGATTCCGACAAATCTTGCACCAGAGTGATCGCCTCATTGATACCTTCAATTTGATATATGACATGACCATATTCAGTTCAAAAAATAAAATTTGACCCCAATTTGACCCCACGGGCCACGCCCATTTTTGACCCCGGGGTCACCATTTTAACAACTTTCAAAGAGCAATGTACATCGATCATTCCTACCAAGTTTCGTCGAAATCCGGCTAGCGGTTCATGAGAAGAAGATTTTTTTAAGAATTTATGCTATTTTTAGACGGCGGCCATCTTGGATTAGCGATGACCTCCATTTTAACAAATCTGAAAAGGCTTCACCAATGGACCATAACTTTAAGTTTGGCTACCATGGGCCAAGCGGTTCATGTGAAGAAGAATTTTGAAATCTCTAATAAAAGAACGACCTTTTGACATTTCGGCGGCCATCTTGGATGACATAACAATCCGATTTGGACAAAAAATGTACGAGAGTGATCGCCTCATTGATACCTCCGATTTGGTATACAACATGACCATATTCGGTCAAAAATAAAATTTGACCCCACGGGCCACGCCCATTTTTGACCCCAGGGTCACCATTTTAACAAATTTGAAAGAGTATTGTACATCGATCATTCCTACCAAGTTTCGTCGAAATCCGGCTAGCGGTCATGAGAAGTTTTTTAAGATTTTTTTTAAGAATTTATGCTATTTTTAGACGGCGGCCATCTTGGATTAGCGATGACCTCCATTTTAACAAATCTGAAAAGGCTTCACACATGGACCATAACTTTTAAGTTTGGCTACCATGGGCCAAGCGGTTCATGTTAAGAAGAATTTTGAAATCTCTAATAAAAGAAGGACCTTTTGACCTTTCGGTGGCCATCTTGGATGACCTAAAAATCCGATTTCGACAGAAAATGCACCAGAGTGATCGCCTCATTGATACCTTCAATTTGATATATGACATGACCATATTCGGTCTAAAATAAAATTTGACCCCAATTTGACCCCACGGGCCACGCCCATTTTTGACCCCGGCCCCGGGGTCACCATTTTAACAACTTTGAAAGAGCAATGTACATCGATCATTCCTACCAAGTTTCGTCGAAATCCGGCAAGCGGTTCATGAGAAGAAGATTTTTTAAGAATTTATGCTATTTTTAGACGGCGGCCATCTTGGATTAGCGATGACCTCCATTTTAACAAATCTGAAAAGGCTTCACACATGGACCATAACTTTTAAGTTTGGCTACCATGGGCCAAGCGGTTCATGTGAAGAAGAATTTTGAAATATCTAATAAAAGAACGACCTTTTGACCTTTCGGCGGCCATCTTGGATGACATAACAATCCGATTTCGACAGAAAATGCACCAGAGTGATCGCCTCATTGATACCTTCAATTTGATATATGACATGACCATATTCGGTCAAAAATAAAATTTGACCCCACGGGCCACGCCCATTTTTGACCCCGGGGTCACCATTTTAACAACTTTCAAAGAGCATTGTACATCGATCATTCCTACCAAGTTTCGTCGAAATCTGGCAAGCGGTTCATGAGAAGATTTTTTAAGAATTTATGCTATTTTAGACGGCGGCCATCTTGGATTAGCGATGACCTCCATTTTAACAAATCTGAAAAGGCTTCACCCATGGACCATAACTTTTAAGTTTGGCTACCATGGGCCAAGCGGTTCATGTGAAGAAGAATTTTGAAATCTCTAATAAAAGAACGACCTTTTGACCTTTCGGCAGCCATCTTGGATGACATAACAATCCGATTTCGACAAAAAATGCACCAGAGTGATCGCCTCATTGATACCGTCAATTTGATATATGAAATGACCATATTCAGTCAAAAATAAAATTTGACCCCAATTGGACCCCATTGGCCACGCCCATTTTTAACCCCAGGGTCACCATTTTAACAACTTTGAAAGAGCAATGTACATCGATCATTCCTACCAAGTTTTGTCGAAATCCGGTTGGCGGTTCTTGAGAAGAAGATTTTTTAAGAATTTGTGCTATTTTTAGACGGCGGCCATCTTGGATTACGTAATGACGTCATTTTAACAATTTTGTAATCCCCCTACCTAAGGACCATGACCATGAAGTTTGGTGACCATAGGCCCAATGGTTACCGAGGAGAAGACGTTTGAAAATGTTCACGGACGACGACGACGACGACGACGGACGACGGACGACGACGGACGACGGACGACGGACACATTGCGGTAACAATAGCTCACATGAGCTTCGCTCAGGTGAGCTAAAAAGGGAGATAACTAAAAAATTAGCTATGCAAGAGTTGTCATTCTTGTGCGCGACACACCTTCGGGTCGTGGTCTATGCATGTGTGAAGTTTCATGAAAATATTCCAAAGGGTGTTCAAGTTATGCTCGGACAAGAAGTGTCTGCGGCGGACGCGGACGCGGACGCGGACGCGGACGCGGACGCGGACGCGGACGCGGACGCGGACGCGGACGCGGACGCGGACGCGGACGCGGACGCGGACGCGGACGCGGCGCGCTGTCAAATCCATAGTATCCCCCGACGGAGTCCGGGGGATACAATTACTTGTTAGTCATTTTAAAAATACATACCTCCATCATACTGTTTGGAAATAGTGTAAACACTGGTGAGCCAGCTCAAGGTGAGCCTAGATCTGCCCTGTTTGTAGATATTTTGTTTACATTTTGCTAAATTACCCCTTATCCTATTAATAGAACAGTCCTCCTAATATGGGAGAGCCTATTCAATATTATTTGAGGTGACAGGTTTATCACAACTTCACGAAGTTCAAACATGTGCTAAATGTCAAGGTCATGAGCAAACGCCCTCGGCAAACATAACATTTCCACATTCGCCAACTGTATTTCATTTTTGAAATACTCGTGTTCCAAACGCTTTGCGTAAGAACTATGTAGGTAATATTTCCTAGTTGAGGGATAAAAACGAGTCTTTTCTGAAAATCAACGTGGGTCAATTTTATACCGTATTTCGGATTCCGTACCCAGTAGAAATCTCATCCTCGTCGCCAATAAGGTGTTTTTTTCCCTGACTACACTGTACGAACACTGTACCTGTATATAGCCGGAGGTATTCAGGAACACCTTGAATCCTTTGGGTACGGCGGTAGGGTCAGAATGGGTCAGAATGGCTCGCACGGAGAACGGGTAAATGGTCACTGGTTACGCAGCGGGGATAATTATCTGGACCTGGACCCTGAAACAACATGGGTCAGCGTGTACACAAGTGTACTGTAGGAATAACATAGCTAAAACCTACCTAGAATTGTCCGTGTACATTCTCTGCTCGCTGTGTAGGGAAATTACAGTTTTGACCACGCTCGAGTAACCACAACTTGGATCAGCCAGGTGCGTATCTAGCCTGACAATTAGCGATCTGAAAGGGCAAATACACAACAAATATATCCGGTCGCTAACACTGTATAAATTGTATGAAGATCATCATCACATAAACACAGTCACCGAGAGGACGTACCTTAGATTTGACAAGCATACACGGATATTCTAACTTGAAGAACGTATGAATCTTGAATAACACAATGTCACATTGATCATGTTGATACAAACAAAATATAAGAAAATGGCGTAAAACAATTTCAAGGGACGCAACAATGGCGTCAAAGAACGTGCATAGGAGGATAACTCGCTCAAAAACATCTCACCCCATTTCATAAGTCAACCACGATGCACCATAAGATAAATCGCCCTGAAACAGATAAGCCAAGTTTATCGGGAAATGTTAGGAAATGCGTAGGAAGTCCGAGGCTCGCAAAATGCGGTGAAACAGGCTGATGGCTTGAACACACATAGTTGGCTGATTAGGCCACTCCACGTGCCGTATAGGATACAGAAACGAAACAGTGTTTACCTATAGGTTATACAATTAAACCACAGGGTGTCCAGCTGAGAGAGGTTTCACTGTAAATCAGTTATTTGATCATTCTGAGCCATAGTTGTGTGCTATGCGATCACGAACACACATTATCACCTAGATAAATCACCACGAAACTCATCAAAAATAAGACCACCGGTGTTTTCTTGATGTCCGGTTTAGAAAGGTTCAACTGTATATGAGCCGCGTCGCCAGAAAACCTGTCTTCGGGAGTCTGGCGACGTCACAAGATATGACGTCGTGAACTTAGCTGGCGTAATTCCCGCCGAGATTTTCACTCTGACTTCGAAGTTAAGTTGCTTGTTTCAGAACATAGGCTACGATACTCGCTCACTGCAAGGCGAGGTGACTCTCCAAAAGACAAAATGCTTCCGTAACACCCCCAAAACACACACAAGGCGGTGTAACAAGCTGATATTGCAGTAACAATTGTCTGCAAACATGTGCCCCCCCCCCCCTCCATCAGTAAACACGTTTAAACCTAAATTTGCGACAAACAATGCAGATAGTATTGCCAATACGAATTAAATCGTTGATAGAACAACATCTGTAACCAAGACTTGCATAAATATGATGCAGTATGTACATGTACGTAACACATTGTTGTATACATGAATGTACGTAACACATTGGTGTATACATGTACATGAATAATGTACGTAACACATTGGTGTATACATACATGAATGCAGATTTATCTGAGTGTGTCTACATATTGGAATACCGATTGTAAGTTAAGGCACATTCAAATGAAGGTTAGCGTGACATAGACAGTAAACATACAGGTGGCCGAGTATAGCCGATATGAAAAATACCTAGTCGGCTGTTTTCAACCGACAAACCCAACCCATATTTTCTTTTAATTTGAATAAGCGTGATGTCAGATCAACTGTTTTCCGGAGAAAAACAATATTTGCTGATTCGTCGTACAGGTTACATTCAATTACAAATGAGGCATGATATAATATTATTTTAATTATTTATACTAATTAAATGCGTCACCTGAAACAATAATATTTCGACAGATTATAAAGTATGATCATTACACATCAACACATAAATACAGAGAATAAATAGTAATGTCCGTTAACATTTTAAGGAAACACTATTATCGCCCCTGATATCAGTGTGGAAATACTACGTCTGATATAAATTGCATATTAATGCCAATCAGTACGTGGGGTTTATGGTGAAATGAATGTTTATTTGGCCTGACAATGTCATATCTACAGAATATACAAAACTATCTATAAAGAACAGTGTGTGCCTACTGAGTGGACATGTACATTTAATGTTGAACGTATTGTCCTCCCCATTTACAGGTGTATTCCCATCTGTATTTGCTGAACTGTCGTATAACCCAATGAACCAACCAGTTAATCATTAAAGAAATGAAATACATGGACAGTAAATATTACTGTATGTTTCATATACTTATGTGGTTTTCTACAATTATAAATTATTAAACCGCTCAGTAAACAGGACGTCAAAAAGAAGAAATCCGTATACCGAATCCGCCGTACACGCACCTTTAATGTATTACCAAAACAATCAAGCTCATCTGTCTATATATTCATTATTCAATGCCAAACATGCTTCTAATTTGTCAACTTGCAAACTGTTGTAAATGTTGGCGTATACCCTATGTGTACCGGTGGATACGTATATACTGTAACGTCCTTTTGACGTCGTTTGACGTCGCTTTTATGTGACGTCGTCTCATTTGTGGTGTTGTATAAAATATAATATCTTAATGAATATTGCAGATATCATGATCAAATAAAAAGCATTCAATTCATCATACAAATAACAAAATGTTAATTTGACCAAGAATTTCCCGAAGACAGGTTTTTTCGCGACGCGGCTCATATTACATCGCATTTAGGAAACAAGTGTGTTTCAATCATTTCATTATCTGAGGTCCCAATCATTAAAGGAACAGTAAAGGTGCATGCCCACTCAGACACAAAACGTTCTTTATAGGAAGTAAATAAATGTATAATTGTGACACTATTCCACTAGTTCTAAAAATTACGAGTGCTCGCTATACATATATAATCATTTAGTAATATTTATTTTACTGATAGTGACGCGCGGTGGTATCAGGCTATTTTTATATGCAAATGAGGTATGATATTTTTTAATTAGTTATACTAATTAAATGCCTAGCCTGAAAAAAATAAAATTTTCGACAGATTATAAAGTATGATCATTTCACACAAAAAATAAATAGAAATGTCTTAACATTTTAAGGAAACATGGTTATCGCCCCTGATATCAGTGTGGAAAGTTACGTCTGATATAAAATTTATAATAATGCCAGTCAATACGTGGGTTAATGGTGAATGAATTTTTATTTGCCAGTAAATGCCATATCTACAGAATATACAAAGCTATCCGTCTCCCTATATTATAACCTACTGAGTGGGAAAGTACCTTTAATATACTCGAATGTTATAGCAGGAAGGCAGATGCATGTAACACTTGACGTTAGGCCATACAAAGTTCTTTCTCTGTTAAGCGTCCGCGTGCGGGTAGGTTTTTAGAGTGGTTCCATCTTCTGTGCAAAAACAAACAAACTCTGTATGCTATTTGACACTATTAACTGGATAATTAAGTAATATGAAAACTGATTGGAGACGTGTGCACATCTTATATCCGTTCATCAATTTACACCTAATAAGTTTAATTAAGAGTATTTTCTTCTTATTTATTGATGGCGGAAACTTAAATTTATTCTAAAAACTGCAAATGGTTGAGGAAGTTTTTAATAAAAATTTAAATTCGTTTTTTTCAAGACCTTGTTTTTTTACCGGATACGTAGGTAGGTTTTGGCCATCTGGGTGGACGCTTAACAGAGAAAAATAATGGCATGGCCTTAGCTAGACTGTGAAAGTAGTCACACGATGCAACCAGACTACATGGAAATATTATACTGCATACTGGTTACATCTTGTAACTCAGTCACCGGAGAGGTGCAATGTCTTTTAGCTATGAATATTTACACCTTCTATAAATTCCTAATGCAAACCTACGGAGCCCGCAGGAGACGTAGAATTAATTCGTTTCCACGAAATAACAATTCGTTCCCATGAAATAACAATTCGTTCCCTCAATTTAACAATTCGTTCCCTTAATTTAACAATTCATTCCCACGAAATAACAATTCGTTCCCACGGTTAAAAAGGTGATAATTTTGTTAAAACATATTTGTCTGAATAAAAACACCACGGTGCACATCTTCAATATGTGTAGAAGTGTGTTAGTTTCACATCGATTGACTGGAAGGTTTTAGAGGAGCAGTGCACACAATGTACCCGATATATAATTGCACACAAAAATGTAGAAACAAATGGCGGAGTCAAAAAGGCGATATTTTTGTTAGCATGACAACACCAAGGTGCACATCTTTAATATGCAGTAGGCACTTCATCGTCTGTAGGAACACATCCAATTTCCCCCAACTGAGCACCACAAGTTAATGATACTGCAAATGTGATGCACAACATCTCTGTGACACCCTCTAATTACAATCGTACATTTACACTTCCCCAGGGCTCCAGATAATGAATTAGTAATTGAGTATTTTCACTCCCATCATATCTGAAGCAATTGGGTATTTCAATATTTTAATTGGGTAAAATAAAATCACACTACTGTTTACACATCAACAGACAGCAATTATTGAATAGTTTGCTTCGAAATGAAAACATGTCTTGGCATTTCATTAGAATTGTCTCCTTGGAGACAATTCTAATGAAATACCAAGATGTGTTTTCATGGAAAATAAGAAAAATATACTATATTTGTGGTTTGTTTATTGTTTTCTGTAGCATGATAAAGGTACCACAAATTTGTTATTGCTTTTTGATACTCGCTACTTCCGATTTCAATTGGGTTTTTGGCAATTTTAATTGGGTATTTACGCAAATACACAGCTTATCTTGAGATTTGCTTCCCAATAACGACATCCCGACTATGGGGGGACACTCACCTATCACCGCCTACTCCAGTCATATGTGAGTCGGCCGCACAATCTCCAACAAGAGGTAATGCAGAGTACAGCTCAAACTACCTCTGAACATAACTAGATAGGCGATACCCCAGGCTTCAACACACAGACTGTGAACAATACCAATACGATAGATAAGGGGCCCCATTATGCATTGGGACACAGGTGTCTGGCCAAATAAACCCACATGATGTTACAGGGCATACTATACCACTAGCTCCAGGTCTGCTTGGTAACAACACTCGGGTCAAAGCTAATGCACCCAAGAAAGGCACCGACTCTGCAACCGATGGGACTACACCAATTCATGCCACATCTAAACCGAAGAAAACTGCAACGGGTCGGGTGCAAGTTATGTCTGAAGAGCTCCATAACTCGGTCCAACAAAGAACGTACATTATTGACCTTGAAAACAAGGTCAGGCAAATGGAATATATTAATGACCCGTTACAAAATATCTCAAAAGATGGAACCTTCAACGCCGCAAAATCAACGACTCTCAGGAAATAGTCACCCCGATCCCCGGTATGTATGAACATGTGCCGTTTGAGGCTGATATTCTGTGTGACTATCTGTTCACAAACATTACATGGGGACGATCCGTGGTGTGGATTAGCAGGTGTCGTTTGAGGCCGACATAGCCGTGAATGCCCGGTCACAAACACTTCATTTACGAGGATGATCCCCGGTGTGGATTAGCATGATGTGCCGTTTGAGGTTGCCACTCTCTGTGAAGGTACATTCACAAACACTACATGTATATGGACGATCCCCGGTGTGAATTAACATGTGTCGTTTGAGGTTGCTACTCTCTGCGAATGTCCGGTCACAAACACTACATGTATATGGACGATCCCCGGTGTGAATGAACATGTGCCGTTTGAGGTTGCCACTCTCTGTGAATGTACGTTCACAAACAGTACATGCATGGGGACGATCCTTGGTGTGAATGAGCATGTGCTGTTTGAAGTATCTACTTCGTGCAAATGTCTTGTCACAAACACTGCATGTATGGGGACAACCCCCCGGTGTGTATGAGCATGTGCAGTTTCATGTTGTCACGATGTCTGAATAGGGACGATCTCCGGTATGAAACAGCACATGTCGTTTGAGGCTGCGGTGATGTCTGAACTCCTTGTCACAAACACTACATGCATATGGCCGATCCCCGGTATGGATAAGCATATGCTGTTTGAGGCTGAGACTCGCTGTGAATGTTCGTTCACAAACACTACATGTATGGGGACGATCCCCGGTGTGGATGAGCATGTGCCGTTTGAGACCTTGTTGACGTCTGAACCGATTGTCACAAACACTACATGTATGGGGACGATCCCCGGTGTGGATTAGCATGTGACGTTTGAGGCCACCACGCTCTGTGAATATCTGTTCACAAACACTACATACATGGGGACTATCCCCGGTGTGGATGAGCATGTGCTTTTTAAGGTAGCTACTTGGCGAAAATGTTTTGTCACAGACACTACATGTATGGGGACAATCCCCGGTGTGTATGAGCATGTGTAGTTTGAGACCGCTATGTTGTCTGAACTTCCTGTCACAAACATCACATGCATAGGGAAAATCCCCGGTGTGGATTAGCATGTGCTGTTTGAGGTTTCCATTATGCGTGAATGTCTTGTCACAAACACTACATGTATGGGAACAATCCCCAGTATGGGTGAGCATATGCTGTTTGAGGCTGCCAGTCGCTGTGAATGTCCGATCACAAATACTACATACATGGGAACGATCCCCGGTGTGGATGACCATATGCTGTTTGAGGTGGATACTTTGAACAAATGTCTTGTCACAAACACTACATGTATGGGGACGATCCCCGGTGTGTATCAACATGTGCAGTTTCAGGCTACCGCCAGCTGTGAATGTCTTGTCACAAACACTACATGTATGGGGACGATCCCCAGTATGGGTGAGCATATGCTGTTTGAGGCTGCAACTCGCTGTGAATGTCCGCTCACAAATACTACATACATGGGAACGATCCCCGGTGTGGATGACCATATGCTGTTTGAGGTGGTTACTTTGAACAAATGTCTTGTCACAAACAGTACATGTATGGGGACGATCCCCGGTGTGTATCAACATGTGCAGTTTCAGGCTACCGCTAGCTTTGAATGTCTTGTCACAAACACTACATGTATGGGGACGATCCCCGGTGTGTATCAACATGTGCAGTTTCAGGCTACCGCTAGCTATGAATGTCTTGTTACAAACACTACATGTATGGGGACGATCCCCGGTGTGTATTAACATGTGCAGTTTCAGGCTACCGCTAGCTGTGAATGTCTTGTTACAAACACTACATGTAAAGGAACGACCCCCGGTGTGAGTGAACACATGATGTTTGAGGCGACCACTATGTGTGCATGTCTTGTCACACATACTACATGTATAGGGACGATCCCCGGTATGTATAAACATGTGCCGTGTGAAGTTATGATACTGTGTGAAAACCTAGTCACAAATATTACATGTATGGGGATGATCCCCCGGTGTGTGAGCATATGATGTTTGAGTTTGCTACAAGTTATGAACATCTTGTCACATTCTGTGCATTAAATGCGTTTGCCTCCCGGTATGTCCATCCTGTGCAAATCACTTTGAGATTTAACCAATTAACAAAGTGCCATGTTCTCCTCACCATTGTAGGATATGGACCGATCACTTGGAAACCAAGGTGATGTGCCTTTGACCTGAAAACAATGGAATAACGGAAATAAAAGACAAGAGCTCCAGATAAGCTGTGTGTCTAAAGAGCATTTGAAATTAAATGCGTATTTTATTTTTACAAATGGATTATTATTATTAAATAGGGAGCAATGATCAAAGCATTTATAAAACAAATTTAAACATTCATTTATTTGAGTGTATTAAAACTTATTCTCTTATTTATACTGTCATAACGTTTAAATTTTACTTAGTTGAGCTGCAAAAAGCAAACACTAAGTGTTTGCTTTTTGCAGCTCAACTAAGTAAATTTTAAACTTTGTTGCAGTATTTCCACTACTCAATTTGAAAATCAATGCGTATTTGTACTAGCACTGTTGATATTCAAAGCGTATTCAGCTAAATAAGTGTGTAAAATACTCCAATACACACCTTATCTGGAGTCCTGAAATGTACACATGGGAATAGTTTCGAGATAATAAGAGTAGCTTAAGTCATTTAGAGCCGGGTGTACACCGTACTGGAGAAACATTTCAAAGTAACAAGAATTCTGCGGAATCAAATGTCTCGCCTTGTCCCGCCGCTTTGACCTCGAGCCTTGGCCAGAAAGTAATTGTCACTGGCCCGAACATAATATACAATTATTGACTAACTAGTGACTAGTGAGCCATATACTATCAGATTATATTCTATGGCTAACTACTCAATAATTGTTTTATTATATGATAATAGTCCGTATATAGCACTTACGACCTAATGCTACTAGACAAAAATTGAAAAAGAATTTAAAAAAAAAATGGAAAAAAATAATAAGTTTAAAAATTAACAAAAATAATGCTCGCTACAACCCAGTGCTTCTTGAATGCATCTTCAATAGCCGCAGAGAGGGGCTTCATGTCTCGAATGTGAATTGATATCCGGCGGGCATAGTTGTAGTGACCCAATGCAAAGAAAAAACAGACAAGTGACTCAAGTGCTTCAACATACAAGTCAAATTTGTTTTCTCTGTGCTCTCAGAAGGACAATGATCTTTTTTTCTATGGCTATAACAGTATCCCAAAACTGGAAGGTAGGACTGGTGATAAGCATGCGTTTCCTCCATGCCTCAAATGTTTCATCAGTTTCATTTGAACTCTTTGAAAGCTGAAATGCACGTTGTTGGAGGGCTGATAACGCTTACAACAGAGACTTGATGTGCATGGCGAGTCCGTGTCAGATGCGCTGCTGTCAGGAAACCTTCAGTGATTCCAGATGTGGCAATTTCAGCCTCTACAACTATTGTTGTCCAGCCCAAACCTTGCAGGTAATCGCCCGCCATATTCCACAGAGCCATTTCTAGATGCAGACCACCACTACAAATTTGTCCTCCCCATGAGAGTCTGGCCATGGCCATTGAATATATTTTGCCTTTGCAAATATGGGGCAGCCACATGCCATGACAGGGATCTGACCAACCAGGATGTAGACATGCAGAGACAGATTTGATTACATTCATGCCATGTTTGACCATTGCTGGTGTGTAAGTCTTTTGCATGGAGAGAGGCAGTAAAGCCATTATAGCTGTTGGGTCCAACATGGTAGATACATTTTTAGAATGAAAGGCAGCCCACGCAATTGCTTCACTAGTTAGTGTGTCTCTTGTCAAAAGTTCACTTGCATTCTGTAACCAGACATCTTCAAGTGTCATTGCTCTGTTTAATTCACCTCTCATTTGTTTGGTATGAACAGCAGGAACTGTTATCTTAGATGGATTCATTGTTACTGTAGGAACTACTGAATACGAGTCTGGAAGAAGCAATTTCTCTGACCCTATGTAGGATAACGGAAATGGGTCTTGGGGTTTACCAATATTATGTTCTGTTGTAAACTGTATGACACTGTTGACAGTGCCATGGAACGATGAGTGGGCCGTTGTGGATGACGGAGTGTGGTCAATATTGTCCATAGCACCAACTACAAATAGTCCAGATCTCAGCTGTGACGGGCAAACTACACCGGTAGCAGCAAAACTTCTGCACATGCTTATTGTGACCTTACTTTCCAGCTGCTGCAGGCGTGCATATGAAATGCAAACAGCCATTTTGTGCAACTGTTTAATTAATGTTTTGCTTCTTGTTAGCTTAGCCAGTGAATGTTCAACCCAAGATATACGACAAGAGGTGGCTTTCGTTCAACGGTATGCCGTGTGTTAGTGTTTCTTTCTGGCATTGTTTTCATTGTGTTGAAGAGCATCAATTGTGATATAGTCAAACAGGCTTGTGATAACTTGGGCTGTTTGTCTTTGATAGTTGGTCCATTTACTATCATTGACACAACGGCATTGCGACTGTTCGGTACTGCTGTAGATTGACAGTCAGGAGGAAAATCACCCGAAAACTGAAACTGTTCGTCAGAATCAAAGATGTCTCTGCGGATAGCTTTTGCAACTTTAGTAATTTCTAATGCATCATATTTGTAATCTCTTACAGTTAGTGCATCCTTTAACATTTGTTGTATGCCTTCAGGGAATACTAACACTGATTGCTTTCCATATGTATGTTATTGAATCCCATTGTTACAAAAGTGTTCAAGTATTTCATTATTTAGACGAAATCTGTTGGTTGTTAGAGCTAGACCTAATTGTTGTTGTTGTTGTAATTTAGGAAATCCCGCGCTTAATATTCAGCACCACCATGTAATTATGGGTAAATAAAAAATGGGATATTACAATTTATATCTAAAATTGTGTATATACATGTATTTGCATAAAACGAGGCTTGAGCAATACAGTTGTGTAAATATTAGTGTTACCGAACATATATATACAGTTATATATACATAAAGGCCTATAGTGGGCAAACATTTCAAATTGATTTAAATGAGGTAAGTCTCCAGTTACCTTGCAACAGTACCCACATTGCCATTTACTATTGACTAAACCAAATCAGAAATATTAAATGAATGTATATAGCCTTTAGAAAGCAAATGTATGGCAAAATAATGAACTTTGGTGGCCATCTTGGATTTATACAAATTTATACAAATTAGTAAAATGATTCAGTTATATTTTGATGTTACTCAAATACATTGTTGCATCCAACAATCGCATTCCTGAGGGTTAAAGTACTCAAACATATCAATTGAGTACAATCATAGGCATTTTAAACGTGTTTCGGCTGTCTTTTTTTTTGGAGCCACTTATTTTAGGAATCGGTATGAGCTTAACTACGTCCCACAAATAAATGGCACTTTTGGCCGGCGTGTATAGATAATCCACGTTTGTTCAAGCTAAGGGACCGCACTACTAAGTATTTGACCTTGACCATGGGATCAGCGGGGGTCGGACGGTCGTGAATTTGGCACAGCATGGTAGTAGAGCCTTACAGGAATGCAGGTGTGAAATATTAAGCATTTTAGATGAAGGAAATAGAAGTTATAACAATATTTCTCTGATGTTAAGTTGTGTAAAGAGACTAAGTATTTGACCTTGACCATGGGATCAGCGGGGGTTGGACGGTCGTGGATTTGGCACAGCATGGTAGTAGAGCCTTACAGGAATGCATGTGTGAAATATTAAGCATTTTAGATGAAGGAAATAGAAGTTATAACAATATTTCTCTGAGGTTAAGTTTTGTAAAGAGACTAAGTATTTGACCTTGACCATGGGATCAGCGGGGGTTAAGGACGGGATTTTCGTGGATTTGGCTCAGCGGGTTGGACGTCGTGGATTTGGCACAGCAATGGAATAGAACCTTACAGGAATGCATGTGTGTAAATATTAAGCATTTTAGATGAAGGAAATAGAAGTTATAACAATATTTCTCTGATGTTAAGTTTATGGACGCACGGACGGACGTACGCACGCACGGACGCACGGACGGACGGACGGACGGACGGACAACCTGACTCCAGTATACCCCCCACAACTCGTTGCGGGGGGGGGGGGGGATATAACCTACCTAATACTAGTTTATGTCAGTCTGGACATTTGCACCTGCTAGCACAAGCAAAGGTGAATGGTTGTCCCAGTCACTATTGTTCAACCGGAGAAGGCTATTATTCTCTCTACAGGTAAGGTGTACAGAGCACACGAGAAAACGGGTATTCATGCATTAATGTTCAGTTTGTAGCATAGAAAGAAATAGAGTTTGACCTTGACCCTGGAGCCCGGATTTTTTTAATAGTCCTATATTCATCTACATATCATAGTAAAGGTATGTATAAAGTTTGATGACTGTAGCTGATAAGGTGTTGAAGTAATGACCATAACACGAAAACTTAACATTGAATGATGACGCCGACGCCGCCGCCGACGCCGACTCCGGATAAGCAAAACCTATGTCTCGCTTTCCGCTTCGCGGGCGAGACAAAAATTACCACAATCTGATCTGGTCTCACACCCCAAACACAAACAAGAGCAGAGAAAGAGGTATCTATTGAATCGGAAAATAATAATGTGTTTGACCTTGGCCTACAGGGAGAGCATGCGTGAGGCGTGGAATGAAAATACGGATGATGATAAACATGCACATCGATGGGGCAAGCCGATCGTTCATACGGAAAACATATTTTAGGCCTATGAAGAAACACGCAGGCATTTAAGAACCGGAAGTTTCAAATTATTTGACATTGACCTTGAGCACTGTGGGAGCATGCCTGGAACGGGGAATGAAACTATTGATGATGATAAACACACAGGAAGTTTCGAGATAATCGTCAATATAGTAAAGAAGTCATGGGAGAATGGAGAAACACGCAGGCGTCTATTGAACCAGAAATTTAAAAGTCACGTGACCTCGACCGTGGTAACGGTGAGGAGCATGAATCAGGTGGAGATTGAAAGCATTGATGATGATAAACATGCACATGAAGATTCAAAATGAATATTAGCCGCCATCTTTGAAAATATTTAAATCACGTGCACGCAGTGGTTTGGTTGGTTACTGGAGACTGATGTCATTTCCATTAGCCAACCAAATCAGTGCGTGTCACGTGATTCGACATTTTTAAAGATGGCGGCTAATATTAATTTTTAACCATGAAGTGAACGCGTTTGATTTTAAAAAGTGAATTTAGGTTAGTGGGACGTGGTTTTAGTGCAGTTTACACTTAAAATCTTTGAAATTTATGTTAATGTATTAGCAACTGTAAAATCTATGCCGAAAACCCACCCCAAACAGCAGTTACGACACGCTGTAATGCATTGTATAGGCGAGTTCCAGATGTCTACATCGCGTGGCTTTTTGTTTCAATGGTGGCGAATGGGAGTTTTATACCTTTCTAAGTACTATTATTATTACACCCGGGCGCATTTGAATTGTTTTGTACATTGGTTAGAAAGGTGTTTCATGTATATACAAACACTAATTGACCATCCAAGACACGCTAGAATCACCTGTGTGAATAATGCAGGGCTCCAGTTAAGGAATTAGTAATTGAGTATTTTCACTCCATCATTTCTGAAGCAATTGAGTATTTCAATATTTTAATTGGGTAAAATAAAATCACACTACTGTTAACACATCAACAGACAGTAATTATTGAATTAGTTTGCTTCTAAATGAAAACATATCTTGGCATTTCATTAGAATTGTCTCCTTGGAGACAATTCTAATGAAATACCAAGCTGTGTTACCATGGAAAATAAGAAAAATATGCTATATTTGTGGTCTGTTTATTGTTTTCTGCAGCATGATAAAGGTACATGTAACACAAAATTGTTTTTGCTTTTTAATACTCGCTACTTCTGATTTCAATTGGGGTTTTTGGCAATTTCAATTTAGTATTTACGCAAATACGCAGCTTATCTGGAGCTTTGAATAATGTAAATACTAAGTAAACACAAGAATATTTTTTATTTACTATCCGACATTATAAATTTGCATTTGATATTTCTCCAATGATACAAGTTCAGTTGTTATAAACATTGTAAACAGAAATTAATTAAATTATATAGAAAACAGTTCAAATGTCCCTCTGCGCTCCTCCATAGTGGAGATAATTATAACCCGCAGGTGCGCGAAATGGACGAACTGCTTATATATATGCATATATCCGGTCTCTAACACTGTATAAATTGTATGAAGAAGATCATCATCACATAAACACAGTCACCGAGAGGACGTACCTTAGATTGGACAAGCATACACGGATATTCTAACTTGAAGAACGTAGAAATCTTGAATGACCAAATGTCACATATTGTGAACAAATATAAGAAAATGGCGTAAAACAATTTCAAGGGACGCAACAATGGCGTCAAAGAACAGGTAATGTGTCAACTCGTGCATAGGATAACTCGACATAAGTGTATAGTTGTGTCACTATTCCACCAGTTCTAAAAATTACGAGTGTCCGCTATACAGATATAATCATATAGATCTAATAATATTTAATTTACTGATAATGATTCGCGGTGGGGTCCGGCTATTTTAATATGCAAATGAGGCATGATATTTTTTTTAATTATTTATACTAATTAAATGCGTCACCTGAAAGAATACTATTTTCAACAGATTATAAAGTATGATCATTGAACATCAACGAATAAGTACGGAGAATAAATAGTAATGTCCGTTAACATTTTAAGGAAATACTTGTATCGCCCCTAATATTATTGTGGAAATTTACGTCTGATATAAACTATAATAATGCCAATCAATACGTGGGGTAATGATGAATGAATGTTTGTTTTGCCAGTAAATTTCATATCTACAGAATATACAAAGCTATATGTCTCCCTATAGTATAACCTACTGAGTGGGAAAGTACCTTTAATATACACGAATGTTGTAGCAGGAAGGCAGATGCATGTAACACTTGACGTTAGGCCATACAAAGTTCTTTCTCTGTTAATCGTCCGTGTGCGGGTAGGTTTTTATAGTGGTTCCAACTTCTGTGAAAAAACAAAAAAACTCTGAAAGTATTTGACACTATTTACTGACAAAGTAATATGAAAACTGATTGGAGACGTGTGCACGTTTTATATCCGTTCATCAATTTACACTTAATAAGTTTAATTAGAGTATTTTCTTCTTATTTTTGGTGGCGGAAACTTAAATTTATTCTAAAAACTGCAAAGGGTTGAGGAAGTTTTTAACATAAATTTACATTCGGTTTTTTTTTCAAGACCTTGTTTGTTTTTAACGGATACATATGTAGGTTTTGGCCATCTGGGTGGACACTTGACAGAGAAAAATAATGGCATGGCCTTAGCTAGACTGTGAAAGTAGTCACACGATGCAACCAGACTACATGGAAATATTATATTGCAAACTGGTTGCATCTTGTAACTCACTCAACGGATCGGTGCAATGTCTTTTAGCTATGAATATTTACACCTTCTATACATTCATAATGCAAACGTACGGAGCCCGCAGGGGACGTATAATTAATTCGTTTCCACGAAATAATAATTCGTTACCACGAAATAACAATTCGTTCCCTCAATTTAACAATTCGTTCCCACGAAATAACAATTCGTTCCCACGGTTAAAAAGGTGATAATTTTGTTAAAAAATATTGTTCTGCATAAAAACATCAAGATGCACATCTTCAATATGTGTAGAAGACATGGTTATGGTTTCACATCGATTAACTGGAAGGTTTTAGAGGAGTAGTGTACACAAACTATGTACCCTATATAGAATTGCACACAAAAATGTCAAAACAATGGCTGAGTTAAAAAGGCGATATTTTTGTTAAAAAATATTTATTTCAGCCTGACAACACAATGTGCACATCTTCAATATGTGTAGAAGACGGTGTGTATAGTTTCAGATCGATTTACTGAATAGTTTTAGAGGAGTAGGGTACACAAACTCGGCAGTTTATATGTCCGCCGCCCGGCCGCCGTGCGGTAAAACATAATACGTACCGTTTTTTTTTTGAAAACGGCCGCGCCATACCGTTTTTTAAACGGTCGTATAAAAATGGTTGCCAAGGAGAGATAAGTAATTGAAAATCAATAGGGTTCTTCATCTTGCTGTCATATAGTAGAGGACCTGATCAGTCGGCAATTGCACCCTGACTAGTATAGCACCTGATCAATCAGATGAGGAACCCTGATATCTCCAACTGATATAGTGCACTCTTGCTACCCTCCAATCAGTAGCGGATTTCACCAACATTGCAAAGTATACTTTTCTAGCAAAGCATACTTTGAGGGAGTAATCATTTATTTTTCCTGAAATGCATTATTTCATATAGAACTAACGACTGCATATATTTGATGATTAAAAGTATGAAGAAATAAAATGGCTGTGATAATGTAATAAATTCAGTATAATAAAAATTAATAAATTTATCCTAAAATTGAAAATTTCTCCCTCAAAGTATACTTTGCTAGAAAAGTATACTTTGCAATTTTGATGAAATATGCTACAGAGCCATAGGCCGACTACTATTCAGTGTGTAGCGGTTACTTTGCCAGCTTAGCAATCCAACCTGATGAATCAGATGAGAAACCCTGATTTATTATATACCTACCCATGAACTACATAGTGATACAAGTTTAGTTGTTATAAGCATACAGAAAACAATTACATTATATAGAAAACATATTGTTTTAAAGTCACTATTTTTATTAAATTTTCGACCAAATGGTCTGTATCAAAATAATGTGAAAATGTATCGGCAGTCCTATGTGACATCCATAGTGTAGCAGTAAACCGGATGTTATTAGCCGGACGTCATGACGTCGCGCGAGCCCAGGCCATACCTCAAACCACGAAACCACGATACACCACTTGCGCATCATGATCCCGCGATCCGACGCACAGTTCAGGCCTGTACGACGTCAAATCCATCCCATGACACCCGATACCAGAAACACGAAAATATTCGCGTTTCCAACATGGGCCGCATGTGGTAAGCCAAGAGTGCGATTGTTCGCATTTCTAGTATCATGTTGAACAGGTTGAATACGTCCGGATCAAAACACCAATTCACATGTTACACTTCACATTACACCCATGTGGGAAGTTCGTTCCCAGTCATTTTATCCAATTTTCTTCCGTGAGAAGACGAAACATGCGTCCTTCGCTGTACAACTTCTGGAGGACAGCGACACCCACGTCATGACCACCCTGGCACAGGAAGTGTCGCAGTATGGGCTTGTTTTCATTTTACAAACGCACATCGCGGAGATGTTCGTCCATGCGTTCGAGCAATGAACGTCTCCTCCACGTATACAGACTTGTTGCACGGCTTGCACGTCAGCACATACACTACGTTTATGTCCTCGCACGTAACATTGCTTACGGGGTTGTAACTCCTCAGACCGCTGGTATCCATTATAGTGTCATTATGCATGGAGCAACATGTTCTACATGAACAAGGTGCAGCGGTTGACCTCACTAATCTGTTTGTTTTACCATGTACCAGTATGTCACTTATATTTTTGTCTCGCCTGAACGCAAGTAGAGGTGGATCCGGGATTATTTCTTTCATACGGCCAGATGTATGTAGTACATTCTGGTATTTGGCCAATATCTGTCTGATGTCTGGGATCAATCTTGAGTATGTGTCACGGTACGTAACTCACTATGGGGAGAAAATGTGTATTCACCTCATATGTGATGATACATGAGTGTGAAATGATGTGTATTATTCAGTTAAAACAAGGAGTACATACTGAAGGAAACACACACGAAACATGTACACTGCTGTCTACCACACCACAGTGCAGCAACCACAATGGCACAAGTACATGTACACGGGACAGCTGAGCTCAGCGCGCGTATGCGACGTTCGAACGTAGTTGAACAATAACGCGAATGTCTTCAAAACTTCAGCACCGAATGTGGTACATCTGGAATGTCACAAGTAAACAGATTACTAGTAATACACGACACACACATACAAACATAGGCTATCACGTAAATAATCCAGCACATTGGCTCTCAAAGCGCAACGCGGGAAATAAATAGTTCAGCAAATTGGCTCTCAAAGCCTAGTACGGGATCTGAATTATAGTCCACCCCATCGGCTCTCAAAGCCCAACGCGGGATTCAGTAGTCTAGCAGATCGGCTCTCAAAGCCCAACGCGGGATTTGAATAGTCCGCCACATAGGCTCTCAAAGCCCGACACGAAATCTAAATAGTCCGGTACATATACTCCGAAAGCCAACGCGGCTATCTGATTTAGAAAACCAACGAAAAGGCTTTCAAAGTCCAACGCACACGGAAATATGTCGGACCAAAGGTCTCGTGAAAGGAGCGATGAGAGAGAGTTGAGAAGGCTCAGACGGGGAAGAGTAGTTTCAGATGAAGAAAGAAGGAGACACTTGGAGGAAGAAGTGATGGAATTAAGGAGGCAGAGAGAACGACACATTTTAGAACATTTGGAAATAGGTGTAGAGAGACGAAGAGTAGAACTCGAAATGGAAGGGACAGTAGTGGAACCGATAGGGACAACAGAACTATCGAAAGAGACACCACTTACACTACCAATGCGAAGAGAACGATATAGTGTCGATGAGGATATCAGAGTAGATAGGACTACCCCAGACATGAGATTTGGAATATAAAGGGGGGCAGTATCGGAACCTATTGAATCTCGCCTGGATATAAAAGACAGATCTGGACGGACCAGTGAAGTGTCTTTGCCAAGATTAAGACCAAGATATAGCAGAGACGACGTTTTCACGAGCGCTGATGATGGAGATTATGTGGAGAAAGACACTTTAACCGAGCTGTTAAGAGACGCACGGGATACGATGGAAATGGATACCCACCACATAGAGTCGACAGTGAGGGTACAGAGTGGCGATATAAGGTGTCAGAAAAGACAGATCAGTTCATACGCCACTGACGAAGACACTGACGACGAGAAATCATCTGTTAGTACTAATTTGAAAACAGCAAAAATAACAGATAAGGTAATGTCAATGTCGCCTGAAATTGCTGAGTTGGGGAAGCAGCTCAACGAAATCATGAAAATGTACGAGTTTCGGGAAAAGGCTGATCAGGAGGCACGAAGAGAGACCCTGTTGGCAGAGGAAATATGGGCAATGGACAAGTGGAACGATTCAACCAGACCCTCATCCGGACGTTGGAAACACTTGGACTGGAGCAAAAAAGCGACTGGAAATCCCACGTCGCGACGATGGTGCACGCATATAACGCCACTCACCACGAAAGCACCGGTGACTCCCCATTCAGATTGATGTTCGGTCGATCCACTCGTCTCGCTGTGGACGCATTTCTAGGTGTACAGCCGAACTGTACAACGGGAAGCAGTTATGCAGACTACTCACATAAATTGCAGTCCTGGTTTTCAACAGCATATCAACGCGCGAGCGATGTCGCCAAGAATCAGACAGAGCGGCACAATACGCATTATGGTTTGTCAGTCAGGGAGAACAAGATACAGCCAGGAGACAGAGTTCTCATCAGAAACGTGGGGCTGAAAGGGAAACACAAGCTGTCGGACATTTGGGAACAGGATCCGTATATTGTCATCCAACAACCAGACGTTGACATCCCTGTTTTCAAGGTGCGGAAAGAGAATTCATCAGGACGTATGAAGACTCTACACCGCAATCAGCTCCTGCCGTGTATGACATTACCAGCTCCAGATGCATCCAGATTGACACCTGCGCATCATGATGATGTTCTCCCTGGTCCTGCCGCTGAAGATGATGACTGGAGGAGCTCAGATGACAGCTCGGATAGTGATATTTCCCCTGGAACTCCAGAGCCATACGTCATACCCATGAGACGGTCACCAGGTCAGCCTGGAGTTCATCCGTGAGGAATGCCAACGCCTGAGCCGCCTTCTGCTAGACCACAGCGGACAAGTGCTCCAACACAGTGGATGAGATCGAATGACTGGGAGATCGGGTAGGCTATAGGTGAGTTCGTCACGGGTCACAGTGAAGAGATCATCATCATCATCATCATCATCATCATCATCATCATCATCATCATCATCATCATCATCATCATCATCATCATCATCATCATCATCATCATCATCATCAGTACTCTGTATTATAGTTTATTTTAATATCACATTGAGTACTACCAACATGTTTTGTTATACCTTCAGTCAACAGGACGTGTATGTTGTATTTTGACTGCCATTCTATTACGTACTCCCATTCCCCACTGATCTTGTATTATTTCATGTCAAAATCAATTTTCGGACGGGGAGTATGTCATAGGATTATTGAATTTGTGTATTTCATGTGAATGTTTTCATTTAAATGTATTTCAGATTATCAATACATGTTTTAAACATAATGTGTTGTAGTTTCCATGTTTCTCCAAAACGTCCTGTATACTCGTAATACATGTACTTCGTATGGACGATAGCTTGTCATTACGCGGCGGTTTATTAGCGCGTATCACTAATACACAATTGCATGCTCACCGCTATGCCCCATTGCACTCGCCATATGATAGTTATTGGATGTAGATCGTCTCTATTCCGATTGTATTTTGTGTCACAACTATATTCTATATATATTTCAGGTACGTTCGTTTTGTATCATTAATAATATGGTTATACTATGTTTCTTCTGTAATGACTAATTGTGACTACAACATATAATGCATATGCTTTTAGGAGGTTTTGTTATGTTCTTTTGTTCTCATGAGGCCATTTGTCTGGCCGCCATTATTGTTCATCGTGTCGTGTATATGCATTGTGCAACCCTGTGTTGGCCCTGCGATCTTGTATTCCTACGTGATCGCATGGTAAACAAAGGATTGCACTCGCCATATGATAGTTATTGGATGTAGATCGTCTCTATTCCGATTGTATTTTGTGTCACAAATATATTCTACATATATATATTTCAGATATCCACCATAAATCCAATACATACATGACCTTGACACCAGGCTTGCTTGTTTGTGTAAAACCCACACTGACCCTGTGACATTTGGCGCCCAACGAGGGACCGTGACTGATATATATACTACCCAAAATGTACAAAAGAATATGGATTATGGAGTATGTCACGGTACGTAACTCACTATGGGGAGAAAATGTGTATTCGTGTCCGGCTAGCTCAGTCGGTTAGAGCGATCGTACGGTAAACCAGAGGTCCCGGGTTCGAGCCCCGGGCCGGAGCACATTCTTCTCACCCTGTGACATATATAAGAACCATGGGAACTCTCTTAGTCTTGCACTGTCTATGTGTTGGCACAATTACGTTCGCACTATCCATTACATCCACGCGTTATGATTGACTCTCGATTACTGATGCACTATATCCCCTCTTTCTTAGCTACCTTTTTGGAGTTGCCCCTCAAATGATGGAGTTCGTGAAACGTGCCCTGAATTCAACTGACCACCATACCCGCAAAGTTACTTCAGGCGCTTAGACGACGGTGCCAACAGACAGCGGGGCATATGCCCTACGTCATCATACTGGTCGTCGGTATCCGGCACCTTCTTCTGGGGGACTGCCCGCCATACCCTTTGGAATAGGCCCAACCTCGATTTTCAGATTTCGTCAAATCTGCTATGACATCAACGGCCCACCATACCCGCAAAGTTACTTCAGGGCCTTAGCCGACGGTGCCGTCGGACACTGTGGCCTCTGTCATACCACAATATAGCAGTCGTTGTTCTGCACCTTCCTCTGGGGGCTAGCGGCATCACCCTTTCAATTGACCCTCCCGTTGTGGTTTTCGAGAAAATGCCTTGCCTACAACTGACCACCATACCCGCAAAGTTACTTCAGACCCTTAGCCGATGGTGCCACCGGACCCCGGGGCCTATGTCATACGGTTGCCATACTAGTGGGTACCCGGTACCTGCGTCTGGGAGGCTACCAGCCATATAACATTTTGAATCGGCCCAACCTCGATTTTCAGATTTCGTCAAATATGCCATGACATCAACGGGCCACCATACCCGCAAAGTTACTTCAGGCCCTTAGCCAACTGTGCTGTCGGACACTGGGGCCTCTTTCCTACCGCCCTATACCATTCACTGCCCGGCACATTCCTCTGGGGGCTAGCGGCCACGCCCTGTTCAATTGCCCCTCGCGTGGTGGTTTTCGAGAAAAAGCCATGACTTCAACTGACCACCATACCCGCACAGTTACTTCAGGCCATTAGCCGATGGTGCCGCCGTACACCGGGCCTATGCCCTACGTCGCCATACTAGTGGGCACCCGGCACATTCGTCCGGGGGGCTAGCCGCCATACCATTTTGATTTGCCCTTCCCATGATGGCGTTCGTGAAAATGACATGACTTCAACTGACCACCATACCCGCAAAGTTACTTCAGGCGCTTAGCCGACGGTGCCGACGGACATCGGGGCCTATGCCCGACATCGCCATATGCCATACGCAAATATGCTATGACATCAACGGGCCACCATATGTACCCCGTTTGTATCGTCCCATTGTAAATTGTCCCTGACTTATTACTACAATTTGTTAGATAATTCCCGGAAGTTGTTAATATCGCCATATTCGACCGCTTGCAGTGAATTACTCATCTGCTACCAAAATGCGTGCTAGCTAATTATTTTGGGTGCCAACTTCAGCTCGGTTATAGCTTAGCGACGGACCAACATAGCGATACAACATTGGAGTGCGGGGTATTGTGGATTATAATACTTACATACAGCTTTATACACGGTGAATAAATTGGAAAACGTACCAGAACATCGTAGTTGTAACTATGGATGTATCTGGAAAGAGGGCAACATATGGTAAAGTTGATGTAGGGAAGAAGACAGATGGCCACAGTAAGGACCAGAAGTCAAGGACACACGAACACCGCTGCCAGCCGTGTCACGAGGATGGCAAACATCGAGAAAGGGTATTGCCGGGACTACGGCGAATACCTGTGTCAGGAATGATTCCAAATCCACAGCTCACCAGGAATCACGTCCTGTTGAATAACACAGATATGACAGGAGCGGGAGCCACGCCCACTAAGGCCGGTTACGCAGCCAGCCGGGATGATAAACTAACGGCCCCGTGCCCCACCCACCCCGACGAGGTCACAAAGTACTACTGTAGGTCACACAATACGACTGCATGTACCGCGTGTGTTATGGTGGACCATAGAGGCTGTGAAGGGGTCGAGTACATTCCCGGAAATTCTAAAGGGGTCGCCGACTCGACGGAATACAGGGACATAGAGCAGGCGTTTACGGCACTACTGGATACGATGAACAACGCTGGTATGCAGGCGTCCAACTCCCTTGATGACTTGATTAAATCGGGCGCTGAATACTTGCGTGATCTGAAGGCATGTCGCCATAAGGTAATGGCCATCATTGACAGACTCGTGGACGATATCGAGAAGAAGTATAGGGATTACGTGAACGCCATGTCATACCGACTAAACGACGTCAGCAAGTTAAGTCGCGACTACAGTGATCGTATCACGTCCGTACAGACGGAAATCAGCGACAAAGCAAAGAAAGGCCGCGAGAATAATCTCTTTCTATTGCTGAAGGAGGCTGAAACATTGATAGCCGAGTGCAAAACATCAACGTCCGGTATTCAAAGTAAATGCAACGTGAAGCCGTGCGTGTTTGAAGAAAATAAACCATTATTGGATCATTTAGACAGTGTTGGTGCTATTGGACAATTAGTCACAGGTAACGTCTCAGATTTACTCGTGCTAGCCGACGGCAGACTACTACTGTCGGACTATATTTATTAAACTCGTTGACTGATTTCATAAGAAACGAGGCTATTCTTATGAAATCAGTAAACTCGTTTATATTAATAAATATCATTATTATACAATGCAACCTTTCTACAACAGCCACACATGGGAAGACGCAAAACTGGCTATTGTAGAGGTGGCTGTTGTAGGGAGGTTAATGCTGAATTAAATGTTATCGTCTGATGTTTATTTATTTTCTCCGATAATTCTCATGAAATACATGCGTTGACAGCATTTTAGAATCATTTACAATGGAAATGATTCTAAAGTGCTGTCAAAACATGTTTTCATAGAGAAATAATGCAAAAGTAACATCGGACGACAATTTTGATGCTCACCAGTCTAAGGGTTAGATATAGAGGAACTCATCCATTTGGGATATAAAATATCGACTGTTACAGAGAGGGTGTTGTTGTAGAGAGGTGGCCGTTCGGAGAGGTTTCACTGTATCATCACTCATAATTGATCCTCTATATATAGCCTGGCGATTGAACGGACGTCAAACCATAACCACACGTCATATTCGGTGACTCGAGAAATGGGGCTTTCAATTTCATTTACAGAAAATATCTTCAATTTTGTAAAAAAATGAGATATTACGGAGCCCCGCAGGGGACATGGATTTCTTTTTATTAATTCGTTCCCACGTTCCCTCAATTCAGCAATTCGTTCCCTCAAATTAACAATTCGTTCCCACGAAATGACAATTCCTTCCCTCAATATAGCAATTCGTTCCCTCAATTTAACAATTCGTTTCCACGATATAACAATTCGTTCAATCGAATTAACAATTCGTTCCCATGAAATGACAATTTGTTCCTTCAATTTAGCAATTTGTTCCCTCGAATTAACAATTCGCTCCCACGATATAACAATTCGTTCCCTCAAATTAACAATTCGTTCCCATGATATTAAAGTTCGTTCCTCGAATTAACAATTGGTTCCCACGAAATGACAATTCGTTCCCCCAATTTAACAATTCGTTCCCTCAAATTAACAATTCGTTCCCATGATATAAAAATTCGTTCCCTCGAATTAACAATTGGTTCCCATGAAATGACAATTCGTTCCCTCAATTTAACAATTAGTTCACTCAAATTAACAATTCGTTCCCACGATATGAAAATTCGTTCCCTCGAATTAACAATTCGTCCCCACGAAACGACAATTCGTTCCCTCAATTTAACAATTCATTCCCTCAAATTAACAATTCGTTCCCACGATATAACAATTCGTTCACTAGAATTAACAATTCGTTCCCACGAAATAACCATTCGTTCCCTCAATTTAACAATTCGTTTCCACGAATTAACAGTTCGTTCCCACGATATAACAATTCGTTCCCACGAATTAACAATTCGTTCCCGTAGGAACGAATTGTTATTTCGTGGGAACGAATTGTTAATTCGTGGGAACGAAATATAAACACAAATAATTCTACGTCCCCTGCGGGGCTCCGTAAGATATCGCACATCTGTTTATGAACAAAATGACATGGCGTGTCTAAAATGTCGCAAGGCCAGTTACTCCAGCTGCAGCCGCATGTTAACAACTCGCGATGTCATGTTCTGCTGTTTTGAAATCGAAAAAAGCTTTCATTCGTGGAGCATTGGTTTGTGAGCGCCAGCGCCTTCGGTCTACTGCGGGAAACGTTTGTTTTATTAAAGTTGACTTGTCATTGGCTCATGTGGATATCTGGATTACTAGAGGAGTTGAATGGCAATTGGATTTTAAAGGTACATGCCCACTCAGTATGCACAAAATGTTCTTTATATCAGAGACATCTTCAGAGACATTTTCTGGCAAAATAAACATTCATTAGCCATTACTCTACGTACTGATTGACATTATTAAACATTTTATATCATACGTAAATTTCTACACTGATATCAGGGGCGATAACCGTGTTTCCTTAAATTGTTAATGGACATTACTATTTCTTCTCTATTTATTTTTTTTGATGTGAATAATCTGTCGGAAATAAAACAAATTTCAGGTGACGCATTTAATTAGTATAAGTAATTAAAAAAATATCCTGCCTCATTGGCATAGGAAAATAGCCTGATACCACCGCGCGACACTATCAGTAAACTAAATATTACTAACTGATTATATCTGTAAAGTGGGCACTTGTAATGTTTAGAACTGGTGGAATAGTGACACAATTATACACTTATTCAATTCATATAAAGAACATGTTGTGCCTACTGAGTGGGCATGTACCTTTACTTAAGCATTGAACTGTTTGTGCTCAGCGCTTAATGAATATAGAGAATAGTAGGTTAGTGCCGTGAATGGGAAAACATATCTGGCAAGGCTTAGGAAACGGGATGGGCGAGGCTCTGCCGAGCACATCCCGTTTCCGAGCCGCGCCAGATATTTTTTCCCATTCACGGCACTAACCTACTATTCTATTTATCCCGTTAACACCTACACATGGCTGTAAAATGCAAAAATTATGTTGACTGGATATCAAAAATGTTTCACGGCACCGTGTTTCACGGCACATACTCACTGTGTTGACGGGATAAAATAGCTATGTGAAAGTGTTTATTGCATAACCTCGGCTTCTGTCGTGTATATTCACAGTGCAATAACAATCATTATGCAATTGTCTAATACATATGCAAATGAGCTCGCTACAGAACACATGCTAGGTGATATTTAGAGTTTCAATGTATGATGTTCGCTTATGCAATACATAGAACCTACCATTTGTGATAATTTAATATGGTATTTATTAAACTCGTTGACTCGTTAAACTCGGAACCATTGCGGGCGATTAACTTGACCCATATGGAAACGTCCATGTTCTGAGCTGCCTTTATGGTTGGTATGGGTCGATTTCAAACAACATTGCTTGTGCTGACGTTTCCGTTTGTGTCGAGCACAGTGACGTCACTTCTGATGGTAAAGAAACAATCAGCTAATATATCACAGCTAACGAGTTACGCTGGCGGAACATTTAGTGCCGTTTCCATGGTAACATGCGCCGCTAAGTGCGCAGAGACTGCAAGTGTTCGGTGTAAGTCCGTGCTGTATGACCGCGATAGTGGTGAGTGCACGGTGTACAGTGCGTTATGGACTGGGGCTGGGGAGGCGGATACACGGTGGAGATACTATGCAATAACGGGCACGCTCGCAGACTTGGGAGGTAGGTTTTTTACTTGAAAGGATCTAGGACCCGTTTCACCACAGGGGTCCGAAGTTGTGCTGGGAAAAGTGTACTGGGTCCGAATAGGTGGGCGTCTTAGTCGGTGGGCATCTTAGATGCCCACCGACTACATGTAAGACGCCCGAAGTTGTGCTGGGAAAAGTGTACTGGGTCCGAATAGGTGGGCGTCTTAGTCGGTGGGCATTGCTGGGAAAAGTGTACTGGGTCCGAATAGGTGGGCGTCTTAGTCGGTGGGCATTTTAGATGCCCACCGACTAAGACGCCCACCTATTCGGACCCAGTACACTTTTCCCAGCACAACTTCGGACCCCTGTGCGTTTCACTAAACAACGTATGTTCGTAAGTGCAAATTTATGATCGTCTGGAAATTTCAATTGACGGATTTACATTTGTTGATGCAGCCTATGCTCAATAAATGTAAATCCAATAATTGCTTACAAGAAAACATTGTTAATGTGAAATTTACAGACTATCATAAGTTTGTACTTACGAACATTTTAGTTGTACGAAGTTTAGTGAAACGACCCCCAGGGGAATACGATTACTACTGTCTGTTTCACGAAACCTGCCCAATTTTTACTGCAAACACAATATTTGTTTCGATAATAATAAATGTTATCAACATTTAAGAATGAGCCTTTTTTATTTTGTAAAATGTAAAACTTCGTACGACTAAAATGTTCGTAAGTGCAAATTTAGGATCGTCTGGAAATTTCAATTGATGGATTTACAATTATTTATTGCATATGCAGCCTATGCTCCATAAATGTAAATCCAATAAGTGTTTACAAGGAAACATTGTTAATGTGAAAGGGGTAAGTCAGACTATCATAAGTTTGCACTTACGAACATTTTAGTCGTACGAAATTCAGTGAAACGGGCCGCAGAATGGTACGGAGCATGATAAGGACAACATAAAAGAAATACCACGAAATAACAAGTCGTTTCCACAATTTAACAATTCGTTCCCTCGAATTAACAATTCGTTCCCACGAAGTAACACTTCGTTCCCTCGAATTGACAATTCGTTCCTACGAAATAACAATTCGTTCCCACGATATAACAATTCGTTCCCACGAATTAACAATTCGTTCCCACGAAATAACAATTCGTTCCCTCGTATTAACGAATTGTTAATTCGTGGGAACGAATTGTTAAATTGAGTGAACGAATTGTTATTTCGTGGGAACGAATTAATAACAAATAATTCTACATCCCCTGCATAGAATGGTTTGTTTGATTGAGGTGGAGAGAGCTACACATACTCAGATGATCAATTAAGTATTTGTTATTTATGTCAATGGAAAAAGGGGTAACTGTTCTTCAACTGAATATTGTTTAAAGCATGTCCTCACATGTATCGCCTGGTGTGAGTTTCTGGGGCTCGTTTCACTAAAGTCCGTACGACTAAAAAGTGCAAATTAAGGATTGTCTTAATATTTCAATTGATGGATTTACATTTCTTGAACATAGGCTGCATGCTCAATAAATGTAAATGCAACAATTTTTTTACAAGAAAACAGTGTTTATGTGAAATTTACACACTATCATAATTTTGCAATTACGAACATTTTAGTTGTACGAAGTTTAGTGAAACGGCCCCCAGGGGCTCGTTTCACTAAACTTTGTACGACTAAAAAGTTTGTATGTGCAAAATTGAAATCCACAACAACATTTGTTCTGACAGCCGATTTTGGAAAAACTTTCGTCGTTGTGCTACATTCAATGGAATGAACCCGTAGATACAAATGAGCCGCTTCGAACAATAGTCGCAGGGTGTGGAGCATCATTCCAACACATCAATGTTGTGATCGGGACAAATTTAGTGTGTAAATCACTGACTGTGTTATATTATGCAGCTATGCAAAATACATGTACGTACGTCACGGTGCTTTTTCAAGGGTGGATCCAGGATTTCAGGTTAGGGGGTGGGGTGGTGCGGGACTTCTTAATTGAAATAGTTTACTATAATTTCAAACTAGCACCGTCTGTTCGTCGACCAAGCGGAGCTGCGGAGAGTGCTAGGTGGGTCAAGCGGTATGCCCCCCGGAATATTTTTGATAGAATAGAATAGAATATATTGTTATTGAGACTTAAACTATACAGTTTCTCATTTACAACATGTTTGTACATTTTTTCACGTGTCAGATTCGATGTGCTAACATATATAAATGTATATGCTATTTCAATGATTGGAAAAATATATACACCCCATTTCGCTGCGTTATGGCGCATTTTATAGCAAAAATATCTTTAATCGCCAAATTTTAGGGGGGAGGGGGATCACAGAATCACTCTCAAAACCTACCCGCACACGGACGCTTAACAGATACAAAAACTGTGTACGGCCTTACCACAACAACACCAATGGATGAAAGTGTTGAAAGCGCGCCCATCCAAAGTAAATACTATTTGATGTTTTCCATGACCTGCATTTGGTGGTCTCGGGACTTCGGCACATACTTATGTCGTTTTTGCGACGAATCTATTTCCGTGTAGGTAGACACGGAAATCGATTCTTCGCTAAAATGACAGGCGTTTGGGACAAAGTACCGAGACCACCAACTGCAGCTTACATTGTAACAAGACGCATGTGATGCGCCATATTTCATCAAAATCCGTTACATAATAAGCACCATTTATCCCGTCAACACAGTGCGTATGTCCCGTGAAACACGGTGTCGTGAAACATTTTTGATATCCAGTCAATACTATTTATGCATTTTACAGCCATTTGTAGGTGTTGACGGGATAAATAGAATAGTAGGTTAGTGCCGTGAATGGGAAAAAATATCTGGCGCGGCACGGAAACGGGATGTGCTCGGCAGAGCCTCGCCCACCCCGTTTCCTAAGCCTTGCCAGATATTTTTTTCCCATTCTCGGCACTAACCTACTATTCTCTATCTATTTTCCTTATTTCTGAACCAAAGTATATGTTGTGACCACTCATTTGAACCGTCTCGGCGAGACGGTTCAAATGAGTGGTCACAACATATACTTCTGATGAGAAATACAGAAATTCTTGAGCCTTGCCGGATATTTTTTCCCATTCACGGCACTAACCTACTATTCTCTATGTACGTACCTTGAATCGGAGGTGCTTCTGGAAGGTTCAGTAATTGTTGTTGCTGTTGTAACCATGTGATCATGCTCCTTGTTAAAGGTACGTGCCCACTCAGTAGGCACACACTGTTCTTTATACTACACTCGCGGCGCTATCAGGCTATTTTCATATTAAAATGAGGCATGCTATTTTTTAATTATTTATACTAATTGAATGCGTCACCTGTAAAAAATAATGTAAGATCATTGCACGTCAAAACAAATACAGAATAATTAGAGGTATTCATATTTTTGCAACGAATATGACATATATGTTCATCGAGTGGTGAAATGTCCATATTTCAAGAGTGCCGTTAGATCATCAGATATTCATGCCCGGTTAAGTCAAAGGTAGTACGTTAAAAAAATACGCCAACTTTGTTATGCCATAGACACTCTTTGCTTGCAGTAACCAGTCAATTAATGCACTAATCCACTTCACAGGCATATTAATGTATCATGTACATCAGTTTCAAGCATATGCTTTGGGATTATTGTATAAGTCGGAGCATGTTTGTCATGTGAGGCGGTTTCAATTCGATTCCAGCCGCTTATTTGTTGCGCCCCACCATGGTGGTCACAGGAGATTGAATTTACCTTTCTTAACAATAATTAAATATATATTTTAATTAGTGAATATCCAGAGCAGAATGGGAGCAGGTTATGGGAAAATAGGTCCAACGAAATCCATACGAAAAATGAAAAGTAGCAGAGAATAGCAAAATGTGTGGCCATTGGTTAATTTATATTGGACAATCGTTGGTGGTTGACCTTTACTATGATGTGTAATACACCATATTCAGGGTATGGAATCACGTGGTCTGTTGTTGTGTCTGGAGTAATGGCGGCACCCATTATGTCTCAGGTGCATCTTATTTTTCATTATTACGACTGCGGTTGCTTCCCTTTAATGACGACAATATTCCAGCCGTTAACACTACGAGTCCGCCAATACCAAATTTATCAGAATTATTTATTTTCGACCCGTGTAGATCTGATCATGATATGCACGGTTGATCGTCTACAAAGGAAACACGCGTCATAATTATAACATTCAAGCAATATATATGGATATCAGGCTACATGTGTGTGATATTTGATCAGGAGCTATGTTTGTCAATCAGCACAGCTGATCTGCATCTACACTGTTCGGTAGTATAGTAATGAAGTACGCGGCATGCTTCTAACAAGCGATAAATATCGTTATCAGGCTATATGGGTGTGCTATTTGGTCTTGAGCAACACTGATCACAAATCCCATAAGCCACATTCACAGTCACGGCCACATGTTATGTATACATATTTAATTAAGGACCCGTGGGGCCCCTGCTCATCCAATAATTCATTATAGGAATGAATGGCCTTTTTTGTGGAATTTATCGGGGTATAAACTTGGAAAAGTCGCGGGAATACTGGACGAAGGCCGGAAGGCCTCGTGCAGTGGACGAAGGCCGGAAGGCCTCGTCCAGTATTCCCGCGACTTTTCCAAGTTTATATCCCCGATATATTCCACAAAAAGGCCATTAATTCCTTATAATTCCAGCATTTGAAATAAATTCATCAAGAAAATGTGTTTATTTTCCGTTTTCTTAAGAATTATTTTAACTGCGCCTGACGGTTACGGAAAGTAGTTCGGCATGGAGTTTACTGGGATATAAATTTTGGGCGGAGACTTGCAACGAACCAATCAAATGTTAGGGAATTGTGTAAATATTTTTGTGCTGGAATTATTCATAATTGCTTCCCAAATACGACAAACGCATGAATACAAGTTGGTGCAACATGGTGAGGAGACATCAGGCTACAGCGTGCTATATTTTGTTTTCATCAAATGTATATACAAAGTCTGATATCTGAAGGGTTTGTTGACCCTTTGTTAAAATGTTGGAGAATTCAGTAAATACTGTGTAACAGTAAGTACAATACACCGTGTAGTAAATATATACCTTTATTATATACCTACCCATGAATTACATAGTTATACGATGTAAATAAAAGTCATATGTTCTCATCGATGAAATAAACAACTTCCGGTGAAAATACGACAACTTCCGCTATCTATATTCATTCATTACCGTATACAGTCTAAAAAAATGCTAATTTCCATGGAGTGGTATATAATAAATAGAATATTCATATTTTTGCAACGAATATAACATATATGTTCATCTCGATGAACATATATGTCATATTCGTTGCAAAAATATGAATATCCTCTATGTATTACCATACATACTGTATCAAATCCAGTGACTTGTAAGCAGTTATCTGAGTGTATTGTCACTATTGTTTACTTGCCTGCTATGAGAGTAAATACGGCTTTTACCTGTGTCAAATGTACTTTTAATAATAGACAGTGCATCAGGTTGACATTTTAAACCGTGATTGAATAAGTGTCCATTGTATATTTTGTGAGTGACGGTAGGTTAGCTGATACATCTAGCTTTTTGTGTAGTCTGCTGAAATAATATTTACAACACGTTGTTGTCCGATATATCTGGGACGTATTGCACCAAATGGTATTAGATTTGCTGCTATATTATTGGCTGTACGTGTCAAACGCTATGTGTCAAAGTGATGAAACTGTCCGATAGCATGTACACAATAAAATGGCGGAGATGGCAACTCAAATGCTCTGTATAATATACTCTAAGAAGAACAGGGTCAGATATACTTTATATAGATATTCAGTCACATGCATAATTCTACTACATTTGAAACAAAATGTCATATTCTATATAGTCAGTCCTTAAAAATTTAAACATTCATACAAATATGTTTTTAGCCATTTGGTACTTTATGATACATTATGTGCGAAAACCGACTTTTCCGCGGACCATAGTTGCAAATATGCCTGACAGACCCGTACATAGAGGGGGTTGCGACAGGTGCGTACGCACTAAAATAACTAGAATTGGCAAATAGTGTAGATCCAGATGAACAGGCTCGTGACGAGCCGTCTCATCAGCATCTGTACTTTTCATACAGAGTAATTTTCATAATTTTGAGAACAAAAACACCCCATGTTCATAAATGGACTGGTTTGAAAATCATTTTGCGAGTATTGGATTAGTCGCAAAAATTAACATATTAAACTCCATTCCAGTTACTTAGGGGTTAAAGTGTTAATCTGGCGCGGTCTGTCTGTGGATGTGTAAACAAAGATGTTTAGCCCTTCGCGCCGTCGATAACGTACCCCCCCCCCCCCCCCCCCCCCCCCTAAATTAATTCCTGATTACAGGCCTGCATGGAGCCTTTCACGAATCTGTTGTGAAAGGGATGAGATGCTATTGACCGCGAGCATAGAGAATACCAGGCTACTGTCTTTCGATATCAAGTTATCAGGCAAGGCTAGGAAACGCGTAGGACCGTTTATGACGGCTCGTCACGAGCCTGTTCATCTGGATCTACCGTTTCCGAGCCGAGCCTGATAAACTTGATATCGAAACACAGTAGCCTGGTATTCTATTTATCAGGTAACGTTTTATGCTCGAAAAAGACCAAAGATGACGTCGTTATCTATGGATAGAACGCGGACTTGTTTACGTTGCGTCATTACGCTCACGTCATTCGGTAACGTCACGTGACGTCATCCGACTAATGGAACGTCAATATTCATTTAATTGTAACCCGGATGTTTGTATCAGGTCAATCCCTGATACAACAATATGTTATCAGTCAGTACGTATTCGGCCAATACAGGGCAGGTTACCTGATAAAATGCGATTCTATCAAATATATATGTTCATGTCTGATCGAAAGTTATGTAATAACATTAATGTAATTTTCTACACAGGGGAATGGACGGAATTTTATACCCCATACGGAGAAAGAGCTGTAGACTACCAGGCTGTCAACTTGACTGCTAAAGGAATAACTGTAGCAGGTAAGCAGAAATAGAGGATTTTCATATTTTTGCAACGAATGTTTGCGACGAAACAAATTGACCCCACAATTCAAACTCCCATACCTCACATTCTATGTATAATATCTCAATATAATTTCTCAAAGTTTCGATTCATACAATTTTATATGACATTTAAAGTTTCAACTGAAAACTTATAACATTACATTTGTGTTGCTGAAACAATCAAAGTACTGAAAGTACTGAAACCAGAGTCTGAAATAAGGAACGGACATATAGCATATGACCTTGACCTACATTTTCTACTTAAATGCTTTGAATCCTTTGAACCCGAAAGCCCGCTATATCGGTTTATCTGCACTTTTTGAAAGTAATGTTCATCTTTTTGAAGACAAAAAACACCCCCTTTTCATAAATGGACTAGTCTGAAAATTATTTTGTGACAATTAGATTGGTTGCAAAATTAACATGTCAAAATCCATTCCAGTTACTTAGGGGTGAAAGGGTTAAACCACTATACATGTACATGCACTTCTATTAGTTGACAACATTTAGCAAAGCTATTGTGTACGGAAAGGGTTCAGTAAATACCTGCCTATATCGTTAAATATAGAGAATACCAGGCTACTGTCTTTTGATATCAAGTTTATCAGGCAAGGCTATGAAATGCGTAGGAATTCCGAGGCTTGCCGAGAAATTCCTACCGTTTCCGAGCCGAGCCTGATAAACTTGATATCAAAAGACACTAGCCTGGTATTCTGTTTATCAGGTAACTTTTTATGCTGGAAAATGACCACACATGACGTCGTTATATATGGACAGAACGCGGAATTGTTTACATTGCGTCATTACACTGATGTCATTCTGTAACGTCACGTGACGTCATCCGACCAATGGAACGTCAATATTCACTTCATTGTAACCCGGGTGTTTGTATCAGGTCAATGCCTGATACAACAATATGTTATCAGTCAGTACGTATTCGGCCAATACAGGGCAGGTTATCTGATAAAAACGTGTATTTCTCTCATTTCAGGCAAAACAAGCGTCGTATTCAAGGTGAAGGCAAACAACGACGTCCATGTGTTGCTTCGGAAGGACGAGACGAACTACATAGATAATGTGATAGAAATAGTGATCGGTGGTTTCGGTAACGCTATGTCAGTCGTCCGAAATGCTCAACAGGGCACTAACATGGCATCATATAGTGTAGGTGTACGGAACCGCAAAGGGGACATGGATTTTTGTTTAGATTTTATCATACTTTTTACGGTGAAAGATCTCTTTATTATTTCTTTTTTTATTTCTCACCACCCAATGTGTATATGTTGTTACCACTCAGCTGAACCGTCTCGTCGGTTCAACTGAGTGGTAACAACATATACCTTTGATCAAATATTTAATTCTGTTCCCACGAAATAACATTTGTTATTTCGTGGAACGAATTGCTATATCGTGGGAACGAATTGTTAAATTGAGGGAACGAATTGTTAAATTGAGGGAACGAATTGCTATATCGTGGGAATGAATTGTTAATTTGAGGGAACGAATTGTTAAATTGAGGGAAATAATTGTCATTTCGTTCAACGGTTATATCGTGGGAACGAATTGTTAATTCGAGGGAACGAATTGTTAAATTTAGGGAACGAATTGTTATTTCATACCCCACACACCGATCAGTTTTTGTGGAGATATCATATTTCAGTACTTCAGTACTTATATTTTATATGCAGTTACAGTAATGCGTTAATCGATTACTCGACAGTATTGCGTTAATCGATTACTCGACAGTAATGCGTTAATCGATTACTCAACAGTATTGCGTTATTCGATTACTCGACAGTAATGCGTTAATCGATTACTCGACAGTAATGCGTTAATCGATTACTCGACAGTATTGCGTTAATAGATTAATCGACAGTAATGTGTTAATCGATTAATCGCCGATTCATCCTCTGTCTAGCCAACGATTATCTTGACAATTTACGTTAATCGATTGTTATGTAACCTTGTTTATAGTTCGCCCTACTTTCTAAGCCAATCGCTGGTGAGTATCGGGCTATAATTATTTCACATAATAACCCCAATAACCACAATAAGTTTACATATTACCAAATTTAACCCTTTGAACCCGAAAGCCCACTATAGCGGTTTATGCAAATAGTGCAGATCCAGATGAGCCGGCTCGTAACGAGCCGTCTCATCAGGATCTGCACTTTTGAAAGTAATTTTCATATTTTTGAAAACCAAAAAACACCCCCTTATCATAAATGGACTAGTCTGAAAATCAGTTTGTAACGATTGGATTGGTTGCAAAATTAACATATGAAAATCCATTCAAGTTACTTCGGGGTGAAAGGGAACTATATATGTTATTGTTTACATATTAGACATTTAAGGAAGTAAATGCTGTGGTCGCTAGCGCTCCCTCGCATTTAATTTCTTAAACATACACTATGTGAACAATAGCTTATACATACATCACGTTGGATAAGAGTAACATGTCACATAATGAATTTCACAACCAGCCACAAACACATGTAAACAGCACAAACTTCAATTTCACATGTATAAATTATTTTGATGCTCGAAATAGAATTATAAAATAACTAAAATGTTTGAAATATAACGATACTTTATAGCAACTTATTAAAATAATGTGGTTATAGAAAAACGTTAAAAAAAAGATATTTTCAAAGCCAATCGCTAGGCAATATTGTACTTCACTTATTTAACATATTACAACGGTTAGCCCCAATTAGTTACATATTACCAGATTTAATGATTAACTGTTCGACAGGAAATGGAAAATCAATACTTGGATGGGATATTGCTTTGTACACTTGGCTGAACTATAAGTCAGTTATTGTTCACATATTGTATTTTTCAGGAACTAAATGCTGCGGTCGCTAGCGCTCCCTCGCATTTAATTCCTTAAAACTCCAATATGTGAACAATAACTTATACTTAAAGGTACATACCCACTCAGTAGACACAACTAGTTTATATCACAGACATCATCTGAGACTTTTTCTGGCAAAATAAATAGAGAATAGTAGGTTAGTGCCGTGAATGGGAAAACATATCTGGCAAGGCTCAGGAAACGGGATGGGCGAGGCTCTGCCGAGCACATCCCGTTTCCGTGCAGTGCCAGACATGTTTTCCCATTCACGGCACTAACCTACTATTCTATTTATCCCGTCAACACCTACAAATGACTGTAAAATGCAAAAATTGTATTGACTGGATATCAAAAATGTTTCACGGCACCGTGTTTCACGGTACATACGCACTGTGTTGCCGGGATAAACATTCATTCACCATTACCCCACGTATTGATTTGGCAAATTATTATACGTTTATACCAGACGTACATTTCCATACTGATATCAGCGGCGATACATTTTTCAGGTTATAATTAGTATAAATCATTAAAAAATATCATGCCTCATTTGCATAAGAAAATAGTCTGATACCACCGCGCGTCACTATCAGTAAAATAAACATTACTAAATGGTTATATCTGTATAGCGGGCACTGGTAATTTTTTAGACGGGGTGGAATAGTGATGCAATTATACACTTATTTAATTCATATAAAGGACATTTTGTGCACACTGAGTGGGCATGTACCTTTAATCGGTTGATATGCAACCTTGTTTAAACCATTTAAGTGGGCATTATCTTTCGGATGAATCCATCCGTAAAATCTCATTTTTATCCCACCGAACAAAGACAATACATGCAGTGCTCCAGATAAGGAATTAGTAATTGAGCATCGTCACTCCATCATTTCTGAAGCAATTGGGTATTTCAAAATTTTAATTGTGTAAAATAGAATCACACTATTGTTTACACATCAGCAAACCGCGCTTATTCAATAGTTTGCTTCTAAATGAAAACACATCTTGGTATTATTATTATTTTCATGGAAAAATAAGAAAATATGCTGTATTTGTTGTCTGTTTATTGTTTTCCGTAGCATGATAAATATCCCACAAAGTTTTCATTGCTTTTTGATACTCACTACTTCTGATTTCAATTAATTTTTTTTGGTAATTTTAATTGGGTATTTACGCAAATATTCAGCTTATCCGGAGCTTATCAATGGCTGAAAGTGTTGAAATATTGCCCACTCCAAAGTATTATTTGATATTTTGCTTAATATGAAACGGATTTTCATGAAATATGGCGCAGCGAACGCGTCTTCATGGGCTGCATTTGGTCGTCCAGGGAGTTCGGCACAGACTTATGTCGTTTTTGCGAATCGATTTCCGTGTCTATCGACACGGAAATCGATTTTTCGCAAAAACGACAGAAGTTTGGGCCAGAGTACAGAGACCACCAAATGCAGCTTAACAAGACGCGTTTGATGCGCCATGTTTCATCAAAATCCGTTACGTAATAAGGACAATATAAAATAATACGTACTTTGAATCGGATGGATTCTGGAAGTTTCAGTACTTGTTGTTGTTGCTGTTAGCACCACGTGATCATACACCTTGTAAATGTTATTGTTCACATATTGGATTGTTAAGGAACTAAATGCTGGCGCTCCCTCGCATTTAGTTCCTTAAAAGTTCAAAATGTGAACAATAACTTGTACATCAATAGGAGAGAATAGCAAAGCTGCTTGTATGTACACGAACGTGACAAATGTGCTTATGGGATTTGTCACCAGTTTAGCTCCTGATCAAATATAACATTCCTGATGCCTGATAATGAAATATATTGCTTGTTATAAGCATGACGGGTTTTTCATTGCTGGAATGGCGAACAGTGCAGATCCTGATCAGACTGTGTGGATGCACATGATGATCTGGATCTACACTGGTCGCAAGACCCATAAGATCCATTTCTCCAGTCACGGCCACATGCATCTGACAATAATGTCTGTTCATGATTGTAAAATACGCAAACAAGCAATGTTAGTGCTCTTAAACCTAGGGGCCGTTTCATTAAATTTCGTACGACTAAAATGTTCGTAAGTGCAAAATTATGATAATATTATGAACGAGGCGACAGTTATTACACGGTTGAAGTCATGCTGTTTTTAAACTTTTAATATGTTCTAAAATATGAATACCAATAAAGCACAAGTCTACACAATTCTAGTGACGGAAATTCCGCATACACACTGGCAACTGCAGGTGTTGACACTACAATGACTTTTCATTAACTGCCAGTATAGTTTTCACAATTTTCGTCTGCAAATTGAAAACGTGTTAGGATTAATAATTTGGTGGGTTTGAACCAATGATATTTGTCTGTTCAAATGCAATCCAGGCGGAACCAGATTTCATGCAACAATTTTCAAAAGGTGTGGTCACGCAGGCTTTGTAATATGAATAATTAATCAACATATTACCGTCAAAGCGGGCTATTACAAGGGCTAAATTGCAAACACGGAACAAAGAACGAGACATATTAGCTGGCGTGTATAACATAATAATTATGTAGAGATGCAAACTTAGAGATAATATGTGGCATTGTTATCACCAAATGAGACACATTGTCAATATTCCTGCACTAATATACATACATCTTCATAACTTTATCCAGAATGATATTTGTTTGATCATTAATAATAAAATACACATTTCTACAGAAGCATATTCCGACAATGTAAACACAATATTTGAACTGCAAATTTCCTGCATGTTAAACTGAATACAAACATCAATATGATTGGACAAGTATGATTAATCCAGCAGCTTACACGCCTTTCCCGAAACATTTATAAAAATAATATACAGACCTATACTTATTTATAGTATTGTGTTTTGTAAACAAGCGCTACTATAATTATACTTATTTATAGTATTGTGTTTTGTAAACAAGCGCTACTATAATATTAATATACGCATACATATTCAAATTGTAAAATGTGACCCATCATCTGGTTAAATTTCCATCATAACAATGGTCTCTAAATTTCACATTAACAATGTTTTCTTGTCAACAATTATTGGATTTACATTTATTGAGCATAGGCTGCATATGCAGCCTATGCTCAATACATGTAAACCCATTAATTGAAATTGACAGACTATTCTAAATCTGCACTTACGAACATTTTAGTCGTACGAATTTTAGTGAAACGCCCCCCCCCCCCACGTGACGCCCATTTTATGTTTTCTTCATTAAAGGTATATGCCCACTCAGTAAGCACAAACTGTTATTTAAAGGAATTAAACAAGTGTATAATTGTGTCATTATTCTACCAGTTCTAAACATTACAAGTGCCCGCTATACATATACATATATAATAATGTAATGTAAATCCATCAATTGAAATTTCCAGTTGATCCTAAATTTGCACTTACGAACATCTTAGTCGTACGAAGTTTAGTGAAACGGGCTCTTGACCTTTGCCCCTTGGCCTTTGACCCTGGACGTCCACATCCCATAATATAGAGATACATATTTGTTTCGTCATTAGTTTGTTTTTTTTAGTGGGGGGGGGGAGGGGTACACATTGATTCAGTATTACCGGACGTGTTAATTGATATTATTATACTTTTTATGTCAAACGTGATTTGCCTGTTTGATATCAGGGGCGATAACAGTGTTTTCGTAAAATGTTGACAAACACAACTACATGTATTATTTTATTATCTCTATTTATGTTTTGATGCGCAATGCTCATGCTTTATACTATGTCGAAGAAAAGTTTAATCAGGTGACGCATTAGTTGGTATAAATAATTTGAAAGTGTTCTGCCTCATTTGCATATTAAAATAGCCTGATACAATCGCGCGTCTCCATCAGCAAATTAAAGATTAGTAAATGATTATATTTGTATTGCGGGCACTCGTAATTTTTAAAACTGGTAAATATTTATACACTTATTTAATTCTTATAAGTGTGTGTCTACCGGATGGGACCCCAGTGAAACCTCTCTACACTGTACAGTGTAGGTGCCTCCGAGGGTGTCCTGTTTGGAGAGGTTTCATTGTCAACGTATTTAATAAATGAATATACTATTTCTACATGAATCAAATATCGTAGAATTAAACTATAATGTTAGTCAATGTTCATGATCATGTGGTTACAACAACAATTACTGAAACTTCCAAGTGCGCCTCCGATTCAAAGTACGTATTCTGTTATATTTTCCTTATTATGTAACGGATTTTGATAAAATATGGCTCATCAAACGCGTCTTGTTAAGCTGCATTTGGTGGTCTCGATACTTTGGCACAAACGTCTGTCGTTTTTGTGAAGAATAGATTTCCGTGTTTACTGTTAATATTGTCACGGAAATCGATTCTTCGCAAAAACGACATAAATATATGCCTAAGTCCCGAGGTCACCAAATGCAGGTCACGAAGACGCGTTTGCTGCGCCATATTTCATCAAAATCCGTTGCATATTAAGGAAAAAATCAAATAATATTTGATATGGCCTTATGTATACATGGATTTTACACTGTCTCTACAGGAATCTGGTCTCGTCTCTGGAACAGAGTTTCGATATTTCTGGGTCAGTTACGGGGACGGCGTCATCGCCGTTGGGAAGGGAGATATGGCTGGAGTCTCGCCGTTCATCAGCTGGACCATGAGCCCGATTCACGCGGTGAACTATATCGCCGTGGGGACGGGTTATGGCAGTGACGGGTATTGGGCATTCTGGGCAGGTTAGTTAGACGGAATTTTACGATATTTTCCGTAACTGAGATTCAAAGTTGACGAAATGTTCATAGAAGTTGTAAGCTTTCTCAATCTTTGTGCAAATTCCGTCAATTTTTCGATGTGATTTACCGAAAATATTGTAAATTTTATAAATATTTTTCATGAAAAATCTCTCACACCATTATATACAAAATCAAATTGACTCATAGGATGACATGCAATTTGTCGGTGTATCCGAGAGTTTCTGTATCATTCCCACTCACATAGTCATCGCTTTCAACACTACATACCTGTATAGTGGTATTGACAAACAGTGAAGATCAAGATGAGCCGGCTCTTAACGAGCCTTCTCATCTGGATCTGCACGTTTTGCAAGTAATTTTTATATTTTCTTAGAATATTTTCTTAGAAAAAAAACCAACCCATCCCATGTTTACAAATGAACTAGTCTGAAAATTATTTTATGACCATTGGATTGATTGGAAAATTACCATATCACAGTGCATTCCAGTTACTTAGGGTTGAAAGGGTTTAATTCCGCAGTGGCTCAAGCACATGTCTATTGACATATTGAAGTCTATAGACACACTACATTTTATAGAGAAAAAAAATCTGATTAATTTGTTTATTTCTCCATAAAAGTATATGTTTTTACCACTCATTTGAACCGTCTCGTGGAGACGGTTCAAATGAGTAGTAACTGATATGCACCGGCATATGTGACTTACCTCCCATTATTAAGTTGTCCATCAGTGTTGATGTGAACCTCAGGAACTACTAACACTCTTGACTATTGTACATTATATTTCTTGTTATGTCGATATGACAAGCAGTGAAGTGTAGGCATGTGTGTGCGCCTGGAATTCGTACTCAGACCCAGCACACACCTTAAAACATCACGGTCTTGTCTGAATTCATTGTCACTATCACATGCTTCCAATTTGCGCACCTGTTGTATCCGTGTTCAACATTCAGTCATTCCAAAGTCCATCATTTTAGCCTTAGATGCAAAACCACGCTTGCTGTCAGATAATTTGCTTTCAACCACATCATTTCGTCAAATGGCCCACGCCTAACCATCCCAGAGAGCAATTTAAATTTAGAAAACGTGCCTTCATTCTCAGCAATAGAAATAATCCACATTTCGTCAGCCATCTTGTTCTGTTCGTTGCGTTCTGGGATTGTTAATTTGACGAAACTAAGTGACTTTCAAAGCCCAACAATGAAGCGTTCTTTCAACAATGCCTTTCTGGTATATAATAATAGGTTTATTTGTACTTTCAGAAAAGTATTACTTATTAATTATCTGTCTTTATCGATGAAATATGCGTCTTGGTGCGTTTCGTAACAGGCGAGTTTGGCGGTTTGTAATATTGTAGACCGCACGCGAGCGGCCAATATTGTCTGGCCGCTCACGAGATCGCCCTGGCAACTTATACGTTCACGAGCCCGGCCAGTATTTTCTGGCCGGTCTCGAGATCTTCACGTGAGCGGCCAACGTTTAGTGGTCGCTCCGACCCAAAAGTGGCCGTTGTGACCACAAATTATTGGCCGCTGGCCGTTGTGACCGAAAATTGGCCGTTGGCCGCTGCGACCACAAATTAGTGGCCGTTGGCCGCCGGCCAACCCATGGGTATAAAAGAACACCGATTTTTTCTGTTGATTCATTCTGACTTTTGGCTTTTCACAAACAACACCTCCACGCAAATTTCGTGAGAATAATGTATCACATCAATTCCACAGTAAGATCATTATAACATCATCATCGTAGCAAGTAAATTTACATTTAGGCATAAATAAGTCTTCAGAATCGCTTTGGACATTATTTACGGCAACATATATTACTCCGTCTTATCCTGTTATAGAATTATTAATACACATAGATACGTGTATTCACCGCAGTGCTAGGTGGCTAAATTTCATGTTAAATATTTTGTTTAAACCAGCCCGGCACAGAACTATCTTTACATTAATTACTGGTTTGTGACTTCGAGCGGTACTAACAAATTATAATGTGTTCGTATGCTACCGAAGTGTGACCGTGATATTATGTTAGCACCACACATTAGCATTAGGATCGAGCGTCCGACAATTCCGAGATAAGTTTGCCAGAATCAGTTTCCATTCTTCATGCCGTTTTATTGTGTAACTAAAACATGACTATAAATATATAATGCATTTGAACCATCTTCATCTGTTTCACTAAAACAAGATAATATTGGTTACTCTTAGTGAACATGTATGTGAAACAATTGTGTTGTCTATGTATCTGTCATTCACCGTCAGTTACCAACTTATTAAATTGTTATAATTCAACCGGCTACTTGTGAATTCCCAGTGTTCCTACTGAGTGGTGTCTCATCCCACATCCAGTCCATAGAGAATCACAAGGACAGCAGTCCTAGTCATAACGCACAGGCTGCCGGCTTGTAGTTTGATTGCTGTACTTCTCATTACATGATGCTACCAGGCAATCAGACCAAAGTAAAGCAATCAGAAAAACTCAGCCCTCAGCGCGTGCCTTGATGACTGAGTAGTCCACAGTCCAAGAGCCAAGGAGGCACTTTTAACAGCTGATACAAAATCATACAGCGGCTCTGCTCAACCAAAAGAGGATCATAACAGTATAGGGTACACGCCTCATAGCCGGCGCGTAACAGTAACAACGTATACTTTAGAACAGAAATTGAGAAAATAGCGGGAAAAAATCTCCAAATGTTGATACTACTGTAATTGTGTCCGGGTTATAATGGGATAAGAAATGTATTTTATTGTCTCGGAAACATTATCGGCGAAATCGGAAGCGCCAGAACGTCGAGCATTATCATATCCTGTCCGAATTCTCGCGAAGTACATTCCGACAATATTTGCCTGGATACATTGTATCAACGAAATGCCAAAGTTAAAGGTACATGCCCACGCAGCAGGTTACACTGTACTATTACTTTTCATTTTCTGTCAAGCCTTATATGAGCCATTTGTTTACCCACTAACGAGTTATTTTTAATTACGGCGCGTGTTAATTGGTGTTAAATCGCATTTTAGATGCCGCGACCAGAAAGGGTATTTTCCGACCTCGTGCTATTTTTACCAACACGCGTCACGTGACACGTTCAATCATATCACATATTTGACATGCTCAGAGAAGTATCGGAAGTTGAGAAGAAAAATCTTTGTTCGAGTCCAAATCTAAATCTCCACGTAACTCTTTCCATTTGGTGATCTTGTCGCTAATATAACCACTCTCTCTCTCTCTCTGTACTGCCTGTCATTCAGACATTTCGCTTTTTTTTTGGCCAACGCCTTTTCATACAATTTCCGTCCTGGATATTTCGACATGTTGATATTCTTGTTTACATATTGGGAAGCCTACTGGCGCGCGTAGTATACTGCGCATGCGCACCGCAAGCCGTGATGTGAAAGTCGTCGTCCCCGCACATTATCGAAATAGACTGTTACCGCCGCGCGTCGCTAACAGTAAATTGATAATTAAAAAATGATTATATTTGTATAGCGGGCACTCGTAATTTTTAGAACTGGTGGAATAGTGACATAATTATACACTTATTTAATTCCTATAAAGAACATTTTGTGCCTACTGCGTGGGCATGTACCTTTAAGTAATATTGATTCAATGTATTTGAATAGGCGGTTGTTCAAATGCTATATGACGTTTTTTAAAAGCTAACACTTTCCCGCCATTGTTCTGAACCGGAAATACAATGCCACTCGGATATAGTCGTATTTTATCATGTTTATATATAACTTTTCTGCTCATAGCTGGACGGAAATATTGACCCATTTAAACAGAATATCCGATGATATATCAATATGCTAAGTATTTACTTTGTTTTTGAGAACAATGTACAGTGGGATCAGCGTGTAAGTGCACACACGAACGAACACGGCAGGTTGGAACCAACCTGTCGTGTTCGTTCGTGTGTGCACTTACACGCTGACCCCACTGTAGGTCTTGCCCAAAATAAATCAAAATTATTCCCTGTAACCAACTTCTACAAATATATTGGTGTGATGTATTACTGATTGTTTACACACATTGCGTTTACATCCCCAGACATTACATTAGACTCACGTGACATCGCGCTACATTTCTGATTGGTTATAGTTCGGTTGACGTCATTGATCTCCACGACATTGTCATGCAATAACGGCCATCTATTGACCTGCAACGTCGCTGTTCCTGGAATTGCTATAAACTGACGTAAGACACTATTATTCTTAAATTTAACGGCTTATTTGACTATTTACAGTTTTTCAAACTATCAGAAAATGCAGTATAATTATAAGTAACTAGAAATGTGGCCTGTCGGCACACGAATGCCCCCGCTGGCAGCGAAATAAAATTAGGCACATTTCGAAAACACATAGGGCGGGAGAAGTGTGGATTTGTCACAGCATGAAATCAGACCATCAGAGCAATGGGTGTGTAAAATTTCAAGCAGATCCATGCAAGGAAACAATCAAGACACTTACCCGAGTTTGGAACGCACCAAGTATGTGAACTTGACCCTGGGCTCAGTGGGGGCGGCACGATCGTGAATTTTTCACAGGACGGTAGAGGACCATTAGAGCAATGTATGTGTGAAACATCAAGCAGATCCGTGCAAGGAAACATAACTTATAAGACATTTACCCGAGCGTTAAGGTTTCGAACGCACAAGTATGTGACTTTGACCCTGTGCCCCCGCTAAGGGGGTGGGACGATCGTGAACTTGTCACAGGGCGATATATGACCATTAGAGCAATGCGTGTGTAAAATATCAAGCATATCCGTGTAAGGAAACATAAATTATATGACATTTACCCGAGCGTTAAGGTTTCGAACGCACAAGTATGTGACCTTGACTCTGGGCCCCCGCTAAGGGGGCGGGACGATCGTGAGCTTGTCACAGGGCGATAGATGACCATTAGAGCAATGCGTGTGTAAAATATCAAGCATATCCGTGTGAGGAAACATAAAGTATATGACATTTACCCGAGCGTTAAGGTTTCGAACTAACCAAGTATGTCACCTTGACCCTGGGCTTAGCGGGTGCGGGACGATCGTGGATTTTCAACAGGGTGGTAGATGACCATTAGAGCAATGCGTGTGTGAAATATCAATCAGATCCGTGAAAGGAAACATAAATTATAAGACATTTACCCGAGCGTTAACCCTTTCACCCCTAAGTAACTGGAATGGATATTGATATGTTAATTTTGCAACCAATCCAACCGTCGCAAAATGGTTTTCAGACTAGTCCATTTATGAAAAGGGGTATATTTTGTTCTCAAAACTATGAAAATTACTTTCAAAAAGTGCAGATTCTGATGAGACTGATCGTTGCGAGCCGGCTCATCTGGATCTGCACTGTTTGCATAAACCGCTATAGCGGGCTTTCGGGTTCAAAGGGTTAAGGTTTTATTTCGGGACGTACGTACGGATGTACGGACAGGACGTACGGGCGTCAGTAATACTATATGCCCCCCTCACCATGGGAGATTGCATTTACTGTGGAGAACAATACAATTGGTCTGTACAGTTTTGCGAGGATTCCTACTTGTATTATTCACCACAGTAAACGCAAACACCCTTAGTTTCATTCCTTAACCCTTTCAACCCTACGTAACTGGAATGGATTGTGCATCCGGTTTTGCCAAAATTGTATTGTCTCAAAAATATATAAATGTTATCCGTTTTGTTAAATACAACATCTCATCTCTTTAAAAAATATAATTTTAATCAGTTTAAATCATGCGATGACGTCATGTCACCGCGTGGCGTGACGTCATGAAACCGGAAATTGGCATTTTCTTGACATTTTCTTCCCTACGTTCATGAATTTAATACCCAGACCACCAGTGTACCAAGTTAATATTTTCAATTTAAATTACCTCTGCAGTCATAAACCTACTGTAGAAATTAAAACTTGGTACACGCGTGGGCTGATAGCTAACTTTTGATTTAAACAAAACATATTGGGCCCTATTTTCCTACCCCAGCTTCCAACCACAGCTGTCTGGTTATTTTGACACTCAACAGCGTGGATAGCGTGTTTATTCCGATGTAAGATATCTATATATATATTTCTATACAACAACAGACCTTGTGTATTCACTGACATAGTTTATTTCATGCATTAATAGCCAAAACTAAGTAATACAAATTGAAACATTTGCGCCTTCAAAGTTTGTTTATAAAGGGAAGTAACTGTCATCAACTGAATGTGTGTAATGATATAAATTCTCACCATCAAATTCATCCCATGCTAGGTTAACTTACACCAATACATGTATTTGTTTGATGTATCATGTAGACTTACGCATAAAATAACACTGGATAATGTGATGTTGTTCTAAGTCATTGGATCTATGTTAATTTATTGATGCATTTACAAGTGTGTTAAATTGCTAGGTTATTGGAAAGGGATATACTATGCTAGCTTTCGGACATGCGTCTCATATGATCAGGGCCGTAACTACACTGAGGCATGAGGAGGTTGCCTCCTCGCTTTTTGGCCTCATTTATTTTTTAGGATTTCATCTTCAAATATTGGCCTATATTCTAGATAGGCTATAATACTGACACACAGTGTAGCTTTAAATATATACTGTTTTTACAGTTTACACATGCATTATATCGGCATACACCTTAATACCTATGATGTTAATGTACGGGGTTTTGCCATTTTATATTTGCATATGAATTGCTATCATAAAAACTGAGTTTGTTTGAAGAATTTACCCCTGTGCCAAGTCTTGAAGCACTAAGATGACTGAACAACAGCCAATGTCTCGCGGTATTTGTTCTGAGTTATGTCCCGACGGTTTCGTCTGTTGTTTTTCTCCGGGCCCTCCGGGTTTCCACCCCATTAAAACAAGCTACAGACTCAATAGCAGATTCACAAAAAAAGTTAATCTCAGGTCTGATACAGCTGGAAGTTTTGTCTGGTGCTAATTATCATACTTGTAGTCTTGTTTGCGTTAATTACCATTTTGTTTTGGTCACACCAATTCTCAATAGCACAAAGTCTTTATCTGTTTGTAGATTATTATGGATGATAACTGGATCGCTACCTGATGTATGAATTGTTGCGTCATTGGCAAACATATTAGTTGTTAATTAATAAAGGCAAATCATTTATAAAAATAGAATACGTTGGTCCAATAATTAATCACTGAGGAACACCAGCTGCGACATTAGCGAAATCGGAAGAGATACCATGTACCGTTTTGCTTACGGTCAGTTAAATACGATGACAACAAGTTAAGTGATGCTATTTTGAATTTATAGATTTTAAATTTTTGCAGTAATACAGTGTGATCTACCAGGTCAAAAGCTTTCTTAAGGACCCATTCTATACATGATCATCGTTTGATTCAAAGATAATTGCTTCGTAAATGTGATGGAATATATGTATAACATATACGTGAACACTGCCTCGTCACTGTATCCTATACGGCACATGGAATGGTGAACTCGGCATATTGTGTGTTCAAGCCATCAGCCACTTTCTCATCTTCTGGCGTTTGACACAAAGCGCAAAATGTGAAGTAGAACATATGGTATAATGTAGCTAATCACGTGCAGAAAACCCAAGTGAACGGACTCCTATCAATTATTTTACACCAAACTGTAAAATATGTCAGTTTTCTGAACAGGTTTGTGCCTGTGTTTTTAACAATATGAACCACCATTATAAATAGCCTCATACACATAATTTCGCACAGTGTATCACTTTTACCTGGCAAACCACACAACAAATACAATATATACACACTACTGTACTTTGTTGTTATATATCAAATCAAGTGACATGTAAACAGTTACATGAGTGTCTTGTCCCTGGTGTCTATTCACCTAATATGCGAGTAAATATGGATTTACCTATGGATAACGTGTACACTAACAATATGATGTGCATCAGATTGAAAAGTTTACACATCAACATTTATTTTGAGATAGATGGGAGAAATGCTCAGGTATCTCGTCTTTTGTATAGTTTGCTGGCATAATATTAATAGCATTCCGTAGTCATATCTGTCTATGATGTATTGCACCAAATTGTATTTGGTTTACTGTCATATTATTTGCTGTATGTGTCAAACGCACGAAGTGGTGAAGCTGCACGATGGCTTGTACATACAAAGAAGGCGGAGATGGCAACTCAATATTTTAAATGTACCATATAGTATACAGTAACAAGACCCTATTTACATATGATACATTCATATATCACATCACATCATATGAAGCAATTATCATTGAAGCCAAGTGTATCTACTACCTTAAAGTTACATTCCCACTCAGTAGGCACAAACTGTTCTTTATAGGAATTAAATAAGTGTATAATTGTGTCACTATTCCACCAGTTCTAAAAATTACGAGTGCACACTATACATATAAAGCATTTAGTACTATTTATTTTACTGATAGTGACTCGTGGTGGTATCAGGCTATTTTCATATGCAAATGAGGGATGATATTTTTTAATTATTTATACTAATTAAATGCGCCACCTGAAAACAATAATATTTTCGACAGATTATAAAATATGATCATTGCACGTCAAACAATAAAATACAGAGAATAAATAGTAATGTCCATTAATATTTTAAGGAAACACGGTTATCGCCCCTGATATCATTGTGAAAATTTACGTCGGATATAAAATGTATAATAATGCCAATCAATACGTGGGGTAATGGTGAATAAATGTTTTTGTTACCAGAAAATGTCTCAGATGATGTCTCTGATATAAACAACATTTTGTGCCTACTGAGTGGGCGTGTACCTTTAGCGTCCAGAAAGTGTGGCAAGAATGAGATTTTCGAAATTTCACGTAGCAGTTTGTACTTGTTTACACGCTCCTTTAGGTGCTTTTCAACAAGTCATGGTCGTGAACGTAACCTATGAAAAATAACACAGAAGTGTAGTGTGTCTTATTTTCATGTTAATTTCAACAAAAAATAGTTTCTTCAGATGTTTTGCTATCCGTATCCTGATCCAGGGGGCGCGTTTCTCTAAACTTCTTACGACTAAAATGTTCGTAAGCGCAAATTTAGAATCGTCTGCAAATTTGAATTGATGGATTTACATTTATTGAGCATAGGCTGCATATGCAGCCTATGCGCAATAAATGTAAATCCAACAATTATTTACAAGAAAACAGTGTTAATGTGAAATTTACAGACTATCATCATTTTGCACTTACGAACATTTTAGTCGTAGGAAGTTTAGTGAAACCGGCCCCTGATCCTGTAATGCTAGACTATATTATTCATACAAAAACGGATATGGAAATGTGTATTCATTTTTTCTCACCCACCACATGACCTGAGATAAGGATATTCGTATAGTTACGCGAGGGTGAATGGTGATGACATTGAACATTAATTTAATAATAATTTGTAAACGATCCATTGAACGGGTATTAGCATCAAATTCGTGGGTTAAAACAAAGTTTTGACGTTTTGTTGACATGGCGAGAATGTTGGACATATCAAAATTCGAATAAATTCAGCAAATAAAAAGTTGGGTATTATCTGGGTCAGATAAATATTTTGAGATTCGCAAATATGTTCTATATAGGGTCGAGAAAAAGTATCCATCATATGCACTGGTGTGAGAGAAGAATATTCCACCCTCGTGATAAGAATATGTCGTCAGAAACTCGGCAAAGCCTCTGACGACATATTCTGACATTCGGGTGGACTATCCTTGCCACACACCAGTGCATATGATGGATACTCTTAATATAATCTCACTGTTCCTGAAGGAAACCCCGACAAATCCAATCGTCACAAAATGATTTTCAGATTATTCCCTTTATGAAAAGGGGGTATGTTTTGTTCTAAAAAATATGAAGATTACTTTCAAAAAGTGCAGATCCTGATGAGACGGCTAGTCGCGAGCCGGCTCATCTGGATCTACACGGTTTGCAAACGCCGCTATAGCAGTCTCCGCGAAAGTCGTCGGTCCGTCGGACAAGTCCGTTAAAATTGCCGCCGGTCCGACGGTAAACCGGAAGTCGCCGGACCGAATATCCGACTACGAAAACAAATAATATTTTTTTTATTCTTAGCTTAGCTTCAATTAAATCACCTTTCTTTGGTATGCGCTTTTGGTGCTAGCTAGCTTTTCTTATATGACTGACAGACTTAAAAAGCTATTAAATATCACACAAAATCAATTTTATTTTTTATAAAAGAAAATTCAGTCTTGTAAATTTTTGTCTGGTCTGGTAAAGATTTCAAGTTTACCAGACCGGATGTTCTGTAAAATGTTGGCAGTTTCGCGGAGACTGCTATAGTATGCTGATCTGGGGTTAAACCAGTTGGAAACCCCATAGTCTCATTTCTCCAGTCACAGCCATATTTTGCGTTTCATTTTACAGATGTCTAACGGGAGCCATCGTGATACAGTGGTGCCAGTATACAGAAATGGAGCCAATGTGTAAAGTTCGAGTACAAACCACAGATCAATATGAAACACCTTGACAAAATGTGTATCACCGGATTTGTGATTTCAAAATTAAAACCCATATCCGAGTACATCAATGTGGGTCCGATATATTGTTATAAATATTGGACATTTTCCCGGAAGATTTATTTTGTTTAAACAATTATTTATTTCAAGAGAGATAAGTAAGTTCATTTCCTGAAAGAAGGATCTTTACTTGAAATCCATTAGTTTTATTTGTCGTGTTTGATATGGAACATCTGGTGGCACAGAGGGTACATGGAACTATTATTTACTTTCGCGTGCGCACGCAATATGTTTTGCGTGCGCACGCGATAGGTTTTGCGTGCGCACGCGATAGGTTTTGCGTGCGCACGCGATAGGGTTACCTATCGCGTGCGCACGCAAAAGCTATAGCGTGCGCACACAAAAGCTATCGCATGCGCACGCAAAACCTATTGCGTGCGCACGCGAAAGTAAAAAAATATGTCCATGTCCCCTCTATGCCACCGTAGGAACATGATTGTGATTCGAGTGTATGATCCGATTTTTTATAACAACTTGCTCAACTTGAAATAAATTAGTTTTTAGTTTACCTTGAAGCTCTCGAGTGATTGTGTCGCTGTTCCAGTAATTACGATATACAGTGAAACCTCTCTAACCCGGACACCCTGGGAGGTCCCCAGGGTGTCCGGCTTAGAGAGGTTTCACTGTAAATAAGGAATTTGAGCATTATGAGCCATAGTTGTGTGCTATGTGATCACGAACAGACATTATCACCTGAGATAAATGACCAAGAAACTCATCAAAAACAAGATCACTTGTGGTTTCCTTGTGTCCGGTTTAGAGAGGTTTCACTGTACGCACCGATAGTATCATCCAATCAAATCTAATGTAACACTATAGCCGATTTTATAACACTGACTCTCATTGGATACTGGTTACAGTGGGTCGTTGGTCGGCCGAACGTGACGGCTTACATTAACGGTATGGATTCCTCCTTATCGGTATCACGATTTGCCTGGTTTTGGCCCTCAGGTACGTTTTTATCTTTGGCTCTTTTGTTACCTGGGAGTTGAATTGGGTTATTGGAATATTGCATATCCTACCCGAGGCTCAAATCCCCGGGGACCTCTGCATTACCGTACCATCGCTCTAACCGACTGAGCTAGCCGGGCACGAATACACACTTCCTCCCCACAGTCAGTTACGTACCGTGACATACTCCCACGCCAAATTGGAATTCGTCCCCGAATTCTATATTTAATTCGTCTCTGAATTCCATGTTTTTTCTACAATTTGGGCAGCATATGTATCAGTCACGGCCCCACGTTGGGCGCCAAATTTCACAGGGTGAGAAAGATGCATACCCTACCCAAGGCTCGAACCGGGGACCTCTGGATTACCGTACCATCGCTCTAACCGACTGAGCTAGCCGGTCACGAACACACACTTCCTCCACACAGTGAGTTACGTACCGTGACAATAGTGTGGGAACGAATTGTTATTTCGTGGGAACGATTTATTCAATTGAGGGAACGAATTGTTAATTCGTGTGAACGATTTGTTAAATTAAGGGAACGAATTGTTAAATTGAGGGAACGAATTGTTATTTCGTGGGAACGAATAAATAAAAATATAATAATTATACGTCACTGCGGGGCTCCGTAATGTTCGCTACAGTACACAAGGGACAGGAAAATAGAGAATAGTAGGTTAGTGCCGTGAATGGAAAAAAATATCTGGCAAGGTTTAGGAAACGGGATGGGCGAAGCTCTGCCGAGCACATCCCGTTTCCGTGCCGCGCCAGATATTTTTCCCATTCACGGCACTAATCTACTATTCTATTTATCCCGTCACACCTACAGATAGCTGTAAAATGCAAAAAAATAACCCCAGCCACCGCACATATTCATACGTAGTGTTTAGGTCGTATTGACAGGATATCAAAAATGTTTCACGGCACCGTGTTTCACGGCACATACGCACTGTGTTGACTTGATAAAATATCAATTTGCATCATTAGCAGAGAATCAAAGATCGTTTAACACGAGTACAAACTATTATGTGGCGTCATTAAGACTACCACTCACAATAATCCATATAACAGCAATTGGACCATTGAAGATTATCGATAATATCGAAGTCGGTCTTTAACGTGAGCTGTTTGAAGTGGCGATACAATACAAAGGTTGTAAAGAACATTTCCTGTTTGTCTGAACAGATGTATTGAACATGGTCGTGTATTCGTACTATACAAGGTAAGTTCCCACATATTGTACACAAGCACATTGGAAAAGTCGCTGGAATACTGGACGAGGCCTTCCGGCCTTCGTCCAGTATTCCCGCGACTTTTCCAAGTTTCATTGCGCCCCAGTAGCCGATTTCTACGGAGCCCTACAGGGGACGTAGAAATATTTTTTATTAATTCGTTCCCACGAAATAACAATTCGTTCCCTCAATTTACTAATTCGTTCCCACAAAATAACAATTCGTTCCCTCGAATTAACAATTCGTTCCCTCAATTTAACAATTTGTTCCCACGAATTAACCATTCGTTCTCTCAAATTAACAATTCCTTCCCACGAAATAAAAATTCGTTCCCTCAATTTACTAATTCGTTAACAATTCGTTCCCTCGAATTAACAATTCGTTCCCTCAATTTAACAACTCGTTCCCACGAATTATTATTTCGTGGGAACGAATTGTTAACTTGAGGGAATGAATTGTTAATTTGAGGGAACGAATTGTTAAATTGAGGGAACCAATTGTTATTTCATGGGAACGAATTAAATAGAAAAAAATCCATGTCTCCTGCGGGGCTCCGTAGATTTCACCACAATCGCTAAGTGTATTTTTCTAGCTAAGTATATTTTGGGGGATCCATTTTTAATTTATGCACACATTCATTATTATTATATGACTAAGTATTTCAGTCATTCTCATTGGCCGAAACACGGCCACGTGATTATCTACACATTGAATGTAGATCTCTGAACGACTTGTTTACACGAATAAGCAGTCTCGGACCGCGAGACCGGTCCGAGATGTGTTTATTCATGTAAAAAGAAACGATGTTCCCCTCCTTAGAGCACATGTGCAAATCTGACACATGTAACTGTTATTGTATTTCCACTGTTAGTGGCTGATTTTATGAATATTCGTGGTATGACTATAGGTTATATAATAAAACAATTATTATAGGAACGAATGGCCTTTTTTGTGGAATTTATCGGGGTATAAACTTGGGAAAGTCGCGGGAATACTGGACGAAGGCCGGAAGGCCTCGTCCAGTATTCCCACGACTTTTCCAAGTTTATATCCCCGATAAATTAAACAAAAAGGCCATTCATTCATTATAATTCCAGCATTTGAAATAAATTCATCAAGAAAATGTGTTTATTTTCCGTTTTCTTAACAATTATTTTAACTGCGCCTCACGGTTACGGAAAGTAGTTCGGCGTGGGAGTTTACTGGGATATAAATTTTGGACAGAGACTTGCAACGGGCCAATGAAATGTTAGGGAATTGTGCAAATATTTTTGTGCTGGAATTATAGTCTTTTGAGTCGGTGTACATGAGATTTACGGACCTTTTCTCGGGTCCGTAAATCCCATACACACCGACTCAGAAGACAATAATTGTATAATAATATTATTTAATGATGTAAACAATTTTCTAATCAAAACATTATGGTAATGTAATAAATATAGCATATGAAATCTGCATACTTTCAATCATCGACTATAAATAGGCGTTTGTTCTATAAGAAATAATACATTTGAAAAAAAAGGTATAATTTGCAATTTTGGTGAAATCGGCTACTGGTTTCAGAAATGGCATACCATGCATTGTGTCTACAGGTAAAGCGGATTAACCCTTTGCGGCCCCCTAAGTAACTGGAATGGATTGTGATGTTAATTTTGCAACCAATCCAACCGTCACAAATTGATTTTCAGACTTGTCCATTTATGAAAAAGGGGTGTCTTTGTTCTCAGAAATATGAAAATTACTTGCAAAAAGTGCAGATCCTGATGAGACGGCTCGTCACGAGCCGGCCCATCTAGATCTACACTGTTTGCCAATACCACTATACAGGTTTGTAGTGTTGAAAGGGTTAAATAGGTCAAAACCGTAGAATAATATAAGTCAATTCCGTTTTCTATGGAAACGTCCTCGTTCCATAATAACAATAATCGCCAATACGACAAGTCACATTTTCTCACAACTAGCGCGATGTGCATTAGGCAGTACGATAGTTATACAGTTTTTATGACAAAATCTATTGAACTTTCACTTGGGAACATATTTTAACACGCAAATGCGATTACCCATGAAATTAGAACTCGGCCTGAATCCCCACGACACAACCACCGGCGTTATATCTTGCCCAGCTCATCAACTTTCTGAACATCTTCATTCGGCTTATAGTTAAGAGTGGGAATTGGCTCTAACACCTTCCATACCCGGAAACATTTACACAACCTCCTGCGTTAATCTTGCCCAGATTATCAACGTTTCTGAACATCTACACAACCTCCTGCGTTAATCTTGCCCAGATCACATGTCTGCTCGTCTATTGGCAATGCTAACTCGCAATCAAGCAATTTCATTGTCTGAGCCTGAGCGGTAGCACAGCTCATGCTCAGCCAATCAATTTAAAGCACAATATTCAAGTAGTGACTTTGAAATGTTCGCATTATTAGGCTGACGGAAGTGTAATACTTGTTCCACTGGCGGCACCAGAGGGGGTCTGAGAGGCACGCGATCTCCTTTCAGTCGTTAAAATGATTTATTAAGGAATCGCGTTTCAAAAGAATAGTTAGAGAACACTGTGATAATGTTTTTATTCAAAATCAGTGGCGTACACGTGTGAACCGTTGTTTGATATTAAAGGTACAGTAGGCACAACATGTTCTCTATAGGTTCTAAAAATTACGAGTGCCCGAGAAACAGATAAAATAATGTAGTAATATTTATTTTACTGATAGGGACTCGCGGTGGTATCAGGCTATTTTTATATGCTACGTTATCTATAGGCTAGTTAGTTTTTTAATTATTTATACTAATTAAATGCGTCACCTGAAAAAATCATATTTTCGACAGATTATAAAGTATGATCATTGCACATCAAACTGTAAATACAGAGAATACATAGTAATGTCCGTTAACATTTTAAGGAAACACGGTTATCGCCCCTGATATCAGTGGGAATATTTACGTCTGATATAAAATGTATAATAATGCCAATAAATACATGGGGAAATGGTGAATGAATGTTTATTTTGCCAGAAAATTTATCCGATGATGTCTCTGATATAAAGAACATATTGTGCCTACTGCGCATGCGTGGGGTGTACCTTTCAGTCTGTAAAGGAAGTCTAGAATACGCTGTCTAGGTATCTCAAGGCTATCCGAATACAACGTGAATTTTTTATACCACTATGCATATCATATTTAATCATCATGATCATACGCTATGTGACTGGAGAAACGGGGCTTATTGGTTGTGCGACCAGTGTAGATCCAGATCAGCCTGTGCATCCGCACAGTCTGATCAGGACCTGCACTGTTCGCCATTCCATCAATGAAACATCGGTCATGCTTCTAACGAGAAATACATATCGTTATCAGGCTACAGGAGTGTGCAATTTGGTCAGAATCTGCACTGTTCGCCATTCCATCAATAAAACAAAGACCCGGCATGTTTCTAACAATCAATATACATCGTTATCAGGCTACAGGAGTGTGCTATTTGATCAGGAGCTGCACGGTTTATACATCGCATAAGCCCCATTTCTCCAGGCATAACCATATTTAATCACACACATGCAGCGTCCTCAATGTACAGTGGAACCTCGTTAAACCGGACACCCTGGGGACCTCCCAGGGTGTCAGATTGAACGAGGTTTCACTGTAAATCAGGCGTTTGATTATTCCGAGCAATAGTTGTCTGCTATGCGATCACGAACATGCATTATCACCTGAGACAAATGACCAAGAAACCCATCAAAATTATGATCGCAAATGTTTCGTGTTGTCCGGTTTACAGAAGTTTCACTGTGTACTTGTATACTGGTGTTCGAGTGTAAGTGACCAGCTTCATGTATTCCCCATAACGTGTTCGGCGAAGCAGATTTCCTGCAAGCGTGAATGCTCTCAATACCTAACCGTTTCGCACTATTAAGTCGCCCGGTTTCTATGGAGAGTATTATTGTTGTGGTATGGTATGGACGTATAGGAAACAGGCAGCTAATTCATCTCCCATAGCCGTACTAACAAGCCTGTCACAGCTTACCTGCGACAAGGCTCGTACTTTCGCCTATATTTCTGAAGTCGCAGTCCAAATCCTGTTCCAGAGCCATATCAAACACGGGGTCATGCAGATTTATCTGAAGAGTTATTTCCCCAAGTATGGCGGCACCGTCTACTTTCACTTTTGGACGGCCAGTAAAATCTGAAAAACACCATCCCACTGTTCCCGCAAAAAAATCTCCAGCATGTGCACCATGCAAATAATATAAAAGCATGTTTGGCAAAGAAAAAACCTTTGCTGTCGGCCTACATTTTATTTATCTCTCTGTCATAATTATAACAATCAATGCCGTTGTTTTGAGAATATACTCCTTGATGCTAAGCTGTACCAGGACTGGTTTACCAGTCGATATTATTCATAAGTTGACTGGTTCCTAGAAGCAGTTGGTTGGTTGTACCTAGATCGTATATATAGAAGAAATACCAGAGACGGAGACAGAGAGAGACAGAATGTGAGATAGACTTGTACATCGAAAAATAATCCTTCTGACATCTGCGTCATTTCATGAAAAACGTTCACAAAATTCACTATATTTTCCGTAAATGGCGTCCAAATTTGAAAAATATTTCAGAGTACATGTGGAATTATATTCCGCATGTACGCTGAAAATTGTGCTAACATTTGACTTTATGTATGTAAAATATTGTAAATTTTATAAACGTATTTAATGAAATTAAGCAGATGTCCGAATGTACAAAATCACGTGGCGTGTCTCATATATGGATGAGAGAGAGAGAGAGAGAGAGAGAGAGAGAGAGAGAGAGAGAGAGAGAGAGAGAGAGAGAGAGAGAGAGAGAGAGAGAGAGAGAGAGAGAGATAGAGAGAGAGAGAGAGAGAGAGAGAGAGAGGAATGCATACTATTTTATGAAACCATGTTCACATCCGGAGAAGCTATAACTTATAATACCCCATGTTGCCATGCACTGCACTGCAATGTACAGCAATGCATTGATTTGTGTTGTATTTGGTATTGTTGTGTATTTGACATTGTATTGCGCCGCAATGCATCGTATCGTCTATTGTACAGTACGGTACGGTACGGTATGTAGTATATTGCTATGATGGACATAGTGGCTGTTGTTTCATGAGACCCACCATCACGGCTTATCACGGTAATTAATTAATTAATCGGTTTGGACAACGACACCGCTACAGACGGCCTTTGTGCAATCAAACAATTTAGCACAGTGGATAAGTTCTGTGATTTACGAATTTTTATTCGACATACAAGCTGGATTTTCACGAGAATCGTCTCTGCGAAAATCCAACGTGTATGATCAATAACGTATACAAGTAATACGAATAGCACTAATAATAAAATATAAATTATAGCAACACGTATATTTTGTTTATCGGTATCTTCTGAGCGTAAAATTGTATGATTCCTACTTATACTGTACACATGCTGAATATTCCAACGATCAACCCATGTGGGAATTGTGCAGAATAAGTTAGTGGTGAGGGACGAATGTATCAAAGGGACAGTTTATAAGCCAGTATATGTACATGAATATACATGTATGTGTGCGTGAAATGGTATTGGACGTATACATATAGCCAGGTAGGTCTAACTCATTTATCTGTTATTTCAAAATTAATTGATTGAAAAATAATGGAGTACTGAACAAAACATTTGGTAAGTGTTCAACATGGGACATGTGACTCAAAGAGGCTATTTGTCCAATAAGTGTGTACATGTATATACATTTATACCGAAACCATTGTTCCGTGTAGCATAATAAAGGGGGTTGACTAAATGCCATTTATATCTGAAGAAACCTAATATAAACCGGAAGTAAATTAATGAACCTAAATTGTAGTTTTTTCCGTTATTTCTTCAACTTTGACCCCTAATCGCGGTCTCTGATTGGTCACTCTCAACAGCAAATTCGAGATGGCATCGGATTTTAACATCTAACTCGCTGTCGATTCAGCTGAATGTTGTTAATTGTTTACAGAATATGTAAAATTAACAAGCGATAAGGGCATGTCCATTATCAGTTTAATGCTTATTATGACAACTTATATGGAAGCTCATCGCAAATAAATCGGATAATCAGACACAATACCGAATCTATCTAGCGTTCCCACGAATTAACAAATCGTTCCCTCAATTTAACAATTCGTTCCCACGAAATAACAATTCGTTCCCGTGGGAACGAATTGTTATATCGTGGGAACGAATTGTTAAATTGAGGGAACGAATTGTTAAATTGAGGGAACGAATTGTCATTTCGTGGGAACGAATTGTTGTTCGAGGCAACGAATTGTTATATCGTGGGAACAAATTATTCATTCGTGGGAACGAATTGTTAAATTGAGGGTACAAATTGTTATTTCGTGGGAACGAATTAATAAAACAAATCCATGTCCCTTGTGGGGCTCCGTACATTAACACAGCTAGTGCACATGTATATATGTCGCCGAGACTGGAGAATGTGACTAAAGGGTTTTGCGACCAGTGTAAATCCAGATGTGACCGCGCATCCGCACAGTGTAATCAGGATATACACTGTTCAACATACCAGCAATGAAACACCCGTCGCGCACCTAACAAGCGAGATATAGAGCATAGTAGGTTAGTGCCGTGAATGGGAAAAATATCTGGCAAGGCTTAGGAGACGGGATGGGCGAGGCACTGCCGAGCCCATCCCGTAGTGCCTCGCCCATCCCGTCTCCGTGCCGCGCCAGATTGTTTTTCCCATTCACGGCACTAACCTACTATTCTATTTATCCCGTCAACATCACCAATAGCTTTAAAATGCAAAAACTAACCCCAGCCGCATCCTCAAAATCGGAGAATCGACTGACTAGTATGACAACCGCACATATTCATACGCAGTGATTAGGTCGTATTGACAGGATATCAAACATGTTTCACGTCACCGTGTTTCACGGCACATACGCACTGTGTTGACAGGGATAAGTCGATCGTTATCAGGCTACAGGAGAGTGTTATATGATCAGGAGCTACATTGATCACAAATTCCCTCAGCCCCATTTCTCCAGTCACATCCACATATTTATAAGAAGTACGCGTGTTCACGAACTTCTGGATCAACCCTACTGTCTGTTTCACGAAAGCTGCCCAAATTTTGCGGCCATATAAACAATTCAAAAACCATATTGTTTTCGATAATATTAAATTAAAGGAACATTTAAGAATGTGCCTTCTTTATTTTTCGTGAAATTTTGTCAAATATTGATTTTATTGCGAAAACAAAATTTCCCCATGTTAAATCCCCATAGACATCTTCACGGAGTGAAGATGTCTATGGGGATTTAACATGGGTTTTTTTAGAATTTCAGAAATACTGGACCGATTTTTATCTAGCTAGGCTTCGGAGTCAATTTCCAAAAGTGTTTCGTTTTTTGACTCCTCCCACACTTCCTTACCACTTTTTCCCCCATGTTAAATTCCCATAGACAAATCAATTTTTCGTAATAAAATCAATATTTGACCAAATTTCACGAAATGAAAAGAAGGCTCATTCTTAAATTTTCCTTTAATTTAATATTATCGAAAAAAATATGGCTTTTGAATTGTTTACTTGGCCGTAAAATTTGGGCAGCTTTCGTGAAACAGACTATAGGACATTCACCTTTTGTATTACTACAGGGTTATAGGGAGATCTATACGTATATCTGACGTCACGGCACAGTGACTCTGGCAGAAATCACAGGCCGTTGCTATGGAATCATCCGCCATCACTGACGAGTCGCTGCAACGAACCGCTCCACTGGTGTTCACACATGACGTGAAACGGAATACAGGGGTCAAGTGTTACTATGACAACGACTCATTCGCCGAACTACTTTCTGAAGAGTTTGACTCTTATGTACTTAATCCCTGGAACTGGCGAAAATCTGGGGTCACTGGGCAATTCTTCATCGTCATTCTACCCTGTGTTGCCATAGTAACGCTCGTGTTATGTACGTTGATTGTTATGACGTTTATTAAAGGTAGGATGTTGAATTCGATTAATATTATTCTCGTAGGAATAGCAGTGTCTGACGCATTGACCGTGATTATTCCAAGTATCGCCGTTCTTTATATGAACATAGATGACCTGCCGGACTATATTCCGTATCAATACTGTCGCCTCTGGGGCTACCTGGTGAAGTACGTGCCGACGATTACCCACAATGCATCAATATGGCTGACTATCGTGCTGGCCGTGGAGCGATATCTCATTGTGAAGCATCCCGTATTGGCTCACAAACTTTGTACGCGGAGAAAAAGCGTCTCAGCGATAATTGTAACATACAGTCTGGCAATCCTGGCCAATCTCTGCCGATTCGTAGACACGGAGTATGTACCTGTCAAACTGATCACCGCTCACACACTGAATCTGGCAACAGGAACTAACTGCGCCATGACAAATACTTCCATCACGCGGGTATCGTGTATTAATATCTCTTCGGTTACTGCTGACGTGTGCGATTCGCTCCCAGGTATTGACACGTGCAGAGCCGAGTATACAGAAACGTTCGCTCATTTCCCTGGCTATGAATTCTATTATTATTGGTTTGTGATCGTGTTCGTCAAGTTCATACCATGTTCCCTACTGACAATTATGGATACTCTGATGCTACGAGAACTCTGGAAAACTTCAAAGTCCGCAGCCGCATTCCACAGTAACATATCGTACTACAAAGGTCCGACGGTTCGACGACAGGTCCGTGACCAACGACGCATGACAATCATCGTCACCATCGTTATAATTATCGTAATCGCCGTGGAACTGCCAATCGGAGTTGTTCTGATCTTATGGACGTTTGCCGAAGTCCACGAACAACCATTCCTAACAGAACGTACCATAAGCGAGCTCAGCAGCTCCGCTAATTTTATCATCTACATAAGTTATCCGGCTATACTCATGTTATACTGTTCCATGTGTGTCAAGTTTAGGAGAGAGTTGCGTAAACTATGTCGTGACTCGTGTTGTTGTTGTTGTTCCTCGCGGGAAATACGAAACTGCGATTGGCTGACAAGAAAACGTCGCGCCAAATATTGGCAGACACACAGGGCAGTGGACACAACGTTGTAAACAGTTAATGTGAAACAATATATGTGGCTGTAACCGGAGAAATGGGGCTTATCATAGTTGTGACCAGTGTAGTTCCTGATCAAACGGCACACTCCTGTAGCTTGATAGCAATCTATATTACATGTAAGAAGCATGACGGGTGTCTCATTGATGGAATAGTGAACAGTGCAGATCCCGATCAGACTGTGCGGATGCACAGGCTGATTTGGATCTACACAGGTCGAATGACGGGTGTTTCATTGATGGAATGGCAAACAGTGCAGATCCTTATCACACTGTGCGGCTGATCTGGATCTACACCTCTTGTCACAAATACCATACACCCCATTTCTCCAGTCAAAACCACACATATATATATATTATATATTTCGATATGATAACAGAAACATAAAAATGGATGGCCGTCAATTGCATATAAAATGTCGCTGTAAGCAAACTTTGTACAACTGTTGCTTTTGTGTAGGTAACTTTTGTACAACTGTTGCTTTTGTGTAGGTAACTTATTAAAATTATGTGAATAAATGGCGCTAGCATTACAGAAGTTACAGTTATTACAGTATGCCTGTATGATGTGCACTTTCCTGTGTTTTACGGCATTTAAATTGAGACTGGTGGTAAACTGTGATCTATGTACACTCCGTGGCTGACAGGGGGGGGGGGGAGGGGTGGGGGGGGGATTGCAACCACGGACCCCCTCTAGATCCGCCCCTGTATGTGTACATGTATGTAGAACGAATAGTCATTAACGATGGATGTCCTTCGTCTTTTATGTACATACCCCACCCAACATAAACTTATACAAATAATACACCGTCAAGAGAACACCCGTAATTGTGCGCCTGTTTTCTTGAAAACCACGAACTACCATACAAAATGCTTAATTTTTATTACGGTCAAAATTATTTTAAAATTTAGAAAGGGTCTCGACTAAACTAGAAGGTTAATGTGATTGAACACATTCAAACATGCACTCACTCTGGTTCATAGAAACAGCTGCGTAATTTGGATTTCAAAAAGTTCGAATGACGTCACATTTGACGTCACACAACGTAACGTCAAAACGCGGGAAAACACGTCATTGTATAACTATTCATGCGCACATCACAATTCATTGATTATAATCTCAAAAATAGACTAAATGTGCATATGTATCCGCCATCGAAGTGTAATAAATAGGATATTCCATCGTACATGTATATATTCCGACGCACACTCGTGTATTATGTCCCGCTATGTACGATGGAATATCCTCTATATATTTGTGAACATAACAAATATGTTATAAAAATGGTTTCCATGGAAGTGGAAAAATGGAAATAATTAAACGATGACAAAGTTTGTCATGGATTGTTTTTTTTCTTCTCAATAGTTACGCACAACATTTGACGCCATTTGCGTAAACTATTGTAAATTGTATAATAAACGTATTTCATGAAATTACGCAGATGTCCGAAGGTACACAATCACATGGCGTGTCTCATATGTCACCGACATGCTGTTCATCATTTCACTTAACCAGTATAATAACAAATGGTTATTCGGAGATATATGCATCGCTGGACTTACTGAATGGCGACCAGCGTAGACCCAGATCAGACGGCGTGGATGCACATGCTGATCTGGTGCTATACTGGCCGCAAGCAAAGGTGTGCGACTCGGAAATACTGTATAAATTACAATTACATGTATTTCTCTAGAGCGCAGGGCCCCACACTTAAATATAGGCCGAAACGAAACTTCTTTTGAGCGTAAAATGGCGCCATCCGCTTTGCTATCATCGAATACCGTAATAGCAATACCGATGAAAGCCGAAGCACGCCGAATGCCTGTGGTCGCAAGGTACGTATTGTTCCCACCAGTGGGCCGTTTCACTAAACTTCGTACGACTGAAATGTTCGTAAGTGCAAACTTATGATAGTCTCACATTAAGAATGTTTTCTTGTAAACAATTAGTGGATTTACATTTAATGAGCATAGTCTGTTTATGCAGCCTATGCTCAATAAATGTAAATCCATGAAATTAAATTTCCAGACTATCCTAAATTTGCACTTACGGACATTTGTAATGAAGCTGTATGAGGTTTAGTGAAACGAGGTTTAGTGAAACGGCCACCAGAAGCCCATGTAAATACTTATAGCCCATGTACAGAAAATTCATTTATTGTTATTGGTTTTCGTTGTCATTAGTTGGGGTTATGAATGGAACGCTGGTGCTGTCATAATCAATGCTGCCGTGATACGTTGTAGTTGACATGGCAGTATCATCATCAGTGGTGATACGGACATCTGTAGTCATGGAAACGTATGTATCGTGCACTGTCGTCATAGCAACACTGGCGCCATCAGCTGTTGTATTGGGATCAGTTGTTGCGTCATCCGTTGTCGCCTTAGCAACATTGGCGCCATCAGCTGTTGTCATGGGATCAGTTGTTGCGTCATCCATTGTCGTCATAGTAACATTGGTGCCATCATCTGTTGTATTGGGATCAGTTGTTGCGTCATCCATTGTCGTCATAGCAACACTGGTGTCATCAGCTGTTGTTATGGAATCAGTTGTTGCGTCATCCATTGTCGTCATAGCAACAATGGTGCCATCAGCTGTTGTCATGGGATCAGTTTTTGCGTCATCCACTGTCGTCATAGCAACACTGGTAGTATCATCCCTTGCCATGGAAACGGTAGTACCATCCAATGTGACCATTGTAGCGCCTGTGTCGTCATCGGTAGCCATGGAAACCTGAGTCGTGGCATATGTTGTCATAGGAACGGTAGTGCTTGTACTAGCTGATAAAACAATATGGAAATGTTTATTTACATCGCTCGTAATCATAAATATTTACATTTATCAATAATCATTTGAAAAACGGTAATACTATAAAATCAACCAGGGTCTGAAATGGTCTTGATGTAAACAACAGTCCAGAATATATTAGGTAGGGTCAGCTTTTATTGTTTATACTACAGTGGAACCTCGCTAAACCGGACACCCTCGGAGGTCCGCAGGGTGTCCGGTTTAGAGAGGTTCCACTGTAAGAAAGACAGATGACTACTTAAAGACACGCGTGGCTGCTTAGTGATCATGAACATACATTATTATCGGAGGGAAATGGCAGTGAAACATATCTAAGTTAGGCTCAACCCATACAGAATTCACATATATGCCAAGTATATGTAAAGTTATATGCCAAGTATATGCGGCTATACTTATTTTAAATGCAAATGAGATATATGCCATATATGTGAGATATGCAAATGAGATCTATGTGATATAGTATGTGTAGTTCTATGTTGCATATAACTTGGGACATATAACTCGCATATAACTCTGGTAATTTGTTTATATGTGTAGTTATATGTTGCATATAACTCGGAGGGAGGGGGGATATTTGTGAAAGGGGGGTATTTGGAAGCGGGGGGGGGGGGGGGGGGGCGAAAACATGTTAAGTTGGTTGCAAATTGGGATTTGTTTTGCATATTTATACTTAGCCTGAAAGCAGGGACATCCGTGTGGATATTTATTTTTGGTTGATAATGAACGCTTGTTAAAATCTGAGCATATTGATACCCATTGTCTGTAAGTAAATTGATAGAATTTGTAAAAAAGTCTAATATTTCGGATTTATTTTAGAAATTAACACCTGAAATTTTCTAAGTTCTCACTTATATGTGTTTGTCATGCAGTTTAATATAACCTACTTGTAGACATATAACCTGCATATAACTAGTTATATGGCATATAACTAATTATATGTCATATAACTAGATATAAGTGAGTTATATGTATCACTGAGCTAGACATATAAGCCACATATACATATAGCTCACATAGATAGACTTATATGCCAGTTATATGCGAAGCATATATGTCTGACTATGTAGATTCTGTATGGGTACAAACTTTCCACAATGGTTTAGAGGGGGTCTACTGTATTACAGTCAACACTCATTTATTCACAGTCCATGGATTGAGGAAAATAATTGAGTTAAGGAAGATTTGAGTTAGTGTAAGTTACAGTTCACATATTGAATATTTAATAAATTAATTTTGTGGCGAGCGCTAGCAAACACCGTAGCAATCACCCACATACAACATGCACAGGGTAACGCCAGCACGTATGTGACTGTGAATGACGAAATGGGGCTTATGTGATTTTTGGCCGGTGTATCTCATGATCCAATATCACACTCATATAGCCTGATAATGATATATTACGTTTGTTAGAAGCATTGCGGGTGTTTCATTCAATTTCATAGAATGGCGAGCAGTGCAGATCCTGATCAGACTGTGCGGATGCACAGGCTGATCTGGATCTACACTGGTCACAAAACGATCAAGCCCCATTTCTCCATTCACAACCACACATGACAGTGCGCAGTGGGGCAAACACGAGAAATACGTCTAACACAGTACAGGAACGAGAGGATAAACACAATCTCAATGTATCGGTTACCCTAGTTTCACGCCACCATGTATTAAATTAATCTTTAAATGTTCAGCGTTATATTTAGAACTGATTATTGCCGTGTTGTCATCAGTTCACGAGACGCATATTACCGCGCACACATTACATGCCACACCGCTAATCACATACTAGTACAGCGATTCGAAATCACGTTTAGGGGCGGAGCTTCGCGAGTGGGCTGGGTAAACGGTAAGTACGTTATAGTTCACATATTGACTTTTTAATAATTTAATTTCTCGCTCGCTATCGATCGCTACGAAATTAATTCACTAAAAATTAAATATGTGAACTATAACTATTACATCCAAGGCATCGGAGATCATATAGCAGTTATTTGAAGACGGGCATTAACTTATACTGCTGTAAAATACAAATCGTACCTTTGTTTCGTTCCGCGGCTAGTTTCCACAATGGAATTGGCCTTCGTCCTTTGCCATTACCCGTTTGGATCCCGGTGTGCTGATCGTTTATCAATGATCCGAGGGTACGAGTACTGTCAGCGACATGTTGTCCATGTGCATGTTGTCCGTTGCCATGGAAACTGCCCCAACTACCGGACGCTGATGTTTGTATCAACACGACGATGAGGCCAATATTGGCAAAGTACATTTTCTTTGTGGTTCTGGAACCGAAATGTGGCTGGGACTATTGAAATGGAGTTATAGCCCTTTAAAGGGACATATCAAGTGTTTTGTTTTAAAAATACTATTAACAAATAGAAACGTGTCTTCATCATGGCCCTGTGTAAAGTGGTTTAATTGAATATATATAGAGAATAGTAGGTTAGTGTCGCGAATGGGAAACATATCTGGCAAGGCTTAGGAAACGGGATGGGCGAGGCTCTGCCGAGCACATCCCATTTCCGTGCCGCGCCAGATATTTTCCCTATTCACGGCACTAACCTACTATTCTTTTTATCCCATTAACATTACAAATAGCTTTAAAATGCAAAAAATAACACCAGCCGCATCTCCAAATCGTATTGACAGGATATCAAAAATGTTTCACGGCACCGTGTTTCACGGCACATACGCACTGTGTTGACGGGATAAATAACGATACTAGGACCACTGAATTTGTCATGACTTTTTGAAAAAAATAATAGAAAAAATAGAAACGTGTTTTCATCATGGCCCTGTGTAAAGTGGTTCAATTGAAGATATATGACGATACTAGAACTTCTGGGTTGTTTCAATTTATATATATTTATAATTCCGCATGTACACTGTCAACTTTTGACTCCATTTGTAGAAAATATTGTAAATTTTGTTAACGTATTTAATGTGTGTCTCATATGATGTTTCACTGACGAAGAATGAAGACGCCGATGAGACTGTGCATTCCGGATGTACACTGACTCGTCCTGCCTTAATGCCCATTTCCATCGTCATTGTTAAAACTGAGCACCGCCAGGAAGAATGATATTCAACTTCGTAGTTGTCATCACATACAGTAAAACCCTGGCCTTACATGACCTTGGCTGTTGAACACCAATACACAAACTTAGACAATTTTTTCCTTTTCTGTGAATCCCACTATGTTTTTCCTTTCTATGTTTATTATTAAGTTATTGTTCACATATTGAATTTTTAAGGAATTAAATGCGAGGGAGCGCTAGCGACCGCAGCATTTAGTTCCTTAAAAGTCCATATGTGATAAATAATTTAGTTATATTTCAGCCACTTGGTACTATGCATCTCCGAGGATTGTTTCTCCATTTCCTGTCAAACAATTAATGATTAAATCTGGCAATATGTCACTTACTGGGGTTAGATCTTGCAATATGTGTGAAATAAGTGTAGCTCGATACTGGCCAGCGATTGGCTTAGAAGTAGGACGAACTATAAGTTAACGGTACGAAACGTTTCAAATTGGTAAAACGTCTCCGTATAATACTTAATAATCTACGAATAGCAGAATATCTTGTACTGCTAAAAAACTCGCCGTTTTTATCGGATTTACAAATATTTCAAAGGAATTAATGATATCCTTAAGAAAACAATGAACTAAATACACATTATATAATTATAAAATGTGAATACCAAAAGGATAGTTATGTTAACACTTACGTCCAAGTATATTTGAAGGATGACTTCTAAACACCATGGAGTCCTCGGTCACACTGCCCGCACCCTTAAAATATTTTGAACATCTCTGGACACTGACTAACATATTTACGACGCTTGCAACCAGACATGTCCTAGATAAGTCTTCCCTTGTGCTTCAGTAGCATATTTCACCAAAGTTGCAAAGTATACTTATCTAGCAATGTACACTTTGAAATAACTATGTATACTCTGCAATTTCGTCAATTTCCTGCGCGAATTGCGGAAAATATGACAGATTTACGAAATCAATATCGACGAAAGACGACGATGCGATAAGAGAGTATTTCTCGAGCCGGTCTAAATGTCGTAGTATGTGTAGTAACCACGACCTTGTTTATATAGCAATAGCGAACAACGCCGGAGTCAGCCGAATCCACAAGAGACATCGGTCTTCGTAATTTTTTAATCCACCTAGTTAAGTTGTTTACATCCTCTGCTTAGCAAACAGTGTAGGACCAGGTATCCATGTGATTAATATGACAAACTGCATGTAACGGGCACGCCCTATCCAAACATACAATGAACACATGAAAATCGGCGATTACGTGTAGTTGTGGCTAACTATGGGAGCTGTGCTTTATGCCATTTAGTAACGTCTAACCAACACATTTCTGCAGACTGGTGAGCTAGACTGCTTTTCGTATGGAAGCGTCCTTGTGCCAATGTTACAATATATGTATCTCCTAAAGTCTTAATTAGGAGATAGTAATTCCTAATTAGGAGATAGTATTTCCTAAATAGGAGCTAATATCTCCTAATTAGGAGATGAAACATGTTTAGCATTGATATCCCGGGAAATGGCAGATGACGCCTACCGATGACGCCTACATCGTTGCTGTATCCGATATAGAGGTATTTCGAGAAAAAAAGTTACAGAAATGTTAGTTTTCTCGAATTAATTCCGGCACAGCTGAGGCTACGGTTTCGAGAGTGTCGCCATCGGTTGCCCATCGTATATAATTGTCTGGTGTATTTGCGCTGAATTCCATCCAGTAATTTCATGTTTGGGCATTTTTGAAACTCTCAGAAAATGCATTTATAAATATATTATTAAGTCATACAACTGTGGGCTTTTGAGTCTTCTGTGGTTGAAAAATATATGGTGTATTTAAAAGTCATACGGACCTCAGTGACTTTAAACAAACCAAATGGTCTGCGTACCACAGAATCGCAGAAGCCAATAGTTTAATCCTGAATTAAAGGAATTCAACCATACTTTAACACATACTATTTGCTGAGTTGCTCTTTTCAGATCACAGTAATGTTTTATTTTAAGCATACATGTATACAATGTGAAATTATTTTGACGATGTCAGGTATGTGTATGACTGTATGTTTAATAAATAGGTGTAGGTGTAGCATAGACATTACTTACAGGCTTAATGCAGATTTTCCGTCGTGTCATCGTCAATAATGACTTGAGAAATAGGGATATTGGCACGTACAACCAGTGTAGATACTGATCAGCCTGCGCACCCGCTCGAGCAGTCTGATCGGGATATGTATGGATATTCATTCTGCCAGTGAAACAAATGTTCTGCTTCTAAAAACACCACAGATCATTGTCATACAGCAGGAGTGTGCAATCAAGTAAGAACATATCTGGACACACATATCACTTTGGTTCCCGGGGGGCATTTCATTAAACTTCATGCGACTGAAATGTTCGTAAATGCAAATTTAGCAACGTCTGGAAATGTTAATTGATTGATTTACATTTATTGAGCATAGGCTGAATATGCAGCCTAAGCTCAATACATGTAAATCTAATAATTGTTTACAAGAAAACATTGTTACATTGTTAATGTGCAATTTACAGACCATCATAAGTTTGCACTTACGAACATTTTAGTCGTACGAAGTTTAGTGAAACGGGCTCCTGGTGCCTAAAGAAACCAATCGTTCAGTTCCATATGTTTGCAGGAAGTCAGTGAAATGACGCAACGTAAACAAATCCACGTTTTTTCCATAGATAACAACGTTATCTTTGGTCATTTTCGAGCATAAAACGTTACCTGATAAATAGAATACCAGACTACTGTCTTTTGATATCAAGTTTATCAGGCTCAGCTCGGAAACGATAGGAATTCCTAGTCAAGCATCGGAATTCCTACGCGTTTGCTAGCCTAGTTCAGTTCCATATGTTTGCAGGAAGTCTGAAGAAGTTGGTATGGTATTGTATGAATGTCAATATCTTTGTTACTTAATATATTGAAATTTTAAACATAAGTAGAGTATATATTAATAAAAGGTCTCCAGTGTGTCCGGTTTAGATAGGTTTCACTGTAAATCAGGCGTATGGGCACCACAAACTCAGAGGCGTCGGAAGTGGGACGGCAGGGATGGCAGGGGCGGCAACCGCCGCCCCAATATTTGGACCAGAAATAAAAGGTATCTCTTAAATGCAGTAGAATGCAGGAAATGGTATCTAGGATTAATAAAATTACTAGACCCCCCTAGCACTAATTCGCTTTGCTCGTGTCGACATTCGCCTCCCCCATATTAATTTGCTTCCGACGCCTCTGAATCTGGTATATGTGGTTTTCGATCATGAACAGACGTTATCAACGATGAGAGATGACAATAAACACATGACATTAAGCAGACCTAGATTGTATGGGTGTCGGTTTATAGAGGTTCTACTGTATTGTATAAATAAACATAGGTCACGTGACACACACGGGTCATACATCTTTCTTTAGCAACAAGTGTTTTCGTCATAGTCCGTAGTCCAATGTTCGAGTTTATGTTTACAGACACCGGCGTCCGTTCGGCATTTAAGCAGCGTATTTGCATGCACGAGAAATCATTGAGTTGTCGACATAGGCTGCACATCATGTCCGATAGTCTGGCGATCACCGATTTATCTATATCTGCAATTAAACAATAATAAACAACTAATTAATTAATTAATAATTTTAAATTATTTAACAATAATTCCAGCACAAAAATATTTACACAATTCCCTAACATTTGATTGGTCCGTAGCAAGTCTCTGTCCAAAATTTATATCCCAGTAAACTCCATGTCGAACTACTTTCCGTAATCGTCAGGCGCAGTTAAAATAATTCTTAAGAAAACGGAAAATAAACACATTTTCTTGATGAATTTATTTCAAATGCTGGAATTATAAGGAATGAATGGCGTTTTTGTGGAATTTATCGGGGATATAAACTTGGAAAAGTCGCGGGAATACTGGACGAGGCCTTCCGGCCTTTGTCCAGTATTCCAGCGACTTTTCCAAGTTTATACCCCGATAAATTCCACGAAAAGGCCATTCATTCCTATAACAATTAAATAATATATAAGTACAGTGTACCTCTCTACAACAGCCGCCACCGTGGGATGACATACCACTGGCTGTTCTAGAGAGGTGGCTGTTGTAGGGAGGTTAACATTTTCAACCCTGGATATCCTACATTGGCCTTTTCATATTAAGTATTGGACTATTCCGTGAAAGGTACATACCCACTCAGTATAGTAGGGGGGGGGGGGGGTGGTGGGGGCAAGCACCCATACAATTAATTCTGTTCAACCCGAGAGAGCAAAAGCAATGAATACTTTAAATCAATGCATTATATCATCCTGAAAACGAATCCGGTGTCGGTCAATCAAATCAGATGGGACAAGGTCATTTATGGGGTCATTAAGTGCACATAGGTCAAATGAGTGCAAAGCTCACTTTATTTTGATAATACAATATGTACTTGCATAACATTACAGAACAATCCAATAAAGTATGTTTTACTGGTGATTATTGTTTTATGGGGCATATACAAAGCAATTCGGTTTGCTGGGACGTCTCTATCGTTGAGAGTACCAACATATTCAAGATGGCCGACAAGCATCAATATTTTGCCTGAAATATGTACTTATTTGATGAATGAAAACAAATAGGCACTTGGATCTTGATCGATCGGACGGACGCTGAGGTCTAATACTACTGCGGTTAAATCAGTAAAGTTGTACAATACTTGATTTTGAAGTCATTTGTAATTGTGTTTATTCAAAATGGTCGCCTCATTTAGACTATTTTAATATAGTGTGGTACTGGCAATTGCGCATTCTTTTCATTTACTTTTAAATGTCTTTATTGGACATATTCACATGTGTTCAGACTAGTAGATCGCTGATAATACACTTGGGGATGCTCAAATTAGGTTACACTCGTTGTACTGTTTGTTTTACATATTGTATTTTATTGAGTCTTACGTTATCATATACGTTGTAAATTGCACTATAATGCCATATATGTATACACTACGTATTGCGATTGGTACATATGCTATAGTTCGGCCATGTTCGCATTACACTCATATATCTGTTATATGCTGGTGTGCGGCTAAGTACCGTGACATTTAAATCACTTTATACATAATTATAACCAAGATAAAACAATTCATGTAAAATACAAAACTAATCAAATAGTATGTATTACAGTTTCTGTTTCCGTGAATATCCATACATTCACAAGTGGATATACTTAAATTACACTGAAATATTTAATAATTGTCGCATATACGTCTGTATAAGGCAGATCAGCATATTCTATTTCAGCAAAACTTTCCGCATGACTGCTTGTATAATCATCGCTGAAAATGGAAATATATTCTCAATTAACATATATTCTCATCAACAAAAGTCCCGTCTCCTGTACTTAAATCAATATTGACAGCGTCTGTGCGTGTCACATATATAAAACATATATAAAACATAATATGCTGTAACGAATGCTCATGCTTTAGAGGCCTCATATCAGTTATATGTCAATGTTTAGCTTTACACGTTGCGCAATGTTAGCTGAAACCTGGTTAGTTGTAAATCCAGTCACAGGGATTGCGGTGTTGTACTGAAAAGTGGTTGTTTGGTTGATTTGTGTATATTATTTATCCATGAATCGCAATTGCAACTAACCAAATACGTGCATGTGCAAATAAGTGTCTCTGTTTGGTCTCTTACGATCTTAAGTATATGTCGTATGTTGGTGTGTATAGACACGGACGGTGGGAACTTTCTGATATAGTTCTAGATTAGCATAGAATAATCAACCATGTTCATTTTAATGCATTTAAAGTATTATATATTATATTACACATATGATTGTGATATTACAATACACAGTTATGACACTTACACATACCATGTAAGGACATTATATGACTACAACATATATGATTTTAGTGCATGGTATTCCCCAGAAAGAATGCTCTTCATAAAGGTGATACATATACATACATATGCATTCAATATATATTGTATTATGACCGCATAATACATTTGCATAACTTTTATTATTTCTATGTACCAAACAATCTCATGAATGATTTCAACATATGTTCCATCATGAATGTGGACATTAGCATAATACTTATATAGCTCAGGATGCAATGGCGTGGTTTTCGTTTTATTATCCAAAAAGCTAACCATACTTCTTCGCTACGAAAAAAACGCTGCTTTCATTATGTGGGAAGTGAATAATGGTAGTTGTTACGTAGCCAGTCAAGTTTAGAATTCGTCAACTTCCCTTTGATATGTCAATCGCTGTGCCTACCCTGTCGTGTACCGCGTTAATACATTGTTTTTCATAGATATGTAGTATGCTTCATTATAATGGAAAATATCCGGTATCTCATGGTTTCGATGTCTGCAACAGACCCGTAACCAGACATTTATGAAGCAATGAGTCTTTTCTATGGCTTGAATGACCCGAGGCAGCTGTGGGGTTACGGGGTCATGCTGTCCTAGACAATTGTGAAATCCAGATGGTCTGACATACCATTGTATATATTATCAGCACAAACTGAGCACATACATGTAATACGACTCTCCTGCTTGCATCAATATTATAAAATGACTACGTATTGACAATAATTCTTATTTTAGTGCATGAAAGAGTGGACATCAAGGCACGACGAGGGAAATTGGTGAGGGGGTTGTCCGAACGCACTGACCCCCCCCCCCTGGTTACGGACCTGTTGCAATAATAAAATGCAATATTGGTGTTCATGGTCGTGTTAAAGATAACATGATAGAGTTCCGATGTAATGTTTAATGGCTTTAAACGGACTGTCGGCAGCTTATTACATCTGCATGAATGGGGCCAGGTAATTAACTATTTGCATACAATTTCCATACAGCCCTGACATTGGACAAACCGGATCTACTGTCAGGTCTTCACCACACTATAGTAACGGGGTTAGCCGGATTCAACTCTCGCCTACAAGAAAGCTGAACATGCGAATAAGGGCCAAGCCAGGGATATCGCGCTCCCCGGCAATTATCAACCCACCATCGTTAATTCTATAATAAATTACCATTCACATGCTCCCAACCTGCCACTGTATTATATTTCTATCCGAATACAGGTATTATACACGGGCATTATGTTGGTTCATGAATACCTACATGTAATTGTAAATATGTTCCTGTTTCCTTTGACATTGTCAAAATGTATTATGTTCCACTTGAAATCCAAGATCGTGACTATGTAGTCGTTTACTAACCATTACCATGTTACAGCTAGGATCTATGAGTTGCACCCATATTTTGTTGATAGCTCATATTATAAAACTACGCAATATAGTAGCCATCTTGGTAACTAAAATGGAGGTCATAAATTATTCTTCTTTATGTTGTCATCGGAAACACTAAAACATTGTTTTATGGTGTGGCATATGCTATGTCGTTGATGACTACCCTACTTAATATAGATGTATCAGAATTGTATCTATGTTGGCGGTCAATTTGATTTACGTTTGTTTGCGACGACAGATAATTCGGTACAGTTTGGAACACAAGCCTCGCACTTTTAAAATATAACAAATATGATTTCCAATTGTGTTTCATTACTACTTTGTCGATCAGCAGCGCCTAAGAGCTTAAGCGATAATTAGCGGCCATCTTGAATAGTCCAACATGGTCAAATAATAAGTATATTAGATGGACTCATTCATTTTTGCAAATAACACATTCAATAATAACAAAAAAAGGCAAACAACTGAAATATAAATGTGCATGAAAGTGTAGCTATATATTTTGGTTATTCCACGCACATTTACTGCACGTCTGTGTGAATGTTTGGCGGCCATCTTAAATGTATATGAATTTTTCAGTGGTGAATTGCTTGTATAAGTTATCAAAACGTATTTCTATGTATGTAAACGCATAATGTAAGTACCAAACGCCATATAATAATCAAGTCAGAATATAGTTAAGACAAACTGTTGATACCTGGTGGCCATCTTGAAAATCGCAAAATACACACCGGTTTGAACCACCATAAAAACGGAATGTCTCATATATGTCCTAAGGAAGAATAATTCAACAATTTAAACAACTTTATCTGATATTTGAAGTATAATATGCACGTACATGTCCATCTACTGATATGAAATATGTTTTTGAACTCAGTTGACCTCTTTGCACTTAATGACCTAAAAATGACATTGTCCCACCTAATTTGATCGACCGACACCGGATTCATGTTCAGGAATGTATGATGTATCAATCTAGCATAGTCGTTGCTTTGGCTCTCTTGGGTTGAACATAAACCGTTTTTAAGCCACTTCTCTTCAAGGTGCCCCTCCACTAGTAGGCACACATGTTCTTTATATGAATGAAATAATGCCAATCAATAGTGGAGTAATGGTCAATTAATATTTATTTTGCCAGTAAATGTCGCAGATGGTGTCTCTGATTATAAAGAACATGTTGTGCCTACAGAGTGGACATTTACCTGTAACGATCATCATGAATAGAACGGGTGCTTAATTTCTGCAATAGTTAGTCATGCTTGTACGGATTCCCACATGGAACATGAATTTTTTTTATTAATTCGTCCCACGAAATAACAATTAGTTCCCACGATATAACAATTCGTTCCCTCGAATTAACAATTCATTCCCACGAAATGACAATTCGTTACCTCGAATTAACAATTAGTTCCCACCACGAATTAACAATTCGTTCCCGTGGGAACGAATTGTTATTTCGTGGGAAGCGAATTGTTAAATTGGGGGAACGAATTGTTAATTCGTGGGAACGAATTGTTAAATTGATGGAACGAATTGTTATTTCGTGGGAACGAATTGTTATTTTGTGGGAACGAATTAATAAAAAACAAAAAAATATACGTCCCCTGCGGGGCTTCGTATGCGTAATCCCATCAAACCTTTTTTGTTTGTAGCGTGCCCGACTGTACGTGGAATAAGAGCTGAACTCACTAAATGCAGAACCGTGACACATTGTAGAGTATGTATGCTTCGATGAAGTTCGTCTACAATTAATACATTTATCAGGTATCCTGCCCTGCATTGACCGAATACGTACTGATAACATGTTGTCCTGATCAGGCATTGACCTGATACAAACAATCGGGTTACAAAAAAGAGAACACGACGTTCCATTGGCTGGATGTCGTCACGTGACGTTACCGAATGACGTCAGTGTAAAGACGCAACGTAAAGTCCGCGGTCTGTCCATAGATACCGACCTTATATGTGGTCATTTTCGAGCATAAAACGTTACCTGATAAATAGAATACCAGGTTACTGTGATTTGATATCAAGTTTATCAGGCTCGGCTCGGAAACGGTAGGAATTCCTCGGCAAGCCTCAGAATTCCTACGCGTTTCCTAGCCTTGCCTGATAAATTTGAAATCAAAAGACACTAGCCTGAAGTCACGTCTTTCCGAAACACGTGACCCCACTCTCTGTATTTATAGTTCATTAATTTCCAGTAATTCATTAATTGCAAGCCCCATATAAGAATATATATAAAACAGCCGGTAATCTATAATGTTCATGTGTGCTGTATTCCATGCATGGAACAGTATTTACCTAACTCAGACGTAAAACTATATTCTACGGAGCCAGTCAGAGGACGTAGAATTCCTTTTTATTAATTCGTTCCTACGAAATAACCATTCGTTCCCACGAAATAACAATTCGTTCCCTCAATTTAACAATTCGTTCCCCCGAAATAAGAATTTGTTCCATCAATTGAACAATTCGTTCCCACGACTCAATTTAACAATTCGTTCCCACGAATTAACAATTCGTTCTCTCAATTTAATAATTCGTTCCCACGATATAACAATTGTTATTTCGTGGGAGCAGAATTACTATATCGTGGGAATGAATTGTTAATTGTCAATTCAGGGAACGAATTGTTAATTCGAGGGAACGAATTGTTATTTCGTGGTAACGAATTAATGAAAAGAAAATCCATGTCGCCTGCGGGGCTCCGTAATATTCATTTTAATTAATAATCCAGACAGTCAGTACAATTTAACACGCATACGCATATTACAGACAGCGTGAACAACTCCGTGTGCCTGCCGATGTTTCGCTCTATGAACACGTCTTCACTCAGGAACGGCGGATCGACGTAACGTAACGCATTAAATTTTATTTGTAGTTGTGACTTGAGAAATGAGGCTTATGGAATATGTGGATATGCAAACTTCTGATCTTCTAGCGTGCTCGTGAAGCAGAAGGGCCGTTTCACTAAACTTCGCAAGTGCAAATTTAGGGTAGTTGGATAGTCTGGAAATTTCAATGATGGATTTACATTTATTGAGCATAGGCTGCAGCCTATGCTCAATAAATATAAATCCAATAATTGTGAAATTTACAGACTATCATAATTTTGCGCTTACGAACATGTTAGTCGTACGAAGTTTAGTGAAACGCGTCCCAGGATAGGATACGGATCAAAACTATCAGATGGAAGCATTACTGGTGTTTTATTGATGGAATGGCGAACAGTGCAGATCCTGATCAGACAGTGCGGATGCACAGGCTGATCTGGATCTACACTGGTCGCATAGAGGATACGCTCCAGTTCTCCAGTCGTGTATACGTCATCACCTATACATACATATGACGGTTGTTCGCGGAAACGGCACCGAGAAATTTCTCATTTAAAGGTTCGTTATATCAATTAAATCAGATAGTTTTGTATATTCTGCAAATATGACATTTTCTGGCAAAATAAACATGGATTCACCATTACCCCACATATTGAGTAGTATACAGTTTATATCAGACGTAAATTCCCACACTGATATCAGGGACGATAACCGTGTTTCCTTAAAATGTTAACGGACATTACTATTTATTATCAGTATTTATTTTTTTGATGTGCGATGATCATTCTTTATAATCCGTCGAAAATATTGTTGTTTCAGGTGACGCATTTATTTGGTATAAATAATAATAAAAATATTATGCGTCATTTGCATATGAAAATAACCTGATACCACCACGCGTCACTATCAGTATAATACATATTACTAAATTATTATATCTGTATATCGGGCACTCGTAATGTTTAGAACTGGTGGAATATTGACACAATTATAAACTTATTTAATTGATATAAAGAACGGTTTGTGCCTAAACAGTTGTCTTGCTTGATGGATTTATGTCGAACCCTAGGTGAGGTCCGGAAACCGGTGAATAACGGACTCTGGCAGGACTTTCGGTCGTGGCTCGTTAAATGGACGTCTATGTCCGCGCAATCTGATCGGAATGTAAATACAACTGACGAAATTTGCCGACTGTTTAGACCCGCACATGCTGATATGGGTCTACACTGTTCGCCAAACCCAGTCACAGCCACATAATTATACAGTTGTTGCACGAATCGGCAATCATGATGTTTCTGCACGGAATCCGGTTTGGATTGTAATTGACGTATGTTCACGATGACACGCGCCTGTACATTACGTCTTAAAGGTACATGCCCACGCAGTAGGCACAAAATGTTCTTTATAGGAATTAAATAAGTGTATAATTATGTCACTATTCCACCAGTTCTAAAAATTACGAGTGCCCGCTATACAAATATAATAATTTATTAATTATCAATTTACTGTTAGCGACGCGCGGCGGTAACAGTCTATTTTGATAATGTACGGGGACGACGACTTTCAAATCACGGCTTGCGGTGCGCAGTATACTACGCGCGCCAGTAGGCTTCCCAATATGTAAACAAGAATATCAACATGTCGAAACGTCCAGGAAGGAAATTGTATGAAACGGCGTCGGCAAAAAAAAGGCGAAATGTCTGAGGGACAGGCAGTACAGAGAGAGAGAGAGTGGTTAATATTGGCGACCAGATCACCAAATGGAAAGAGTTACGTGGAGATTTAGATTTGGACTCGAACAGAGATTTTTCTTCTCAACTTCCGATACTTCAATGCGCATGTCAAAGATGTGATATGATTGACCGTGTCACGTGACGCGTTTTGGTAAAAATAGCACGAGGTCGGAAAATACCCTTTCTGGTCGCGGCATATAAAATGCGATTTAACACCAATTAACAAGCGCTGCAATTAAACATAACTCGTTAGTGGGTAGACAAATGGCTCATATAAGGCATGACAGAAAATGAAAAGTAGTAGTACAGTGTAACCTGCTGCGTGGGCATGTACCTTTAATTAATAATGTTGTAATTTTTTTATGTTTCTCTGTTTTTGTTGCTTTTTGTGACGCAAGACATTTTGAATAAACAGCCAATCCCTCAATCACCATGAGTCACATGTATGTTCCACTGAACTGTGCAACACTACGATGTTATGATAGTCTGTAAATTCCACATTAACAAGGAATTCCTGTAAACAATTGATGGATATACATTTATTGAGCATAGGCTGCATATGCAGCCTATGTTCAATAAATGTAAATCCTTCAATAGAAATTTCCAGACGATCCTAAATTTGCACTTACGAACATTTCAGTCGTACGAAGTCTAGCGAAACGGGGCCTTGGTTTCCATGTGACTAACACGACAAAATGCATGTAACGGGCACGCCCTCTCCAAACATACAAGGAACACACTCAAATCGACGATTACATGTAGAATTGTGGCTAACTATGGGAACTGTGGTTTATGACATTTATTAACTTCTACCCAACTAACACTTCTGCAGACTGGTGATCTAGACTGCTTTTCGCCCATTGTATTACTTGCTTTTGATTGAATGTAGACTGTTTTCGTCAGTGGCCGTTCCAAGGCGGCATACGTGCTGTCAGATAGTAGCGTACTGTACCTCATTGCGATTTGTTGTTGTTTTCGGTAGGTCATCATGGTCATTAGGAGGGATTGTTGTAGTTTGGGCTTTCGCTGCATTTGTTTTATTTCCGTGTACTTTATTTCACTTTTCTTTTGGAACGGCACAAGACCATTGCGAACTGGATAGACATATTTATCCCGTCAACACAGTGCGTATGTGCCGTGAAACACGGTGCCGTGAAACATTTTTGATATCCAGTCAATACTATTTTTGCTATACTATAGAATAGTAGGTTAGTGCCGTGAATGGGAAAACAATATCTGGCGCGGCACGGAAACGGGATGTGCTCGGCAGAGCCTCGCCCATCCCGTTTCCTGAGCCTTGCCAGATATTTTTCCCCATTCACGGCACTAACCTACTATTCTCTATCTATTTTCCTTATTTCTGAACCAAAGTATATGTTGTGACCACTCATTTGAGTCTCGGCGAGACGGTTCAAATGAGTGGTCACAACATATATTTCTGATGAGAAATAAAGAAATTATTGAGCCTTGCCGGATATTTTTCCCTATTCACGGCACTAACCTACTATTCTCTATACAACCGGCGTATGTCGATGGCCAATATCACATTCGTATGACGCCTTCATTTGTGGAACTTTTCGAAAAAAAACCTCATACGGTATTTACATAATCTTCCGATCGGCATGTATGTCTGGGAAAGGAGTATGGTATTATCTCTTTTATTTCATCGTCAACTTTCGCCGATATTGATTTCGAAGAAATGGAGTGTTTTCCGTAAATAACGTCGACTACAGTAAAACCTTTCTAAACCGGACACCAGGAAAACACATATTTTGTCAGGTGACGCATTTAATTAGTATAAATAATTAAAAAATATCCGGCATGCCTCATTTGCATATGAAAATAGCCTGATACCACCGGGCGTCACGATCAATAACATAAATATTACTAATATCTGCAAAGCGGGCACTCGTAATTTTTAGAACTGGTGGAATACTGACACAATTTTACACTTGTTTAATTCCTATAAAGAACATGTTGTGCCTACTGAGTGGGCATGTACCTTTAATTCCGACACAGCTGTGCGGGCTACTGTTTTGAGAATCGGTCGCTCATCGTATATAATTCTCCGGTATATTTGCGCTGAATTCCATCCAGTAATTTCATGTTTGAGCATTTTTGAAACTCTCAGAAAATGTAATGTCAATATATTATTAAGTCATACAACGATGGGCTTTTGAGTATACTATGGCTAGAACAAATATATGGTGTATTTAAAAGTCATACGGACCTCATTTACTTTAAACAAACCAAATGATTGGCATACCACAGAATCGCAGAAGCCAGGTAACAACAACAACAACAGTGGCTGAAAGTGTTGAAAACTCGCCCACTCCAAAGTTAGTATTATTTGATATCTTCCTTAATATGTAACTGATTTGGATTGAAATATGGCACAGCAAACGCGTCTTCATGAGTTGCATTTCGTGTCGTTTTGTGAAGAATCGCAAAAACGACAGAAGTTTGGGCCAAGGTACAGAGACAACAAACTGTAGCTTAACAAGACGCGTTTGATGCGCCATATTTCATAACAATTCCGTTACATATTAATGACGAAAACATAAAATAATACGTACTTTGAGTCGGAGGGCTTCTGGAAGTTTCTGTACTTGTTGTTGTTGTTGTAACCACGTGCTCATACATTTAATTAAAGGAATTCAACCATACTTTAACAAATACAATGTACTATTTTTCTCGGTTGTTCTTTTATTCAGATCACAGTCATGTTTTATTTTAAACATAGTTGCACAAAATGTAACATTATTTTGACGATGTCAAGTATGTGTATAACAGTATGTTTAATACATACATGTAGGTGTAACAACGACATTACTTGCAAAATTACGTGAAGAAGCACGTTGAAGTGGACATGAAGTGGACATGTTTAAAAGAGGCTTAATGCAGATTTTCCGTCGTGTCATCGTCGATAATGACTTGAGAAATTGGGATATTGGTATGTACAACCTGTGTATATCAATATCAGCCTGAGCACCCGCCCGCCGTGAAGTCTGATCAGGATCTGTATTGATCGTCATTCTGTCGGAGAAACAAATATCCTGCTTCTAAAAACACCACAGATAATTGTCATACAGCAGGAGTGTGCAATCAAGTAAGAAGCTAGACTGGACATACAAAACACTTTCGTTGCTAGGGACCCGTTTCACTAAACTTCGTCCGACTAAAATACTCGTAAGTGCAAATTTAGGATCGTCTGGAAATTTCAATTGATGGATTTACATTTATTGAGCATAGGCTGCATATGCAGCATATGGCCCCTGATGCCTAAAAAAAACAATCGATGTTCAGTTACATATGCTTGCAGGAAGTCAGTGTAATTACACAACGTAAACAAATCAGCGTTTTGTCCATAGATACCAACGTCATGTGTGGTCATTTTCGAGCATAAAACGTTATCTGATAAATAGAATACCAAGTTTATCAGGCTCAGCTCGGAAACAGTAGGAGTTCCTCGTCAATCATCGGAATTCCTACGCGTTTCCTAGCCTAGTTCTGTTCCATATGTTTGCAGGAAATCTGAAGAAGGTGGTATGTTATTGTATGAATGTAATTATCTCCTTTGTTACATAATACATTGCTTTGAAATTTTAAACATAAGTAAAGTATATATTAATACAACAACACTGTGAAACCTCTTTAAACCGGACACACTGGGAGGTCTCCAAGGTGTCCGGTTTAGATAGGTTTCACTGTAAATCAGGCGTAAGGGCACGGCACAACTGGTATATGTGGTTTGCGGTCATGAACAGACGTTATGAACGGTGAGAGATGACAATAAATACATAACATTAAGCAACATAGATTGTATGTGTGTCCGGTTTACTTCAGCAACGAGTTTTCGCGTCATATGTACTGTTTATCAACGACTAGACTGCAACCGCCAGCCGAACTGCCGATTTCCGTTTTGGTGTCAAGGCCGCCATTTTGTTGATAGTCCATGGTCTAATGTTCGAGTTTATGTTTACAGACACCGGCGTCGGTTCGGCAACGTTTAAGCAATGTTTCTGCATGCACGAGAAATCAGTGAATTGTTGACATAGGCTGCACATCATGTCAGGTAGTCTAAGGATCGCAAATTTATCCGCATCTGCAATTAAAAGATAATAAACAACTAATTAATTAATTAATAATTTTAAATTATTAAATAACAATTAAATAATATATATGTACAGTGTACCTCTCTACAACAGCCGCCACCGTGGGATGACATGACATGACAACTGGCTGTTGTAGAGAGGTGGCTGTATATGGAAGGTATTATACGCCATAAGTATATTTGGCTTGATGCTTGCTGGCTGATGACATTTTAAGTTCTATCCGTCTTATTACAATTATATGTGGCTTGATGCTTGCTGGCTGATGACATTCTAAGTTATATCCGCCTTATTACATTTATATGTATGTGGCTTGATGCTTTATTCATTCGTAATGTTTCAATGCGTTTGGTTGATTACATTCTAAGTGGCTTGATGCTTCATTGTTAGTGGCATCCGGAGTTCCATTCTTGATTATTGCATCGCTGTTTTGCTATGCGCTTTGTTAGCTCGCTAAGCCACGCCCCTTGACAACAATAATTGCAACAGTAATTTGGGAACAACCATTATGACGCCAGGTGTGCTGCTAAAACTTAAAATAGTTCTCCTGAAATTATTTGATATGCTGGTACCTGTCATACAATGCGTTACTCTCTAAATTGGTTCCATGTCCCTAACGGTGTTGATGTAGATTGATGCCGCCTTTTCTGTTGCGCCATGTTTAGGTTAAAAGACACCAAATAGTTTTACTGTAAAATTTAACCGAATCCCAGCCAGTCTTTCCTAGTTTCACCATTCGTATGGATGTTGTGGGACCAACCTCGTCATGTCCCCTAATATTGTTTACATTATTTGGCCACGGAAACTCTGTTTACATCTCGTGACCAACAGGCTCAGTGTTTTCTTTTAAATGCTTCAAATATGCCGAAAACTGGTGTTAAAAACACGCCAACATGTACCTCAAGTGAAACTGGGTAGTAATGGATCAAGATTTGCAAGCAAACTGTGTCTGTGACCTTAAAACACCCGGACTATTGTTTATGCCTGACTACTTTTGCATACTCAATTTCTCTAACCTTAAACATAGAGTGCTACATGCCAGGTTAATAATATAGGGAGACATATTTTTCTTTATTCTTTCAATCTGACATTTTTCTGGCAAAATGGACATTGATTTACCATTACCAGACGTACTAATTGACATTATTATACTTTTTATATCAAACGCGAAATGCCAGTTTGATATCAGGGGCGATAACCGTGTTTCCTTAAAATGATAACGGAAGCAACTATTTATTCCATTGATTTATTTTTTGATGTGCAATATCATACTTTATGATATGTCGATACAAATATTTATTCAGCATTTAGATAATATAAATAATTTAAAAATACTGCATCATTTGCATATGGAACTAGCTTGATACCACCGCGAGTCTCTATGAGTACATTAAATATTACTAAATAATTATATCTGTGTAGCTGGCACACGTACGTTTTAAAAGTGGTGGACTAGTTTCAATTATACGTTTATTTAATTTCCAGAGTGAAAAATGTGTGCCTACTAGATGGGACCCCAGCTTCAACAATAATTATATCTATATTTTAATTAGTCAAGATCCAGAGCAGAATAAGTGCAGGTTATTGGAAAATAGGTCCCACAACATCCATAAGAAAAATGAAAGTAGTAGAGTATAGCAAAATGTGTGGTAACGGGTTAGTGTTTTAGGGAAAATCAATGGTGGTGGGCCACCTTAGTCTGGTCCCGGATGGCTATTGGTTTGCATCGGTAACGGGCCAGTTTGACAGTCAACCTGGTGAAGTTACTATATGTGTAACTGACTATAAAAATGTGATTGTTTTCAATTACGTACATATGTAATTTAATTATGAGGATACATGTATGTATAAAACACATTAGTAAGTCAAACACCATACATACATACGCAAGTTAGTTAATATAGGTTAGAGAATAATAAATGGTGCGAAATCGTCAAGGGGGTAATAGTAGTCCGGTGTGAAAATTCTTTTCGATTCGGCTCATATTTAAGGGTGGGAATTGGCTCGAACATGTATGAAAAAAATCGTGCGGGTGTTTTGAGGTCACTGACTCAGTTTGCTTGCAAATCTTGATCCATTACTACACAGTTTCACTTGAGGAACATGTGGGGGTTTGTTCATGTAATGTAAACAGAGTTTCCGTTGCCAAAACAAAATGTAAACAATATTGGGGGACATGACGAGGTTTTATCTTTCTTTCTTAGGAGTAAGTGAACCTATTGTTTAATTCATGCAGAACCAGTGCAAACCGGCTGCAGGTCATGTACATGTAGGTCCCACAACATCCATACGAATAGTGAACTTAGGAGAGACTGGCCTTATTGGATGGGATTCGGTTACAGTATATATAAGTATACCAGCCTGACATGGCGTTGTTTACATGCTTTGTTTATATAAACATTGGTGTATAAATAAACATGGAATTCCTGTAGGTGTTCCCTGTTTATTATGGCACGTCGCTATAGTCATGATCATATATTGCGATTGACAAAACAGTTTCTCATACTGGAGCAGTGGGCAAACTGGCGGCCAACGGTGGCACTTGATTTTAATGTTGCACTGCATGCGTTCGATCCTCACTTTGGCCATTATATATATATATTATTTTTTTTTAATTTTGTTTTTGTTTTCTTTTTAATGCATTTATATTACATGTAACAACAATTGACATGGTAATTATGAACCACATGCATCCACGTTTATTTATTTATTTGTTTATTATCTGAAGTGAGAGGTTTATTTTTCGACATGGTGTTCTTCGTAACATATTTGCATTTGTAGTGAGTCGAGGTGGACTTTCACAATAACACACGAATGTGCAGAATGCATTTCGCAATGATTAGGTTCAAAGTGAAGTGTTTGTATAAGTTAGATAATGTGTTCGAGTCGAATATGGTTAGTTAACAGCGCATGAGGGAAATTTAGGGGGCCGGAAATCGTCGAGCCGCTAGGCGAGACGTATTTCGGTCGCCTTAAATTCCCCCACGCGCTGTTAACTAACCATATTCAACGAGACGACATTATCTAACTAATTTATTGCACGGATACGTCGAAAGCCTGAGATAAAATTATATATTTTGTCGAATTTATTGTAAGTTTAATACAAATAATATAATTACACAATTTAATTCCAGCCATTTCTCTTGGGTACCCCACTTTTATTTACATTTCCGCAGACATGTCCTCAATACCCTGCGGTCACGTGACCAGTTAAAAGTGACAAAAATATAGCAGGCGTCTGTTATCTGGTTCACAATCTTACCGAAGCTGGATTACTACGTTTGCATGCAATCAGTGTATAACCAACACAGTATGCACACCTGCGCTGCTTTATCAGTGACTACGGTGCTCGTGGTTCTATAACAATTATATCACTCCACGAGCTGTTAGTGTTATTGGCATTTTCATAGCACTAATTAATAGTATTTTTGTATTTTCGTGACACAGCGCCATGAAACTTCATATTCGGGGTATCGATCCGAAAGTCGCCCAGTCACTTGTAGCCTGTCGATCATGAATGGGTCATGTTATCAGGGCATGACTGGTTAAAGGTTACGCACCGGTATTGCTCTACTTAATTGATTGTTGATATTTGCGCATGCGCAGGTTATCCTGACATGTAGAATAGGCGTTAATCTCAAGCATATAACACACGCTAGACAGTGTGTCTCCGTGAATTAACACACGGGGGAAGTGGGCCAGACAGGGCCAGACAGGTCCAGACAGTAATCTCCGGCAGTTAGCACACTGCGGAGATCAAAGGATTTCGCCGCATCCGTGCAATAATATAATGTTATCAGCAATCAATTAAGTAGAGCAATATCGGTGCGTCACCTTTAACCAGTCATTCCCTGATAACATGACCCATTCATGATTGACAGGCTACAAGTGACTGGGCGACAATCGGATCGATACCCCGAATATGGAGTTTCATGGCGTTGTGTTACGAAAATACAAAAATACTATTAATTAGTGCTATGAAAATGCCAATAACACTAACAGCTCGTGGAGTGATATAATTGTTATAGAACCACGAACAGCGTAGTCACTGATAAAGCAGCGCATGTGTGCATGCTGTGTTGGTTATACACTGATTGCATGCAAACGTAGTAATCCAGCTTCGGTAGGATTGTGAACCAGATAACAGACGCCTGCTATATTTTTGTCACTTTTAACTGGTCACGTGACCGCAGGGTATTGAAGACATGTCTGCGGAAATGTAAACAAAAGTGGGGTAGCCAGGAGGAATGGCTGGAATTAAATTGTGTAATTATTATAGTATTTGTATTAAACTTACAATAAATTCGACAAAATATACAATTTGATCTCAGGCTTTCGACGTATCCGTACAATAAATTAGTTAGATAATGTCGTCTCGTTGAATATGGTTAGTTAACAGCGCGTGGGGGAATTTAAGGCGGCCGAAATACGTCTCGCCTAGCGGCTCGACGATTTCCGGCCCCCTAAATTTACCCCATGCGCTGTTAACTAACCATATTCGACTCGAACACATTATGTAACTTATACTTGTGTAAAAGTAAATGCACGACTGTTTCGGGATGTGTGCGTTACCTCTGGTGCCAAAATAGTAAAAGCGAGAGAAAAATGTATGCCTTTGGCAGGATTCGAACTCACGACGGTCCGATCACCAAACAGCAGATCTACCCACTAGAGCACTAAACGATGTTAGTATTATTATCAATTATATCGAATGTTAATGCGTTTGCGCTGGTATACAAATACCATGTCTACAACATATGACGTAAACTATTTAAAAATAGCACGTGTTTACAATAATATTTACAATAATAACGCGCCAGCTCAAAGCGGTACACCTCTAGTAAAACTATTTGGTGTCTTCTAACCTATTCTGTTATAATTTGTGGGTGAAATCTTACATCAACACCGGCATTGGAGGTTTGCCTCAAACAGGCAATCACATCTCGTAATATTATTCATTTGTCGGAGGATTCCTAACATTGACAGCAGTGCCATGTGACATCATAATTAGGCACTATATCACCAATATTGCTTGCGTCATTCGGCTTGTGGCTTTATGCTTACTGCGTGTGGCTGTGTGCTTACTGCATGTGGCTTGATGCTTACTTCCTGTGTACTTCCTTGCTGCTATCGGCCTTATGCTAAGTGTGAAGTGCTTTATTATTACGTTTGCTTCACATAAGGACGTACTCGCAATGTAAATAAAACAAATGAAGTTGTAATGAAGACAAATACCACAAAATTCAAGCTGATTTCAAATATCATAATACAAATCATGAATGAATAACAAGGATAGAAGTAGCAATGGCATATACACACAAGCACCAGGACACATATAATTGTCATCAATACAAAGTACGAATGCAATAACACACATTTGGAAGTTGTATTGTCATCAGCAAGAAAGCATCAAGACAAATAGAATTATGGCGGATATTACCTTCCATAGTTGTAGTAGGGAGGTTAACACTTTCAACCCTGGGTATTCTACATCTGCCTTTTCATATTAAGTATTGGACTATTCCGTTCAAGGTACATGCCCACTCAGTAGACACAAATGTTCTTTACATGAATTCAATAATGACAATCAATAGTGGAGTAATGGTGAATGAATGTTTATTTTGCCAGAAAATGTCCCAGACTTGTCTCTGATTATAAAGAACATGTTGTGTCTACATAGTAGGCATGTACCTGTAACGATCATCATTAATAGAACGGGTGCTTAATTTCTGCAATAGTTAGTCATGCTTGTACGGATCCCCGCAGGGCACATGGATTTGTTTTATTAATTCGTTCCCACGAATTAACAATTCATTCCCACAAAATGACAATTCGTTACCTCAATTTAACAATTCGGTCACACGATATAACATTTCGTTACAATGAATTAACAATTCGTTCCCGTGGGAACGAATTGTTATTTCGTGGGAGCGAATTGTTAAATTGAGGGACCGAATTGTTAATTCGTGGGAACGAATTGTTAAATTGTTGGAACGAATTGTTATTTTGTGGGAACGAATTGTTATTTCGTGGGAACGAATTAATAAAAAAACAGAAATCTACGTCCTCTGCGGGGCTCCGTATGCGTAATCCCATCAAACCTTTTATATTTATAGCGTGCCCGACTGGTGATGGAATAAGAGCTGAACTCACTACATGCAGAACCGTTATGGAGAAACACGCAATCCACGGCAGCCGCTGACACATTGTAGAGTATGTATGCTTCGATGAAGTTCGTCTACAATTAATAAATTTATCAGGTAACCTGCCCTTCATTGACCGAATACGTACTGATAACATATTGTCCTGATCAGGCATTGACCTGATACTCCAGTAAACAAAGCATTTTTGGTCGGCACAAATAGTAAAGAAATGAAACATATGTAGCTAACATGTTTTCAGCCTCCTAAATAACATAGGTTGGTCTCCCAAACTGTCCGAGGTGAGCGTTCATCGTAAAATCGGAAAATCCAAGATGGCCGCCCATCTGAATATATTTTGGCAATATCTCAGGAACTAAGCCAGTTGAACATGATTTCAGATGCTATACATATCTTTCCGATGTCTACCTATAATATGGTAATAACCATTAATGGATAAAACATTCACCATCATGGATTTCAAAATATGTGCTCTCAACACTGATATCTTACACCACGACGCCCACTATTATCGGTCTCATTTACAGTAACACCATAATTCCCATTGTAAAAACTTTGCGCTTGTGGTTATAGCACCAAATTGTTGCAGATACGAACATGCAATTAAAATGCAATAATCCAGGTTTGGTTAGAAAACGCCTCAAGTAATTCTTCTATATATAAATCGCACTCTTGTATCGATTTTTGACGTTAGCGTTGTTAAAACGATGCTAGCCAATCGGATGCATAATCAATGGTTAAATACACGTCACAAGCAGCATTCGTCACAGTTTCATCGAGACTGTCGCGAATGCAGCACGTTTTACTTTCGTACCAAATCGATAATTATATATTGCCTATACAGATATAGTACTCTTCATATAGTGATTGTTGTGTGTAAACATACGACTGTCATATCAGTATTATGGATACGCAGGACATGTGTCTCCTATGCCAGCAGGCATTGTCGGAAGGAGATACAGTAGTAGTACCAAGGGGCCTAGATACCATACGAAACTGCAGTATAAGGCGTAACGATGAGATCGCTGAAAAGTTAGTAGACGTTTCGTCTATCTGCGTTCACACAGAATGTCGAAGAAATTATACACGCGAATCGAACATCGCTTCTGCACAAATCCCTTATGTGGAGAAGACACAAACTCTCAGATCCGCCCAGCAAACATTTGACATCACTCAGCATTATTTGTTTTGTGGCGATGAATGGGATCAGATATCTGATCAGAAAAAGCCTGTAGACAAACGGAATATGTACGAAATGCGTAAAATACCAAACAAAAAATCAATTCAACAGACGGCAGCAGCACGTAATGATGAGTTGGAACGTACAGTCAGTGCCCGTGTTGAAGCAGTGATAAGCGACTTAGTGGCTGCGGAAGCCAGATATCACACCCCATGTTATTGCAAATTCTTCAAAATGCCATCTAATCGTAAGAAAGGGCGGCCCACAGATGATGATTTAACAGCAGCATTTTATCGTCTGTATTCCTTTTTAAGGGACAACGATGAATGGCAGTACTCGTTGGAAGAGTTGTTTGACAAACTTGCTGAATATCTCCCAGATTCTGTCAGTGTATGCTCCGAACGGTCAATGAAGAGAAAGCTTCTCGATCACTTTGGTGATGACATCATTATCACCTGCTTGCCCGGCAAGAAGTCGGTAATATGTTTCCGAAATACCGGTTACAAGATTCTGAGTAGCGCTTGGTACACACAGAAATCACAGGATCAAAAGCAAGAGCGTTTACGAATTGTCAAAACAGCTGCGGCAATCGTCAGGGAAGACATTAGGTCGATGGCATACGAAACAGATGCGTATGCACCAGCAGACAGTGCGTACGACGATGCAGATTATGTTGTCCAAGAAACACTGAATACATTCATGGACAATGTGATAAATACAAGGAAAAAAGGACCTGAAATAGATAGGAAACGAAAATGCACAGTTATCAACCATGTAATAATCACTGCCACTCGACCGCGGTCGTTTATTTCTATGATTCAGGTCGGACTATCAGTCTACGTGCACAGGCACGCGGGATCCAGGCATCTTACGGACATACTGTACGGTATGGGTGTGTGTTCCTCCTACAATGAAGCACGGCGCTATGAAGCATCTGCGATGCTACAAAACAGGCCTTCTGTAGAAGCAAATTAATTCAGTCAGTTTGTATTCGACAATGCGGATTTCGATGTGAGAACTCTGGATGGTTATGGTACATTCCACAGCATGGGGGTATCATGTGTGTCACACCTGAGAGTGCAATCACGAACACTGGCGTTACTGAACGCATAAAGGTACAGCCGACGGCTGCTACCCTAGAGCAGATGAACAAAGTGAATTTGCAAACATACACAGCTAGAAACACAAAAGGCATCGATGGTATATCAATAAAGGATATTGGAGACATCAGCCGTCTGTCCTCAGAAAAGTCCTTATACCCTTTGCTAGACACGCTGTGGATGTGTGGTACTTGGCTAAAGGCGCCAAAGAACCCAAGCTGGAGTGGGTATATGGAGTTGGTAACAAACGCAAACAAGGAGTACCAGACTTCCAAGGTCGTTATCCTGTCATTCGTGAATTTGCCACCAACCAGTTTAGATGCCATCTACACGGTTCTAGAGTTCGCAGCTGGGGAGTGTAGATGACACGGTCAAAAAACTTGTCTTGTCATATTCGATCAGCCTCTTTACGCCAAAGCTGTGGACATGCTGACTGCTGCAAGCAGTGAAAGTGACTTGTCATCGATCGTGGTACGACTAGGTGGGTTCCATTTACTGATGTCTTTCATGGGTGCCGTTGGTTACATAATGGGTGGCAGTGGTCTAAAGGATGTATGGTCTACCATTTATGCGACAGATTCCATAGAAAAGATGATGACTGGGCATGCGTTTGCTCGAGCATTGCGTGCTCACTTTCTTACTCAGCTCGCTCTAGCGGTCATTATCTTACAAGAACTGGGACTCAACGAGGATGAAAATACCCAACTCGGTTCACTGCACAAGACGGCCATGAATGCAACAAAAACTCCGGAAGACATTACAAAGTGCACACTCCTTGCTAAAGTATTGAGAAAAATGGAAGCTAGCAAGTTACATGCCATAGACATCAGCCGCACAGCTAAGCTGTGGCTGCAATACGTTGATCAGGTAACCCTAATGCACCGCTTTGTATCTGCCGAGCGCTGTGGAGATTGGGCATTACACCTCGAAACTGTACGTGAAATGATGCCACATTTCCATGCAGCCGGACACTTTGCATATGCAAAATATGCACATCTGTATCTGCAGGAGATGTCCGAACTGGAAAACAAGATGACAGCAGACGAGTTTAGACAGTTCACGTCGGGTTATTTCACGGTCAGACGCAGTGAAAGAGTTTGGGCTGGAGTGTGGACTGATATGACAATCGAGCAGGTGTTGATGAAAGCCATGAAAACATCTGGGGGTCTCGTTCGCGGTCGTGGCATGACGGATAGTGTTTTGAATCGATGGGTTCTCGGTATGCCAGGTTGTTATGAACTTGGTCACCGCTTCGAAGAGTTTTGTGGCACCGATATCACGTCGTCAGAACAGCATGTCGACCATAGAAAATCTCGACAGTTACGTGATGGACATGACGTTTACAAACTAGTAGAATGGTTCACCTTACACCCACCACTTCCACATACCAGTGAGTTAATGTCCATTGGTACTGGCGTAGTAGGCGACGAGACTATTAACTGCGATTAAGCCGTAAAAGTAGGGATAGATGCCATGACGAAAATGGCGGGAATGACGGGAGTTCTTTCTCTGACCTCAGTTAGCTGCTCAGTTAAGTTACACGAGGAGATCATACCTATCAATACCATGCAACTGTTCAACATAATTATTTGTCTGATGAAGTCAGATGAAGATTTTGCCTCGTGTCTTTAGTATGAGCTGGCTCCTCGTCCTGTGTCTCTGTTCGATGATGTATCAATGGGAAAACGGAGAAAGCCATCATGTACAAGGTAGTAGAGACAGCATCTGGGGTGGAATGTGAGGAAACCTGTCCGACCGACAGCACATATGTGTTAGATGGTGGATATCTGCTGCGGCGAGCCGTTTGGTCACAAAACGGGACATACAGTGAGTTGTACAGAACATATGTAGCATATGTACAGAAGCACTTTCCCAGAAACTGTCATGTCGTGTTCGATACCACCAGGAGAGTGGGGATGGGACTTAGTCAATAGGCAATTTCATCCAGTTCTAACCCGCCAGCCTCCTGCTCTCCCTGAACTTCTGAATTTGATTTCGTGCAACTGAAAATGTGTATGTGGCTGTGAGCGAGCTTGTGGTTGTCGGAAAGCTGGCATTCATTGTTCGGTTCTCTGTGGCCAGTGTCGTGGTAGTGGTTGCGCCAACTCCGACATTCCAGAAATGGACGAAGATAACAATCATCCCCTGGATGAAGACAATGATCACGGACCTTCAGATGACTCCAGTAATGAGGATGAAGATGTCATTAGTACACCGAAACAGATGCCGCTGAATATTGATCAGTATTGCGGAGCATCCACTTCCGACATTACGAGACCATTACGAACGCGGAAGCGGAAACTAGTAACAGAGTAGTGGAGACACATTATCAGTTTATAAGTATATGCCTGTGTGTGTTGCGGTTGTACTACTACCGTATAATACTGAACATTTAAATTGCATATGACACTGAAACAATCTGAAATAAAACTCGCCCCATCAAATCAGAACATCCAAGTCGCGGGCATAGCCAGAAAACATAAACTTTTAACTGATTCCGTGATTGAGATAGTGTCAGAAATGTGTAGTTGGTGACTGTCAGCTTGAGTTTCAAAATGGCGGACAAAGTACAAACATCAGAAATGCACGACATTGTGTATTTAAAAAATATACTTGACAGTCCTCTACAATATGTGAAGTGAATGGGATTTGTGTTGGTGTTTGTGTTCTGTGAGGCTTGTGTTGTATTATTTCCATGCGTAGCAATTGTCCTTTCGCATTTTTGTTGTGGGTCGTACATCACTAATCGTGGAGTGCACATATGTGCCATATCTGCGACTACCGATGTACGCGTGCCGTCGTTTGTCTTGTTTTCCTGTGGCTCATTTGGTGATTTGCCTCTATGTTATAGATTTACCCATTTATTGAGAGAAAAAAGGACATTGGTGACGGCCATTTTGAAAATCATGATGGTAGTCATAAAATCATTTCATGTGTATCACCATCCGATAGCCAGACACCGATAATGTGGGTGTAAGCTCTGAAATTTTGTTCATAACTAGCTTAGTTCTTGTGATATTGTTAAAAATGTAATCCGGATGGCGGCCATCTTGGATTTTACACTTTTCTGGCGAACGCTCACCCCGGACAGTTTGGGAGACCAGTCTATGTTATTTAGAAGGCTGAAAACAAGTTATCTACATAGGTTTCATTTCTTTACTATTTTTGCCGACCTTGACCAAATTATCAGCCCAGTTTACTGGAGTATGATACAAACAGCCAGGTTACAACGAAGAGTACACGACGTTCCATTGGCTGGATGACGTCACGTGACGTTACCAAATGACGTCAGTGTAATGACGCAACGTAAAGTCCGCGGTCTGTCCATAGATACCGACTTTATATGTGGTCATTTTCGAGCATAAAACGTTACCTGATAAATAGAATACCAGGTTACTGTCATTTGATATCAAGTTTATCAGGCTCGGCTCGGAAACGGTAGGATTTCCTCGGCAAGCTTCGGAATTCCTATGCGTTTCCTAGCCTTGCCTGATAAACTTGATATCAAAAGACACTGACATAAACACGTGACCCCACACTCTGTATTTATAATTCATTAATTTCCAGTAATTCATTAATTTCCAGTAATTCATTAATTTCCAGTAATTCATTAATTGCAAGCCCCATATAAGAATATATATAAAACAGCCGTTAATCTATAATGTTCATGTGTGCTGTATTCCATGCATCGACCAGTATTTAACTAACTCAGACGTAAAACTATATTCTACATAGGACGTCAGGGGACGTAGAATTCTTTTTCATTTATTCGTTCCTACGAAATAACCATTTGTTCCCACGAAATGACAATTCGTTCCCTAAATTGAACAATTCGTTCCCACGAAATAACAATTAATTCCCACGAAATGACAATTTTTTCCCACGACATAACAATTCCAACGGCGTTGCCACGAAATAACAATTCGTTCCCTCAATTTAACAAATAGTTCCCACGAATTAACAATTCGTTCCCTCAATTTAACAATTCGCTCCCACGATATAACAATTGTTGTTTCATGGGAACAGAATTGTTATATCGCGGGAAAGAATTGTTAATTGTTAATTCGAGGGAACGAATTGTTAAATTGAGGGAACGAATTGTTATTTCGTTGGAACGAATTGTTAATTCAATTGAACGAATGGTTATTTCATGGGAACGAATTAATAAAAAAAAATCCTGGTCCCTTGCGGTGCTCCATAATATTCACTTTAACCCTTAGACCGCCACACACAACAATTGTCGTCTGCTGTTGCCTTTATATCTTGCCTTATTTCTCAATAAAAACATGGTTTAACAGCACTTCAGAATCTGAAGTCTGAAGTGCTGTCAAAGCATGTTGTAAATTATTCTAAAGTGCTGTCAAAGCATGTTTTTGATTATAAAAATAGAAAATAGAACATGTTCTTTATAGGAATTAAATAAGTGCATAATTGTGTCACTATTCCACCAGTTCTAAAAATTACGAGTGCCCGCTATAGAGATATAATCATTTAGTAATATTTATTTTACTGATAGTGACGCGCGGTGGTATCAGGCTATTTTCATATGCAAATGAGGCATGATATTTTTAAATTGTATATACTAATTAAATGCGTCACCTGAAAAAAATAATAGTTTCGATAGATTATAAAGTCTGATCATTGCACATCAGAATATAAATACAGAGAATAAATAGTAATGTCTGTTAACATTTTTAGGAAACACGGTTATCGCCCCTGATATCGGTGTGGAATTTTACGTCCGATATACAATTTATAATAATGCCAATCAGTACGTGGGATAATGGTGAATTAATGTTTACTTTGCCAGAAAATACCTCAGATGATATGTCTCTGATATAAAGAACTTTTTGTGCCTCCTGAATGGGCATATACCTTTAAGCCATTTCATGTTAAGGAGAAACTGTCAAATAGAATACAATGTATTATTACATGTAGCTGTATTATTACATGTAGTTGTATTATTACATGTAGTTGCATTATTACATGTAGTTGTATTATTTCTCATCAAAAATGTATGTTGTTACCACTCATTTGAACCGTCTCGACGAGACGGTTCAAATGAGTGTAACAACATACAATTTCATTTAGAAATGAAGCGAATAGAAAAGAAAATGTCGTTAAATTTTGATACCTGATTTTCTTTTCAATTGGGAATATGGCAATATAGAGATTCTTAAATTTTAACGGGCACTTGTATTTTAAGGTGTATACATTTCTCAATACATCAAGTGGGCATGTACCTTTAAGATGTAAGGGTTAATTAATAATCCAGTACAAATTTAACACGCATATTACAGACAGCGTGAGAACGAATTGTTAATTCGATTGAATGAATGGTTATTTCGTGGGAACGAATAAATAAAAAGAAAATCCATGTCTCCTGCGGGGCTCGGTAATATTCACTTTAATTAATAATCCAGTACAATTTAACACGCATATTACAGACAGCGTAAACAGCTCCGTATGACTGCCTCTACTTTGTAAATACAATCAAATTAAATAAACAGTTATACCTGAATATACTTTGTAAATACAATAAAATGAAATAAACAATGTTTAGAAACAATCTTTCGCTTTATGAATAGGCTGCAGTCTATGATCAATAGATGTGAATCCAATAATTGTTTACAAGAAAACGTTGTTAATGTGAAATTTACAGACTATCATAATTTTGCACTTACGAACATTTTTTGTCGTACGAAGTTTAGTGAAACGCGCCCCAGGATAGGATACGGATACAAATTATCAGGTAGAAACATTACTGGTGTTTCATTGATGGAATGGCGAACAGTGCAGATCCTGATCAGACTGTGCGGATGCACAGGCTGATCTGGATCTACCCTGGTCGCATAAAGGATACGTCCCAGTTCCCCAGTCACGCATACGTCATCACCTATAAATACATATGATGGTTGTTCCAGGAAACCACATCGCTACCAAGAAATATCGCATTTAATGGTGCATGCCCACTCAGTAGGCACAAACTGTTCTTTATAGCGATTACATCAGATAGTTTTGTATATTATGCAAACATGACATTTTCTGGCAGAACAAACACGCATTCACCATTACCCCGCATATTGATTATTATACATTTTATTCCCACATTGATATCAGGGGCGATAACCATGTTTCCTTAAAATTTTAACTGTATTTTTGTTTATGTGCAATGATGATACTTTATAATCTGTCGCAAATTTTATTGTTTCAGGTGACGCATTTAATTAATATAAATAATTAAAAAATGTCATGCCTCATTTGCATATGAAAATAGCATGATACAACCGCGCGTCACTATCAGAAAAATAAATATTACTATATTATATCTGTAAAGCGGGCACTTGTAAATTTTCGAACTGGTGGAATAGTGACACAATTATACACTTATTTAATTCCTATAAAGAACAATTTGTGCCTACTGAGTGGGCATGTACCTTTAAAGGTGCATGCCCACTCAGTAGGCACTAACTGTTCTTTATAACAATTTATAGCAATTAAATCAGATATATTTGTATATTCTGTAAACATTCATTCACCCCACATATTTATTATTATACATTTTACATCAGACGTAAATTCCCACACTGATATCAGGAGCGATAACCGTGTTTCCTTAAAATGTTAACGGACATTACTATTTATTATCTGTATTTATTTTGTTGATGTGCAATGATCATACTTTATAATCTGTCGAAAATAGTATTGTTTCCGGTGACGCATTTAATTAGTATAAATAATAATAAAAATATCATGCCTCATTTGCATATGAAAATAACCTGATACCACCGCGCGTCACTATCAGTATAATAAATATTACTAAATGATTATATCTGTATATCGGGCACTCGTAATGTTTAGAACTGGTGGAATATTGACACAATTATAAACTTATTTAATTGATATAAATAACAGTTTGTGCCTACTGAGCGGGCATGTACCTTTAAATAAAACAGTTGTCCTGCATGATTGATTTATGTCGAACCCTAGCAAGGTGCATGATCACGTGGTTACAACAACAACAACGTCGCCCACTCCAAAGTAAGTATCATTTGATATTTTCCTTAATATGCAACATATTTTGATAAAATATGGCGCAGCGAACGAGTTTTCAAGAGCTGCATTTGGTGGTACATGGAGTTCGGCACACTGTACACGAAAATCGATTCCTAGCAAAAACGACAGAAGTTTGGGCGAAAATACAGAGACCACCAAATACAGCTTAACAAGACTCGTTTGATGCGCAAATCAGATGGATTCTGGAAGTTGCAGTACTTGTTGGTGTTGTCTGTACCACGTGATCATACACCTTGCCTAGGTGAGGTCCGGGAACTGGTAATAACGGACACTGACAGGACGGTCGTTCTTGGCTCGTTAAATGGAAGTCTACGCCCGCGCAGTCTGATCGGAATGTAAACGCAACTGACGAAGTTTGCCGACAGTTTAACCCAACACCGGCTGATCTGGGTCTACACTATTCGCCAGACCCAGTCACAGCCACATAATTATACAGTTGTTGCACGAATCGGCACTCATAATGTTTTTGCACCGAATCCGGTTTGGATTGTAATTGATGCATTTTCACGATGACAGGCGCCTAAACATTACGTCTTAATTAATAATGTTGTAATTGTTTTATGTTTCTCCGCTGTTGTTGATTTTTGTGATGTTTGATCAGTAATTTATATAGTTGCGATTGAAAACATGTAAGTTATGGCCACTGTGCCTAGTGTAGACCCCTAATCCGTTTATACAGTGTGCACTGTACGGCAACAAGTTAGTGGTCACCAGTTTTGCTTCCGCCAACAAACATTACAGTTCACCATACTTTCTAAGCCAATCGCTGGACAGTATTGTGCTCCACTTATTGTTTACCCTCGTTTCTCGACTAATGAAAGAACATTTCGTCTCAATTAATCGCATATTCATACACTTTCGCTATTATGTATTAAATTAATCATTACATGTTCTACTGATTTTACGCCTTGTTGTCACCAATCACATGCTAGTATAGCGATTCTATATCACGTTTAGCGGCAGAGCTTCGCGAGTGGGCTGGTAAACAATAAGTACGTTATAGTTCACATTCACGCTTAACCCCAATAAGTTGTGTACTACCATAGTTAGTGTTCACATATTGGATTTTTCAGGAACTAAATGCTGCGGTCGCTAGCGCTCCCTCGCATTTAATTCCTTAAGAATCCACTATGTGAACAATAAGTTATACATATAGGTGTATGTGATAGGCTGTAGGCATGTGGACCATGTGCTACACTGATCGCACAATATAGTTAGCTATTGGGTATTTGTTGTGGCTGATACTTTCATATTCCGGCCCTGTATCAGCCATACTAACACCGTGTATTTGTTGTGGCTGATACATACATATTCTGGTCCTGTCTCAGCTATGCTGACATTGTGTATTTGTTGTGGCTGATAAGTACATATTCTGGCCCTGTATCAGCCATACTGATATTGTGTATATGTTGTGACTGATAAGTACATATTATGGCCCGTATCAGCCATACTGACAGTGTGTATATGTTGTGGCTGATAGGTACATATTCTGGCCCTGTATCAGCAATACTGACATTGTGTATATATATTGTGGCTGACAAGTACATATTCTGGCCCTGTATCAGTCATGCTAACATTGTGTATATATGTTGAGGCTGATAAGTATATATTCTGGCCCTGTATCAGCAATACTGGCATTGTGTATATGTTGTGGCTGATACATTGTAAGTACATATTCTGGCCCTGTATCAGCAATACTGACATTGTGTATATGTTGTGACTGATAAGTACATATTCTGGCCCTGTACATGTATCAGACATACTGACATTGTGTATTTGTTGTGGCTGATAAGTACATATTCTGGCCCTGTATCAGCCATCTTGACATTGGCTACATGTTGTAGCTGATAAGTACATATTCTTGCTATGTGTCATTGATGTTTTTGTTCAGTCTCACTAACACACGCCTAAACGATACGTCTTACTTAATGGCCATGGTGTAATTATTAGTTTGTCTTTGTTATTGTTTTCGGTGACGTAAGAAATAATTAATAAACACGAGGATCAATCAATAACCAGTAGCTATGTCCCCCTAATTTATAGAAACATGCTTCATTCATATGTGTAACTGAGAGCGAAGACACGTGATCGGCGACTAGTCTGGAGCCCTAATTATTCTAACAAACAGTATGATTGTTATAGTTATAGATCACATATTGAATTTTTAATAAATTAATTTCGAGCGAGCGCTAGCGAGCAAGAAATTAGTTTATTAAAAATTCAACATGTGATATATATATGTGATATATATGAACAATATATTTTTCGATAATATTACATTATAGCAAAATTTAAGAGAAAGCCTACTTTTTCTTTCGTGTAATTTGGTCCAATATTGATTTTATTGTGAAAAAACAATTTCCACATGTTAAATCTCCATGGACTCACTCTGTGAAGATGTCTATGAGGCTTTGACATGGGGAATGCTTTCTAATTTCAGAAATAGTGGACCGATTTTCAAAATTTAACTTTTGTTTTCTAAGTTACATCATTTCCAAGCTATCTAGATAGTTTTCAAATTCAGCTTCCCAAATGTTTCATTTTTCGAATCCTCTTCCAGGTTCTCCACCTCCTTTCCCCCATGTTAAATTCCCATAGAGAACTCATTTAATGTTATCGAACAATATTGTGATTCCATTGTTTATATGGCTGTAAAAATTGGGCAGCTTTCGTAAAACAGACAGTAGACAATTTTCCTTTTCCTGTAAATTTTATAAGTTTATCCCAAATATGTTCTTTCTTTCTATGATTATGTAAACGGTATGAAACGTTTCAAATTAGTAAAACGTCTCCGCACAAAACATATTAACTTACGAATAGCAGAACTTGTATCTTGTACTGCTACAAAACTAGTCGTGTTTTATCGGATTTACAAATATTTCAAGGATTTCATATTTCATATCCTTAAGAAAACAATAAACTAAATACACATTATACCATTTTAAGTGCATAAAATAATAGTGCCGAACGTTTATAGACAGATTTTTGTACCATATTTTAAACAAAAACACTAAAATGTGAATACCAAAAGGATAGTTGGGTGAAATCTTTTTCAGATGGATACAATAATCTCATAACACTTACGTCCAAGTATATTTGCAGGATGACTTCTAAACACCATTGAGTTCTCGGTCAAACTGCCCGCATCCGTAAACGATCTTGAACATCTCAGGACACTGACTAACATAAGGGTCTTTACGACGCTTGCCACCAGACATGTCCCAGATTATGGAACGGGATATCCACCACTACATTGCATGCTGCTTCATGACAATGCAGTCGATCATTGTTACATGTCATCCTGCACTGCGGCTATTCGTTACTGCTTAATGACAACTCCATCGTGCATTATTACATTTCACATTGCATACCTCGATTGGCTATTTGACATTGTTACATGTCATCCTGCATATTGGCTATACAATACTGCTTAATGACAACTCCATCTTGCATTATTACATTGCATATTGCATACCTCGATTGGCTATTTCACATTGTTACATGCCATATTTTGCCATGTGTCATTCTGCTTACTGCTTGCTGGGATGCGTATATGACTATATGAATTCCGCCGAATGACGTATGCAAGCACGCAGAATGGCCCATGTCAGAATATGAAATGGCCGAATGAGGGATGCCAGCATCGCAGTAAGCAGTAGGCCGAATGAAACTTGGCAAAATGTGCAACGACCTCTGTTGTCATAATGGGAACGCTTCCATTATGATGCCAGGTGGCGCTCCAAAATAAGTACAGTAGACGTTTTTCTTGTGGTATTTTGTTACTGTGCCACCGCGGACGTAATGTATTTAAAGTGGTAGATCACCGCGGGCATAGCCTACCTGTCCCCCGCGATCACTGTTTCAGGCAGTGGGATCGCGGTGACAGCATCCTCGGTCACTGTGATGCACTGCCGGAACGATATCACGGTGATTCGCCGTGGTCGTTCACGAGGGATCACCGCGATTGCGTATCTACCTGTATAAATGCATGTACGCGAAGGTACAGTACTTTAGCAAAACAAAACATTTTTGTTTGTATGAGAAACGATGAATTAAGTGAGCGCGTGCGTGTGTATGTGTACGTGTGCATTCGCGCTTTGATGTAGCTAAAGTCGAACATAATGCTATATCATTATTCTATATGTACACGAGTTATTGTGTTAACTGCTTAGACACAATGCCATCAATGTTTGTCAAATTGCAGGCCCGTAGCCAGGGAGGGGGGGGGGGGGTCGGAGCGGTCGGACGACCCCCCCCCCGACCAGCCTCGATGTCCACTTTTTTATCCTGGAGGTCCACTTTTTTAGCCTCGAGGTCCACTTTTTAGACCCCCCCCCCTAGATACCTCAGGCCCATTGGGCCTTCGAAACGACCCCCCCCCCCTTCAAACAGGTCTGGCTACGGGCCTGAATTGTATATATATGTTATTAACTTGGTTGATTGATTGAATTGCGAATAAAGGTGATTTAATCCATTCTGGCCGCAAAGGAAATAATTTCGTCTTTATCATTTAGCTACGGGGCGCCATGCAGGACAGGTTAATTATGTGTACAAAACCAATTTTGTCCAGTTTTGTGACACTAAAAATCACAAAATCCAATTATGTAAAATTCTGATATACAAAATTCATTTTTGTTATAAAGGATTCAATTTTGTAAGATAGAATTGAGTTTTGTGAACAAAATTCAGTTTTGTGGGACAGAATTCAGTTTTGTCCACAAAAGTCAGTTTTGTCCACAAAAATTAGTTTGCGTAACTGATAGTCTATGTCATCTCTACGTTGATTGGTTGAGATCGGTCTTAGTCCATTTTACTAGATGGTGGAGTACACTTGCAGGTTTAAATATTTCAATGCGAAAATATAACCCAATATATCAATATTACACTTCTTTACGGACAGTTATTTTGGTTATATTATGATTACAAAATATATACCTCTAGTTCTATCCAAGAATCTTATTGTGACTAATCATGTGTGCGGATGCCAGGGCGGCCAAATAACAACTAGTTTATATAAACATTTTAACAATAGCATCGTTTTATTTCAAGTAACCAACATTGGGATAGCGTTATTAAATGTATGTACATAGTCAATACATAATTACAATAAACGGTTGCCATGGCAACCAATTCACAAAATGTTATTTTCCATCCAAGTTCCATCATGTTTGTTGCTGATATATTTTTATACATATTATTCAGGCCACATTTTTGTCATACTGTATCTGACCAATGGTAGCCCTTCTTACATGCGTGTGCCATATTTGGGCAACAGAATCGAAACGTATGCAAATACGTATACGAAACGTATGCAGAATTGAATTTTGTGACACAGAATTGAATTTCGTGACACAGAATTGAGTTTTGTGGCACAAAAGTGAATTTTGTGACACAGAATTGAGTTTTGTGGCACAAAAATGAATTTTTTTCACAAAATTGAGCCATGTCCCACTTGGCGCCCCGTATTAGCGGCTTACCTTTGACTATTTCGGGAGATTGAACACCATGGGTCTAATTATTATTTGTATTCTTATATTTAAGGGTGGGAAATGGCTCGAAGACCTTCCATACCCGGGCATGTGCCCGTAAATGATCAGGCCAATGGCCGTTGGCCCATTTGTTTCCGAATTTACTAATATATGCGATACAGTCGAAATATGTGCATTAAATGAAGGAGACGATGAGGCGGTGAGATTAACCTAATTAGTTCATTCTCCTATTGCACAATGCCGATATGTCAGACCGTGAAGAGGGCCGAGTGTGCGTGCACATGATATAGGGGTACTCAGCCGTTACATTGTTATATTACCTGCTAATGCTATTAGAGGGTTGGACGAGGCAAGACAGACCAAGCAGAGACGGATCCACGTGATATGGGAAAATCCAACGCCCACAGAGGAGCAACAGCGCAGGCCGAGCCGGAGCAGCCGAGCCACCGACCCACCCACATAATTATTATTTTGTTTAACACGAATTATAATTAGCAGGTACTCTTCATTAGTAACTGTGCATGTAAATACGGACATAAGTATCCATTGTCAACAGATGAGTAAATGGAAAGTGTGTTATTACCTTAATAGAAATAATTAGAAATCGTATCGGTCCCCGTTATTCGTTAATTTAATGACCGGCCTCCGTTTTGCCCTTCGACCAACTCGTCCCCGTCAGTCGCTCAACAATAATACGATAGCCGACACAGGTTACGACAGGCCCGTACGCAGTGTGTGTGTGTGGGGGGGGATTATGACAGTGACCGTACAGTGATCACAGTGACCGAGGATGCTGTCACCGCGATCCCACTGCCGGAAACAGTGATCGCGGGGGACAGGTAGGCTATGCCCGCGGTGATCTACCACTTTAAATACATTATGCCCGCGGTGGCACAGTGACAAAATACCACAAGAAAAAACGTCTACTGTACTTATTTTTGAGTGCCACCTGGCGTCATAATGGAAGCGTTCCCATTATGACAACAGAGGGCGTTGCACATTTTGCCAAGTTTCATTCGGCCTACTGCTTACTGCGATGCTGGCATCCCTCATTCGGCCATTTCATATTCTGACATGGGCCATTCTGCGTGCTTGCATGCGTCATTCGGCGGAATCCATACAGTCATATACACATCCCAGCAAGCAGTAAGCAGAATGACACATGGCAGAATATGGCATGTAACAATGTGAAATAGCCAATCGAGGTATGCAATATGCAATGTAATAATGCAAGATGGAGTTGTCATTAAGCAGTATTGTATAGCCAAGATGCAGGATGACATGTAACAATGTCAAATAGCCAATCGAGGTATGCAATGTGAAATGTAATAATGCACGATGGAGTTGTCATTAAGCAGTAACGAATAGCCGCAATGCAGGATGACATGTAACAATGGTCCACTGCATTGTCATGAAGCAGCATGCAATGTAGTGGCGGATATCCCCTTCCATACCAGATAAGTCGTCCCTTGTGCTGCTAATACTATAATTAATTGTGCTTATTTTAAAATGAAGAATTGGAGAGAATTGCATTTATGGCCAGTGTATATCCAGACCAGCCTGCGTGTTCGCGCTGTCAGTAGCCTATTTCATCAAAATTGCAAAGTATACTTATCTAGCAAGGTATACTTTAAAGGAGAAATTTTCAATGTAAGGATAAATTTATTAATTGTTATTATACTGAATTTATTACATTATCACAGCTAAAATAATTCTGCATTCTTTTAATCATTAAATATATTCAGTCGTTAGTTATAAATGAAATAATGCATTTCGGGAAAAATAAAGTATGCTTTGCAATTTTGATAAAATCGGCTTCTGGCCTGGGTCTACACTGTTCCCGACTGACGGTGTGCTTTATAAGATCAGGAGCTAGGCTGCCCATAAGTGTCATAAGCCCATTTCCTCCAGTTACTGCCACAATTCAATGACTGACTATGAAGTAACGTCCCTTTTTCTTTCGTCGATATTTACTTAAATACACCGTTCCTATCACATAACAAACTTTAAAGAAGTTGAAAAAATACAGAACTCGTGAATTAAATTCCGCTGTTGAAATTTCGACAATTTCCTGCACGAATTGCGGAAAAAGAGACAGGTTTACTAAATCAATATCGACGAAAAACGACGATGCGATAAGGGAGGTAATTCTCGAGCCGGTCTCGGTTATTATTATGTGTAGTAACCACAACCTTCTTTATATAGCAATAGCGAACAACGCCGAAGTCAGCCGAATCCACAAGAGACATCAATCGTCGTAATTTTGTAATCCGCCTAGTTGAGTTGTTTACTTTTGCTTAGCAAACAGTGTATGACCAGGGTTTCATGTGACTAACAAGACAATCTGCATGTAACGGACACGCCCTATCCAAACATACTAGGAACACACCCAAATCGGCGATTACATTTCGTTGTGGCTACACAATTCTGCAGACTGCTGATCTAGATTGCTTTTCGTCAATTGTATTACTGGGGGCCGTTTCACTAAACTTAGCACGACTGAAATATTCGTAAGTGCAAAATTATGATAGTCTGTGAATTTCACATTAACAAGGATTTCTTATAAACAATTGATGGATTTACATTTATTAAGCAATAAATGTAAATCCATCAATTGAAATTTACAGACGATCCTAAAGGTGCATGTAACGGGCACGCCCTCTCCAAACATACAAGGAACACCCACATCGGCGAATACATTTCGTTGTGGCCCACTATGGAAACTGTGGTTTATGACATGTATTAACTTCTGACCAACTAACACATTTCTGCAGACTGGTGATCTACACTGCTTTTCGTCCATTGTATTACTCGTTTTTGACTGCCTTGTATATTTCTGTATATATCATGGCGAGGTAAGTTGGATGTTTGCGGTGCCACACTAACCGCCGAATGTAGACTGTTTTCGTCAGTGGCCGTTCCAAGGCGGCACACGTGCTGTCAGATAGTAGCGTACTGTACCTCATTGCGATTTGTTGTTGTTTTCGGTAGGTCATTGGGCAGGGAGGTGGGTTGTTGTAGTTTGGGCTTTCGTTGCATTTTCATGTACATTATTTCACTTTCCTTTTGGAACGGCACAATACCACTGCGAACTGGATAGGCATATAAAACCGATGTATATCGATAGCAGGCATGCTATTTACCCAATATAACATTCGTATGACGCCTTCATTTGTGGAACTTTTGGAAAAACCCTCATACGGTATTTACATAATTTTCCGATCGGCATGTATGTCTGGGAAAGGAGTATGGTATTAGTTCCCTTATTTCATCGACAATTTTCGCCGATATTGATCTCGAAGAAATGGAGTATTTTCCGTAAATACATGTAACGCCGACTACAGTGAAACCTCTCTAAACCGGACACCAGGAAAACACCTGTGATCTTGGTTTTGATGAGTTTCTTGGTAATTTATCTCGGGTGATAATGTCTGTTCGGGATCGCATAGCACACAGCTATGGATCAGAATGATAAAATTCCTGATTTACAGTGAAACCTCTCTAAGCCAGACACACTGGGGACCTCGAGGGTGTCCGGTTTAGAGAGGTTTCACTGTATATTGACATAAATATGCATATTCTCCGAATTGAGTCAATTTCGACGTCACTTACTGAAAATATAACTGATTTTCGGACTCAGTATCGACTAAATTCGAGATAATTCCGGACCCTGGATCATACTTGTGGCTGTGACTGGATAAATGGGGCTTAGGCCACAGTTAGATCACGGTTCGTCCGCTTGTACGAGATAATCCGCGAGCTTTAGCGAGTGGATTATCCGTCGTACATGCGGACGAAGGTGATCTAACTGTATTATTACACTCTTGCAAATTATTGAGTATACTCTTAAAAATAGACTAAATGTGCATATATATCCACCGTGGAAGAAGTGTAATAAATAATAAATTCCATCGTACATGTTTGGATAGCGGAAATAATACACTCGTGCCCGTCGGCATCCGTGCAAGAAACTCGTTCACTACGCTCACTGGTTGAAACGTGGAAGCTGACACACACTTGTGTATTATTTCCAGCTATTAAAAATGTCCTCTCTGATGAGCGGCATGTGCAACTCTTAGAAATATCAGTCAGTGCCTTGCACAAAATGTAGACGAGCCGGCCCGGTTAGTGTAACTGAGCATGAAGTTAGAAATGAGCCGGGGTCTGGTGTTTCCACCCTCGTCGCCGTATTGTGCCTATATGTATTTGAAATATGCCATATTTTCCGCATTTGACGTCGTGAAGTGGCGATGGATTCAGATCTCATGCGGCATTCCGCATGATTTCTGACTTGTTCGTCAATTTACGTCGTCGTTTTGGAGGGGTGGGGTGGGGGGGGGGGGCTGTGGATGATTTTCGAGATTAGTGTCGGCGAAAGGCGGTGATGCGATAGCGGTGGTAATTCCAGATTGAGGCTCATATTGTATTACGACTTTACAAAAGCAAAAACATACGAGGTATATATTGATATCAGACGAATTATATTATATTCATGTATGTACAAATGACTGCATTACGATCGATCGTTTGATTGGGGAATAACTATGACAATGACATCTCATTATGAGAGTGTGTGTCGCGATACCACGACAAAGTAGACCATACCAGGCTGCGCAGACGTGTTGTCTGATTGGGGGCTGTCTTGTTCGTCGTTGTATGGCGACAAAATATAGCACACATTGCACTGTGACCAACGTGTACATATGTTTCATGTGTTGTTTGTCATTATTATACATTATTATACATGTTATCCTGCAATACTCTCCTAGAGAAAATCAAAATTAATAATGATTTCATGTTTGAGCATTTTTGAAACTCTCAGAAAATGCAATGTAAATATAAAGAAACATGCTTTGACAGCACATTAGAATAATTTCCAATGGAAATAATTCTAAAATGCTGTCAAACCATATTTTTATATATTAAGTCATATAACGATGGGATTTTGAGTTTGCAGTGGTTAGAAAAATATATGTCATACGGATCTCAGTGACTTTAAACAAACCAAATGGTTTGCGTACCACAGAATCGCAGAAGCCAATGGCTTTAATCCTTAATGGTCGTACATTAGAATAGAGATAACCGTATTGAAATTTGTAATTTGGGGAGATACTCGGTGTATTTACGGTTGGAAACTTCGATTTACGTCTCCGCCTGCGGCGTCGCCGTAAATCGAAGTTTCCAACCGTAAATCCACCGAGTATCTCCCCAAATTACAAATTTCAATACAGTTATCTCCTAATTAAAGGAATTCAAACATACTTTAAATGTACATGGAGGTATTTGGAGAAAAGGTCATTCTGTCAGAGAAACAAATGTTCTGCTTCTAAAAACACCACTGTGACAGATCATTGTCATGCAGCAGGAGTGTGCAATCAAGTAAGAAGCTAGACTGAACATACAAAACACTTTCGTTGCCAGCGGGGCGTTTAACTAAACCTCGTCCGACTAAAATATTCGTAGGTGCAAATTTAGGATCGTCTGGAAATTTCAATTGATGGATTTAAATTTATTGAGCATAGGCTGCATATGCAGTCTATGGTCAATACATGTAAATCCAATAATTGTTTACAAGAAAAGAGTGTTAATGTGCAATTTACGACTATCATAATTTTGCACTTACGAATATTTTTGTCGTACGGAGTTTAGTGAAACGGGCCCCTGGTGCCTCAAGAAACCAATCGTTCAGCTCCATATGTTTGCAGGAAGTCAGTGTAATGACGCCACGTAAACAAGTCCGCGTTCTGTCCATAGATAACAACGTCATATGTGGTAATTTTCGAGCATAAAACGTTACCTGATAAATAGAAAACCAGGCTACTGTCTTTTGATATCAAGTTTATCAGGCTCAGCTCGGAAACGGTAACAATTCCTCGGCAAGCATCGGAATTCCTACGCGTTTCCTAGCCTAGTTCAGTTCCATATGTTTGCATGAAGTCTGAAGAAGTTGGTATGGTATTGTATGCATGTCATTATCTCGTTTGTTACTTAATATATTGCTTTGAAATTTTAAACATAAGTAGAGTATATATTAATAAAACGACGTTGTGGAACCTCTTTAAACCGGGCACACTGGGAGGTATCCAGGGTGTCCGTTTCAGATAGGTTTCACTGTAAATCAGGCGTATGGGCACCGCAAAACTGCTGGTATATGTGGTTTGCGATCATGAACAGACGTTATCAACTGTTTGGGATGACAATAAACACATAACATTAAGCAGACATAGATTGTATGGGTGTCCGGTTTAGAGAGGTTCTACTGTATTGTATGAATAAACATAAGTCACATGACACACACGCGTCATACATCTTTCTTCAGCAACGAATTTTCGAGTCATATGTACTGTTTATCAACGACTAGACTGCAACCGCCAGCCGAACTGCCGATTTCTGTTTTGGTGGGTAGGCCGCCATTTTGTTGATAGTCCGTAGTCCAATGTTCGAGTTTATGTTTACAGACACCGGCGTCCGTTCGGCATTTAAGCAATATATCTGCATGCACGAGACATCATTGAGTTGTCGACATACGCTGCACATCATGTCCGATAGTTTATTGACTATCGACGATTCATTCACATCTGCAATTAAAAAATAATAAACAACTAATTAATTAATTAATTAATAAGTTTAAATTATTTAATAGTTTTGTGTACCTCTTTACAACAGCCGCCACCGTGGGATGACATACAACTGGCTGTTGTAGAGAGGTAGCTGTTGTAGGGAGGTTAACACTTTCAACCCTGGATATCCTACGTTGGCCTTTTCATATTAAGTATTGGACTATTCCGTTAAAGGTACATGCCCACTCAGTAGACACACATGTTCTTTATATGAATTAAATAATACGTGGAGTAATGGTGAATGAATGTTTATTTTGCCAGAAAATGTCCCTGATGGTGTCTCTGATTATAAAGAACATGTTTTGCCTACAGAGTGGGCATGTACCTATAACGATCATCATGAATAGAACGGGTGCTTAATTTCTGCAATAGTTAGTCATGCTTGTACGGATCCCCGCAGGGAACATGGATTTTTTTTATTAATTCATTCCTACGTAATAACAATTCGTTCCCACGATATAACAATTCGTTCCGTCGAATTAACAATTAGTTCCCACGAAATGACAATTCATTCCCTAAATTCATTCCCAATGCCTAACAAAAAAAAATAAAAATGTACGTCCCCTGTGGGGCTCCGTATACTTGCCTATTTTGCGTTGCTTCAAGTTCGTCCGTCGCAACCCATCGATTCTCCGGATACCGAGTCCAGTTGCCCGTAATTTCTCCTCCAGATTTGCTATATCGACTGCAACGTTTTCCATCGAATCTTTCTGCTTTTTCGTTGACAGTTTATTCTGATTTAATTTATTTACTTTACGGAAGGCGTTGACGATGAATTCTCGCAATTGTTTATGGGCCACTTGGTGATTAGCGTGTGCCTTCTGTAATCCCATCAAACCGGTGTTTGTAGTGTGCCCGAATGTACGTGGAATAAGATTTGAACTCACTAAATGCAGAACAGTTATGGACACACACGCAAACCACGGCAGCCGCTGACACATTGTAGAGTATGAAGGCTTCGATGAAGTTCGTCTACAAAGAATACATTTATCAGGTAACCTGCCCTGCATTGACCGAATACGTACTGACTGATAACATATTGTCCTGATTAGGCATTGACCTGATACAAACATCTGAGTTACAACGAAATGAAAACTGACGTTCCATAGGCTGGATGACGTCACGTGAAGTAAACGTAAACAAGTCCGCGTTATGTTATTAGTTACCGACCTTATATGTGGTCATTTTCGAGCATGAAACGTTACCTGATAAATAGAATACCAGGTTACTGTGATTTGCTATTAAATTTATCAGGCTCGGCTCGGAAACGGTAGGAATTCCTCGGCAAGCCTCGGAATTCCTACGCGTTTCCTAGCCTTGCCTGATAAACTTGATATCAAAAGACACTGACGTAAACACGTGACCCCACACTCTGTATTTATAATTCATTAATTTCCAGTAATTCATTAATTGCAAGCCCCATATAAGAATAAATATAAACCAGCTCGGTAATCTATAATGTTCATGTGTGCTGTATTCCATGCATGGAACAGTATTTATATAAAACAGCCGGTAATTATAATGTTCATGTGTGGTGTATTCCATGCATGGAACAGTATTTATATAAAACAGCCGGTAATTATAATGTTCATGTGTGGTGTATTCCATGCATCGAACAGTATTTACCTAACTCAGACGTAAAACTATATTCTACGGAGCCAGTCAGGGGACGTAGAATTCTTTTTCATTAATTCGTTCCCGCGAAATAATCCTTCGTTCCCATGAAATAACAATTCGTTCCCTCAATTTAACATTTCGTTCCCCCGAATTAAGAATTCGTTCCCACAAAATAACAATTCGTTCCCACGATATAACAATTATTGTGTCGTGGGAACAGAATTGTTATATCGTGGGAACGAATTGTTAATTCGAGGGAACGAATTGTTAAATGTCTCCTGCGGGGCTCCGTAATATTCACTTTAATTAATAATCCAGTACAAATTTAACACGCATATTACAGACAGTGTAAACAGCTCCGTATGTCTGAATATACTTTGTAAATACTATCAAATGAAATGAACATTTATGCCTGACTATACTTTGTAAATACAATAAAATGAAATAAACAATGTTTAGACACAATGTTTCGCTTTATGAACACGTCTTCACTCAGGAACGACTGATCGACGTAACGTAACGCATTAAATTGTATTTGTAGTTGTGACTGGAGAAATGCGGCTTATGGAATATGTGGATATGCAAACTTCTGATCTTCCAGCGTGCTCGTGAAGCAGAAGGGCTTTTTCACTAAACTTCGCAAGAGCAAATTTAGGGTAGTAGGATGGTCTAGAAATTTCAAAGATGGATGCAGCCTATGCTCAATAAATGTAAATCCAATAATTGTTTGCAAGAAAACGTTGTTTATGTGAAATTTACAGACTATCATAATTTTGAGCTTACTAACATTTTAGTCTTACGAAGTTTAATGAAACGCGCCCCAGGATAAGATACGGATCAAAACTATCAGTTAGAAGTATTACTGGTGTTTCATTGATGGAATGGCGAACAGTGCAGATCCTGATCGGACTGTGCGGATACATAGGCTGATCTGGATCTACACTGGTCGCATAGAGGATACGCTCCAGTTCTCCAGTCGCGTATACGTCATCACCTATAAATAAATATGACGGTTGTTCGCGGATGGTTGTCCGAGAAATGTTTCATTTAAAGGTATATACCCACTCAGTAGGCACTAACTGTTCTTAAACATGTTAAAAGCATTTAAATCAGATAGTTTTGCATATTCTGTAAATATGACATTTTCCGGCAAAATAAACATTAATTCACCATTACCCCACGTATTTATGGAAGGTAATATCCGCCATAATTTTATTCGTCTTGATGCTTTCTTGCTGATGACAATACAACTTCCATGTGTGTTATTGCATTCGTACTTTGTATTGATGACAATTTTATGTGTCGTGGTGCTTGTGTGTATATGCCATTGCTACTTCTATCATTGCTATTTCATTCGTTGATTTGTATTATGATATTTGAAATCAGCTGAATTTTTTTGACTTCGTTACGACTTCATTCGTCTTATTTACATTGCGAGTATTGTTACGTCCTAATGTGAAGCAAAAGTAAGAATAAAGCACTTCGCATAAGGCCGATAGCAGCAAGGAAGTACACAGGAAGTAAGCATCAAGCCACATGCAGTCAGCACACAGCCACACGCAGTAAGCATAAAGCCGCAAGCACCAAGCCACAAGCCGAATGACGCAAGCAATATTGGTGATATAGTTCCTCATTATGACGCCAGAAGGCACTGCTTTCAATGTTAGGAATCCTCCGACTAATAAATAATAGTACGATATGTGATTGGCTGTCTGAGGCACACCTCCAATGCCGGTGTTGATGTAAAATTTCACCCACAAATTACCACAGTATATGTTAGAGGACACCAAATAGTTTTACTATATACTTTAACCGAATCCCATCCAATACGGCCAGTCTCTCCTACTTTCACTATTCGTATGAATGTTGTGGGACCTACTTGTACATGACCTGCAGCCGGTCTGTACTGGTTCTGCATGAATTAAACAATAGGTTCACTTACTCCTAAGAAAGAAAAATCCAACCTCGTCATGTCCCCCAATATTGTTTACATTTTTTTTGGCCACGGAAACTCTGTTTACATCACATGACCAACACCCCCACATGTTCCTCAAGTGAAACTGGGTAGTAATGGATCAAGATTTGCAAGCAAACTGTTTCAGTTACCTCTAAACATCCGCACGATTTTGTTCATACTGGACTACTACATGTATTACCCCCTTGACGATTTCGCACCATTTATTATTCTCTAACCTATATTAACTAAATTGCACAGTATTATGTATGTATGGTGTTTGACTTACTAATGTGTTTTATACATACACGTGCTCTCATAATTAAATTACATATGTAATTAATTGAAAACATGTTATAGTAAGTTACACATATGGTAACTTACACAGGTTGACTGTCAAACTGGCCCGTTACCGATGCAAACCAATAACCGTCAGTCATCAGACTGAGGTGGCCCACCACCATTGATTTTCCCTAAAACACTAATCCGTTACCACATATTTTGCTATTCTCTGCTACTTTCATTTTGCTTATGGATGTTGTGGGACCTATTTTCGAATAACATGTAACCATTCTGCTCTGGATCTTGACTAATTAAAATATAGATTTAATTATTGTTGATGCTGGGGTCCCATCCAGTAGGTACACATTTTTCTTTATGGAAATTAAATAAATGTATAATTGCAACTAGTCCAACACTTTTAAAAATTACGAGTGCCAGCTACACAGATATAATTATTTAGTAATATTTAATGTACTCATAGAGACTCGCGGTGGTATCAAGCTAGCTCCATACGCAAATGATGCAGTATTTTAAAATTATTTATGTCAACTAAATGCTTTGAATAAATATTTTTATCGACATATCATAAAGTATGATATTGCACATCAAAACATAAATAAATGGAATCAATAGTTGCTTCCGTTATCATTTTAAGGAAACACGGTTATCTCCCCTGATATCAAACTGGCATTTCGCGTTTGATATACAAAGTACAATAATGTCAATTAGTACGTCTGGTAATGGTAAATCAATGTTCATTTTGCCAGAAAAATGTTAGATTGAAAGAATAAAGAAAACGATGTCTCCCTATATTATAACCTGGCATGTTGCACTCGAGGTTTAAGGTTAGAGAAATTGAGTATGCAAAAGTAGTCCGGTATAAAATATAGTCCGGGTGTTTAAAGGTCACAGACACAGTTTGCTTCCAAATCGTGATCCATCACTACCCAGTTTCAATTGAGGCACATGTTGGCGTGTTTTTAACACCAGTTTTCGGAATATTTGAAGCAATTAAAAGAAAACACTGAGCCTGTTGGTCACGAGATGTAAACAGAGTTTCCGTGGCCAAATAATGTAAACAATATTGGGGGACATGACGAGGTTGGTCCCACAACATCCATACGAATAGTGAAAGCAGGAAAGACTGGCTGGGATTTGGTTAAATTATACAGTAAAACTATTTGGTGTCTTTTAACCTAAACATGGCGCAACAGAAAAGACGGCATCAATCTACATCAACACCGTTAGGGACATATAACCAATTTAGAGAGAAACGCATTGTATGACAGGTACCAGCATATTAAATAATTTTAGGTAGAACTACTCTAAGTTTTAGCAGCGCACCTGGCGTCATAATGGTTGTTCCCAAATTACTGTTGCAATTATTGTTGTCATGGGGCGTGGCTTAGCGAGCTAACAAAGCGCATAGCAAAACAGCGATGCAATAATCAATAGTGGAACTCCGGATGTCACTAACAATGAAACATCAAGCCACTTAGAATGTAATCAACACAAACGCATTGAAATAGTACGAATGAATAAATCATCAAGCCACATATAAATGTAATAAGACAGATAGAACTTAGAAATGTTATCAGCCAGCTTGCACCAAGCCACATACATAGAAATGTAATAAGACGGATAGAACTTAGAATGCCATCAGCCAGCAAGCATCAAACCAAATATAATTATGGCGGATATTACCTTCCATACGTATTGAGTATTATACATTTTATGTCAGACGTAAATTCCCGCACTGATATCAGGGGCGATAACCGTGTTTCCTTAAAATGTTAATGGACATTACTATTCATTGTCGCTGTATTTATTTTGTATGTGCAATGATCATACTTTATAATCTGTCGAAAATAGTATTAGTTCAGGTGACGCATTTAATTAGTATAAATAATAATATAATTATCATGCCTCATTTACATATGAAAATAACTTGATACCACCGCGCGTCACTATCAGTATAATAAATATTACTAAATGATTATATCTGTATATCGGGCACTCGTAAGTTTTAGAACTGGTGGAATATTGACACAATTATAAACTTATTTAATTGATATAAAGAACAGTGTGTGCCTACTGAGTGGGCATGTACCTTTAAATAAAACAGTTGTCATGCATGATGAATTTATGTCGAACCCTAGGTGAGGTCGGAAACCGGTGAATAACGGACACTGGCAGGACTTTCGGTCTTGGCGCGTTAAATGAACGTCTACGTCCGCGCAGTCTGATCAGAATGTAAATGCAACTGACTAATTTTGCCGATAGTTTAACCCCGCACAGGCTGATCTGGGTCTACACTGTTCGCCAAACCCAGTCACAGCCACATAAGTATACAGTTGTTGCACGAATCGGCAATCGTAATGTTTTTGCACCGAATCCGGTTTGGATTGTAATTGATGTATGTTCACGGTGACACGCGCCTAAACATTACGTCTTAAATAATAATGTTGTAATTGTTTCATGTTTCTCTGTTTTTGTTGCTTTTTGTGACGCAATAACTTTTGAATAAATTGCCAATCCCTAAATCACCATGAGTCACATGTATGTTGCCCAGATCTGTGTAACAATACGATGTAATTCTATTCTATTCTATTCTATTCGGCCTATATTTAAGGGTGGGAATTGTACACTCACTTCCTGTCACACCACCAATCACATGCTAGTATAGCGATTCGAAATCACGTTTATCGGCAGAGCTTCGCGAGTGGGCTGGTAAACAATAAGTACGTTATAGTTCACATACACGTTTAACCCCAATAAGTTGTGTACTACTATAGTTATTGTTAACATATTCGATTTTTCAGGAATTAAATGCTGCGGTCGCTAGCGCTCCCTCGCATTTAATTCCTTAAAAATCCACTATTCGTGAACAATAAGTTATACATATAGGTGTATGTGATAGGTTGTAGGCATGTGGATCATGTGCTACACTGATCGCACATATCGTTAGGTATTGGGTATTTGTTGTGGCTGATACTTTCATATTCCGGCCCTGTATCAGCAATACTGACATTGTGTACATGTTGTGACTGATAAGTACATATTCTGGCCCTGTATCAGCTATACTGACATTGTGTATATGTTGTGACTGATAAGTATACATTATGGCTCTGTGTCAGTTATACTGACATTGTGTATTTGTTGTGACTGATAAGTACATATTCTGGCCCTGTATCTGCAATACTGACATTGTGTATTTGTTGTGACTGATAAGTACATATTCTGGCCCTGTACATGTATCAGACATACTGACATTGTGTATATGTTGTGACTGATAAGTACATATTCTGGCCCTGTATCAGCCATACTGATATTGTGTATTTGTTGTGACTGATAAGTACATATTCTGGCCCTGTATCAGCCATACTGACTTTGTGTATATGTTGTGGCTGACAAGTACATATTCTGGCCCTGTATCAGCCATACTGACATTGTGTATTTGTTGTGACTGATACGTTTATATTCTGGCCCTGTATCAGCCATACTGACATTGTGTATATGTTGTGACTGATAAGTACATACATGTATTCTTGCTATGTGTCATTAATGTTTTTGTTCAGTCCGACTAACACACGCCTAAACGATACGATACGTCTTACTTAATGGCCATGGTGTAATTATTAGTTTGTCTTTGTTATTGTTTTTGGTGACGTAAGAAAGAATTAATAAACACGAGGATCAATCAATAACCAGTAGCTATGTCCCCCTAATTTATAGAAACATGCTTCATTCATATGTGTAACTGAGAGCGAAGACACGTGATCTGCGACTAGTCTGGAGCACTAATTCTTCTAACAAACAGTATGATTGTTATAGTTATAGATAACATATTGAATTTTTAATAAATTAATCTCGAGCGAGCGCTATCGAGCAAGAAATTAGTTTATTAAAAACTCAACATGTGATGTATATATGTGATATATATGAACAATATATTTTTCGATAATATTACATTATAGCAAAATTTAAGAATAAGCCTACCTTTTTTTTTTGGAAAAAATTTGTCCAATATTGATTTTATTGTGAAAAAAACAACAATTTCCACATGTTAAATCCCCATGGACTCACTCTTTGAAGATGTCTATGGGGTTTTGACATGGGGAAAGCTTTCTAATTTCATAAATAGTGGACCGATTTTCAAAATTTAACTTTTGTTTTCTAAGTTACATCATTTCCAAGCTATCTAGATAGTTTTCAAAGTCAGCTTCCCAAATTTTTCATTTTTCGAATCCTCCTCCAGGTTCTCCACCTCCTTTTCCCCCATGTTAAATTCCCATAGAGAAGTCATTTAATGTTATCGAACAATATTGTGATTCCATTGTTTATATGGCTGTACAAATTGGGCAGTTTTCGTGAAACAGGCAGTAGACAATTTTCCTCTTCCTGTGAATTCTATAAGTTTATTCCAAATATGTTCTTTCTTTCTATGATTATGTAAACGGTATGAAACGTTTCAAATTAGTAAAACGTCTCCGTACAAAACTTATTAACTTACGAATAGCAGAACTTGTATCTTGTACTGCTACACAACTAGTCGTGTTTTATCGGGTGTACAAATATTTCAAAGAATTAATCATATCCTTAAGAAAACAATAAACTAAATACACATTATACCATTTTAAGCGCATAAAATAATAGTGCCGAACGTTTATAGACAGATTTTTGTACCATATTTGACACAAAAACACTAAAATGTGAATACCAAAATGATAGTTAAGTGAAATCTTTTTCAGATGGATACAATAATCTCATAGCACTTACTTACGTCCAAGTATATTTGCAGGATGACTTTCAAACACCATGGAGTCCTCAGTCAAACTGCCCGCACCCTTAAAAGATTTTGAACATCTCTTGACACTGACTAACATAGGGGTCTTTACGACGCTTGCAACCAGACTGTCCCAGATAAGTCTTCCCTTATACTGCTAATACTATAATTAATTGTGCTTATCAATGAAGAATTGGAGCGAATGGCATTTACGGCCCGTGTATATCCAGACCAGCCTGCGCGCAGTCAGTATCCTATTTCATCAAAATTATCTAGCAATGTATACTTTGAGGGAGAAATGTTCAATGTAAGGATAAATTTATTAATTTTTATTATACTGAATTTATTACATTATCACAGCCATTTTGGCTGTGATAATGTAATACATTCAGTATAATTATTCTGCATACTTTTAATCATCAAATATATGCAGTCGTTAGTTCCATATAAAATAATGATTTCGAGAAAAAGTAAAGTTTGCTTTGCAATTTTGATGAAATCGGCTTCTGGTCTGGGTCTACGACTGACGGTGTGCTTTATGAGATTATGAGCTAGGCTGCCGATAAGTGCCATAAGCCCATTTCCTCTAGTTACTGCCACAATTCAATGACTAACTATAAAATAACGTTCCTTATCCCGTCAACGCAGTGCGTATGTGCATTGAAACACCGTGCCGTGAAACATTTTTGATATCCAGTCAATACAATTTTTGCATTTTACAGCCATTTGTAGGTGTTGACGGGATAAATAGAATAGTAGGTTAGTGCCGTGAATGGGAAAACATATCTGGCGCGGCACGGCAGAGCCTCGCCCATCCCGTTTCCTGAGCCTTGCCAGATATTTTTTCCCATTCACGGCACTAACCTACTATTCTCTATTTATGCTATCATCGATATTTACTTGAATACACTGTTCCAATCACATAACAAACTTTAAAGAAGTTGACAAAATACAGAACTCGTGAATTAAATTTCGCTGTTCAAATTTCGGCAATTTTCTGCGCGAATTGCGGAAAAAATGACAGATTTACGAAATCAATATCGACGAAAGACGACGATGCGATAAGGGAGGTAATTCTCGAGCCGGTCTAAATGTAGTAGTATGAGTAGTAACCACGACCTTGTTTATATAGCAATAGCGAACAACGCCGAAGTCAGCCGAATCCACAAGAGACATTAGTCCTCGTACTTTTGTAATCCACCTAGCTAAGTTGTCTACATTCTCTGCTTAGCAAACAGTGTAGGACCAGGTATCCATGTGACTAACACGACAAACTGCATGTAACGGACACGCCATATACCAACATACAATAAACACACCCAAATCGGCGATTACGTGTAGTTGTGGCTAACTATGGAAACTGTGCTTTATGCAATTTATTAACATCTAAGCAACACATTTCTGCATGACTTGTGAGCTAGACTGCTTTTCATATGGAAGCGTCCTGGTGCCAATGCTCAAATACATGTATCTCCTTATTATGAGATAGTAACTCCTAATTAGGAGATAGTATCTCCTAATTAGGAGTTAGAATCTCTTAATTATGACTTATTATCTCCTAATTAGGACTTAGTATATCCTAATTAGGACGTACTATCTCCTAATTAGGAGTTAGTATATTCCACTATATTCCTAATTAGGAGATATTAAATTAGGAGATGAAATATTTTTAGCATTGACACATATAGTAAGTCCCAATTAGGAGATACTAGGTCCTAATTAGGAGATACTAAGTCCTGAGATACTAAGTCCAAATTATGAGTTACTAAGTCCTAATTAGGAGATATTGTTACGCGCCGGCTATGGGGCGTGTACCCTATACTGTTAGGATCCTCTTTTGGTTGAGCAGAGCCGCTGTATGATTTTGTATCAGCTGTTAAAAGTGCCTCCTTGGCTCTTGGACTGTGGACTACTCAGTCACCAAGGCATGCGCTGAGAGCTAAATGTAAATGTACTTGCTACGACGATGATGTTATAATGATCTTACTGTGGAATTGATGTGATACATTTTTCTCACGAAATTTGCGTGGAGGTGTTGTTTGTGAAAAGCCAAAAGTCAGAATGAATGAACAGAACAAATCGGGTTTTTTTTATACCCATGGGTTGGCCGGCGGCCAACGGCCACTAATTTGTGGTCGCAGCGGCCAACGGCCAATTTTCGGTCAGAACGGCCAGCGGCCAATAATTTGTGGTCACAACGGCCACTTTTGGGTCGGCGCGGCCACTTTTGGGTCGGAGCGACCACTAAAAGTTGGCCGCTCACGTGAAGATCTCGAGACCGGCCAGAAAATATTGGCCGGGCTCGTGAACGACCCAAAACAATTGGCCGCTGACGTATAAGTTGCCAGGGCGATCTCGCGAGCGGCCAGACAATATTGGCCGCTCGCGTGCAGTCTACACTATTACAAACCGCCATACTCGCCTGTTACGAAACGCACCAAGACGCATATTTCATCGATAAAGACAGATAATTAATAAGTAATACTTTTCTGAAAGCACAAATAAACCTATGATTATATACCAGAAAGGCATTGTTGAAAGAACGCTTCATTGTTGGGCTTTGAAAGTCACTTCGTTTCGTCAAATTAACAATCCCAGAACACAACGAACAAGATGGCTGACGAAATGTGGATTATTTCTATTGCTGAGAATGAAGGCACGTTTTCTCAATTAAATTGCTCTCTGGGATGGTTAGGCGTGGGCCATTTGACGAAATGATGTGGTTGAAAGCAAATTATCTGACAGCAAGCGTGGTTTTTGCATCTAAGGCTAAAATGATGGACTTTGGAATGACTGAATGTTGAACACGGATACAACAGGTACGCAAATTGGAAGCATGTGATAGTGACAATGAATTCAGACAAGACCGTGATGTTTTAACGTGTGTGCTGGGTCTGAGTACGAATTCCAGGCGCACACACATGCCTACACTTCACTGCATGTCATATCGACATAACAAGAAATATAATTTACAATAGTCAAGAGTGTTAGTAATTCCTGAGGTTCACATCAACACTGATGGACAACTTAATAATGGGAGGTAAGTAACATATGCCGGTGAATATCATTATCCCCCGGTTTGATTGGCAAAACTCCTGTTGCCAAATACTATGGGTGAATAGTTCCACTAATATATGTTGTGTAAGACATCCTGGATCACTATTAATAACATGGTTACTGTTAATATTGTTGCTATGGTTTTTATCATTGTAATGTATTATTGTTATTACTCTCAGTATTATAACTGTTATTAATATGATTAATGTTATGATCACGTCAGTGTTCTACGTCAATTAGCCTACTTCATCTTCGTCACTGTACTGCGGACGGCTGGCGAACGTGACCGGCCGCGACCCTTGACTGGTGCTGGAGCCGACCGTGACTTCTCTATGCCCGCCAACCTACGCTCCACTCGCGCCATCTCATCCGTCATCCGGTCTGTGGCCTTCATCTGTTCTCTTGTGGCCCTCGCGTGGGTCTCGATGGTAGCCACGATGCTAGCGGCTGCATCCTTGATCGCGGAGGCAATCAATGAAGTAGGGTCTGCAGGTGTCGGTGTCGTTGTTGCACAGTCGGTCTCTACCGCCAGTGGGTCGGTGGCCTCTGCAGCCCGCAGAAGGCTCGGCAGGATGTACTCGTCCTACAAAGGCCTTCATCGGGCTGTGGGGGGTCCGCATCCCGGTTGACTGTCCCTGCTGAGCCGCTGGTTGCGCCGTCGGGAACAACAGTTCTGTTAGCTCCTCAAACTGATTGTTGACGTCTGGCGCGCACCTCCTGAACTTTGAGGCAGACGGACCCACCGCTGTAGACTGCACCACACCGAACTCTGTTCTCATCGCCAGAACGTGGGGGCTGGTCGTCCGATCTGGTTGCTGGTCGAATTTAAAGCGAGCCATCCCGCTGCCTGGGTAGGCGGCTGCAGCCCTGCATTCAGCATACCTCTCGTGGCACTGGCCCGATTGGCTGACGACGCCCGTCTAAATGGGATGAGGCTGCTTCGTGACGTTTCTTCGATCAGCCACGCTGGCAGCTCTGCTTCGTCGTCCTGTTGGTCAAAAATCGACTCGTCCTCTGGGTCGTCGATCACCTCCTAGGTACCCCTCTGCAGTGGTCTCATGTGTTTATCCCCGATCACAATGGGATTATTGGACTAACTTGTGCAGCATAGCTGCCACATCTGCTGGGTGCTGTTTTTTCGCCTGATCTATATGCCGCATGTAACGTCGGGTATGTTTGGCGAGATCTGAAGCTTCCAGACAGCGGAAATTGCAGAGACTGCAGGAGTAGGGTACCCCATCAAAGGAGACATGGTGTTTCAGGACGTGGGCGATGATCCGGCCACTCCGGCCACTCCGGCCACTCCGGCCACTCCGGCCACTCCGGCCACTCCGGTGCACCTTGCTACATCGAAGGCACTGGTATTGGAGGCGCGTGTCCATGTTGGCGGAGAGCGAGGGCGAGGTGGCTGACGTCGGCCATCCTGTCTGTAAACAGAGAACCACAGTGTACAGTACGCCATTACTTTCGCTACAGATTATTTACCTGCACCCATGCTGTCATTACTGAACACACTTGATATTACAGAGTTTATGCTTATATGTTCGTAATAATCACTGAATTATATTAGTTTCATGCACTATGTACTATTGTACGGTCCAGTGGTGAGAATCATTGTTTTCAAGTGTTACGTCACTGCTTGTGCCCTCGCTAACCGTCAAATGTTAAACATGGTCCCACCTGGATACTATCTTCAATATGGACACTAGTACACTGATTTGAAGCTGGCCTCATAAGTTACACTGTGTGAGTGTTAGTGCTTTGAATAATAGAATTACATATACTGGATACTTATGTTGAAAAAACGAATTATGTTCCGATCTCGTGTTGTACCGACTAATATATATTTATTATTGTCGTGGTAAAAGTATCCGCGGAGTTATGCGACATTGCTAATCACTATAGTGCATTCGAATACATAAAAGTTAATATGCTTGAAATAACACATGTGAACCATCTTTTACATAAGTAACATGGTTATCATAACACCTAAATTTCACAAAATGTCTATAAATTAGAGCAAGAATGGTATGAGACAAATATATCTAATGGTTCAGCTTCTTCCTGATCCTGACTATCCATCGTGGCAAGTTCGACCCTTCATACATCTTGAGTTTGTCGTGATGTACCAGTTTGTCGGTCCCCTTGGCGTCGAACTGCACACGGAAGTTTACGGCGGATCGACATTCGGTTACAAGGTATGGGCTATAAAACTTCTTCTCCAGTTTTGGTGTAGTTCCCACCTTTCTTGCTTCATGTAGCATCCAGACGGCATCTCCAACCTTATAGTTGTGGTAGGACGAGCTAACGTCGTATCTTGTCTTGCTTCTCTTGGCATCTGCTTTCAGATAACGCATTGCTACATCATGTGCATGTTGCATCCGATCTCGTAGGAATGTGATGTGTTGTTCGCAGGATGGCTCCTCATTATTCGTGGTTCTGTGTCCATATACCAAATCACCTGGCAAACAGATCTCTCTCCCGAGGCTCATCAAGTTTGGGGACAGTTTGGTGGACTCGTGGGGTGTCGCCCTGTACGCCCCTGCAATGCAGCCAAGATACTGGTCACACTCGTCTTGTTCACCTGTTAAATAGGCCTTGATCATTTTGATGAGCGTCCTATTGAATCTCTCTGTCTGGCCATTCCCCTTCGGATTTCGCGGGCTTGATCTGGTTTTCTTTACCTCTAAAAGACGGCAGAGCTCTTTAAAGAAGCGACTCTCAAATGTCCCCCCTTGGTCACTATGGATGGTCTGTGGTGTACCCCAGCGGGCAACAAAGTCATTGGCAATTCTAAGGGCGCAGTTCTCAGCTCTTTGATTGGGTACTGCCACTACTTCCACATACTTAGTGAAATGGTCGGTCATGACCAGTTTGCACTTACTACCATTAGCAGTCTCCGGGAGAGGTCCCATATAGTCCACAGTCAGGGTATCACAAGGGGCACCACTGCTCAGATGGCCCATAGGCGCCTTGGGTTTCTTCTGTGGTAATCTGTCTGCGGCATACACATCGCAGCCTCGGACGTAGATAGTTATGTCCTGCTTGGAGTTATACCAGTAGTAGCGCTGCAACACCTTTCCCTTGGTTTCCTTGATGGTCAGGTGACCGGATAGGAGACTGTCATGCATCTGTTTCATCACTTCCTGTTTCATAACTCTAGGGACTAGTAATTGGTAGAACTTGCCGGTCTCGTTGAGTTTCTTGAAGTGCTTGTACAGGACTCCCTCGTGTACCTCTAGGCTGTCCCAAATTACCCAGTAGTGTCTGGTAGCTGGGCTGGCCGCAACCATCTTCTCTGTAGTTGGCTTCTGCCCGGCTACCTTGGCTTCTAGTATGACCCCAATGTCAAGGTCGTGACATTGTCGTTCAGCTAGCTCTCTCGCTGCGTTGGTGTCCAGCCAGCTCGGAGACGTGGCTCGGGGTTCGTCACTCGCCTTGGATGTGCCAGCCTTAGTTAGGCTGTCTGTATCTATGGCTCGTACATCGTGTCCTGCGACGGGTTGCTCGCTGATTCCTACAATAGCGTTGCCTTGATACGGCATAGCTTCTGCTCGCCTTCTACATTTACTGCATGACCCACACTTCAATGGTTCGCTCATAGCTACTGCACTGCAGGTACAGTCTCTCGGGGTTTCACACCGTGACAAGGCATCACAATGAGGCTGTTTTCTACCCGGCCGGTATTCAACAGCAAAGTCATACGGGGACAGAATTTCTAACCAACGGGCAATTTTCCCGTTTGGCTCTTTGACACTAAATAGCCACACGAGTGCCTGATGATCAGTGCGGACGATGAAATGTCGACCCATTAGGTATTGCCTGAAATACTGGATAAAGAAAACTACCGCTAGCATCTCCATCTCAGTAATACAATAGTTGCGCTCAGCCTTGTTTAATGCCCTACTGGCATAGGCAATCACCCTTTCCCTGCCTTCTTGTATTTGCGATAGCACTGCACCAATGCCTATACCTGAAGCATCAACATCTAGGTAGAACACACCCCCTTCATTTAAAGGATATCCCATGACATCTGGACTTATCAGTGCCATTTTAAGGCTTTCAAAGGCATGTTCACATTCCTCGCCCCACAAGAACTCCTTGCCTTTCCTAGTCAATTCAATCAGTGGGCGGGCTATCTCGGCAAAATTCTTCACAAATCGGCGGTAGTATGAGCCTGTTGCCACAAACTGCTTCACCTGTTTTGCATTGTTTGGTTTCGGCCAATCTTTGCTATATTAGTTGGGTTAGGGCGTATTCCTTCACTGGATACCACAAGCCCTAGGAACACTACCTCGGTCTGTTTCATGCCGGCCTGTGCAATTCTGGCTAGGACTTGGTCGACTCTCGGAATGTGCTGCTCGAAATCAGAGGCGTAAACTATGATGTCTTCTATATATACCAGAGACGTCTCCCACTGTAGTCCCTGTAAGGCGAGCTCCATAGTTCTCTGGAATGTACAGGCGGAGTTGTTAAGGCCAAAGGGCATCCTGATCATCTCAAGCTGTCCAAATTTACAGCAGAAAGCATTTTTAGGTATGTCTTCCTTCTTGAGAGGTATCTGAAAATATCCGCTGATGAGATCGAAACTACTGAAGAGGGTAGATCCAGACACGGCATGCAGACGGTCCTGGATCCTTGGCAGTGGAAAACCATCTGGCTTAACAAGCGAGTTCACTCGTCTGTAGTCCACACATGACCTTACTGCACCGGACTTCTTTCTGACTAGTACAATAGGACTGGCCCAAGGCGACGTGCTCTTCTGTATCACCCCCTTTCTTAGTAGGTCCTCGATGGCAGATATTTCCTCACCTGCATATGCTAATGGTACACGGCGTGGCCTTTGTTTTATTGGTGCAGCATCTCCTGTGTTTATTGAATGTTCCTCTAGGTGTGTGAGCCCAATGTCCCAGTCATATTTTGAGAAGGTGCTGCTATATTTGTTGAGCAGACCAGCTACGGTTTGCTTCACATGTTGTGACTTCCCACTAGTTGCCTTGTTGTACAGCTCTTTCAGATGGCTTGGAATTTGATCAATGTGCGTTTCAACCGTGCCGGTACCCACCCTTCGGACTCTGTTGAAATTTCCGGCATCACTGCTGCTCTCTTCCGATGTGATTACCGATACCACACGCTCAATCCTTTCCACTGTCCCTATCTCCGCATCTTGCCTCAAACCCATCTCCTCAGGAAGAGGGTTCATTACCCGCACCCGGCAGGTAGCTGCACCGTTGATGTCCACTAAGGTAGACGCCATCACCAGCTGGTACTTCTCCTGAAATCCATATAAGGGCTCTACCAAGTAATCAGCACTAGGGTCGCCGTCATCATCATCTACCCGTTCAACATAAACGTCAATTAGAGCCTCCGTGTTACCTGGGATCTTGACATCATCTGCCACAGTCACCTTCCTGCTCCGCAGAGTTCTTCTCCTGGATAAACACGGCAACTCCTGGCCTTCCAAAACAATGACATTTCTACTCAAGAGTATATCAGTTGGTCCACTGGAGCCACCGGTGAGAACATCGTAACCCAGTAGAGCACCATCCTCTATGTCAGCGACTATCGCCTCCCTGATGATTTCTACTGGCCCGAGTGTCAGCTTGAAGTGCGCCTTCCCTCTCTCTCTTATCGGGGCCCCTCATGCGCCTCTCAGACAAGCTGACTTATGTAATACCGGTATATCACCCTCCACCATTCTGTCAAAAACTCTTGAGGAAATAATTGTTCTAGAGGCCCCGGTGTCTGCTGTGAATATCACCGGGTGTCGCCCCACTAAGCCGTTTATGTAGAGCCCGTCACTCAGATTTCGAACATCTTGGCTAGCTGTACTATCAGATGCCGGAAACCTGCTACCCTCAATAGGCTGTTTACCTTTATTATGGCCTGCACTGTCCCTATTTACTTGGACCCCCCTCTTGCCGCGAGAGCTGTTCCCTTGTAGTTTAAATGGCTTCCAATATGTTGTAGCTGCGCCCTGTTTGTGCCGTTTCTTTATTTCCCGGTTCATCAGGTGACCGATCTGGGCATTCTCTAGCAAAGTGGCCTAACTTGTGGCAATTGTAACATTCTGCCTCCTGTTTACTTCTTGGTCTCCGTCTACCCTCTAATTTGTCTAGCCGGGCGATCACCATCTCCATCAGCTTCCCAATTGCATCTGGTTCTTTTTCACGGGGTTTCCAGTTTCGCTCCTTACGGTGTACATTGGTTGTTGTAGAAACAGGTCTGTCATTCACGGCATATGCTCGCTCAGGCTCTTCACCGCAGTCGTAGTAAGATGCTACATGTTCATCAGGCGACTCCTGTGCACGTCGGGTCGCGTTTCTACTTCTTCTCTCGCCTCTACAGCTGTTACGAATTTGCACCAGATTAACAGCCTGGTACACTGCTTCATCGATGTTCTGTGGTTCTTTGTAGAACTCCACTTCAAAACGGGCGTCTTCGTCTAGTAGTCCATCTAGGAAACGTCGCACTAGGTCTTTATCCCTTGTTTGCCTGTCTCTGAAATCATAGGCCTTATCATACAGCATCATGAGGTCAGCTGCATACTCCTCAGCTGTCTCACCATGACGTTGGTTCCGCCGGCTAAACTTTGCGGCAAACGAACGTGCTGTTTCAACTACACGCAACCTGCTGTTAATTTCATCTACTAGCTCCCGGTAACTATACAAGGCAGCGGATGGTAGCTGCGAAAAGACAAACTGTGCAGCCGTTCCCTCTATTCTAGGCAGCAGTTGGTCCAGGCGGTCTTCTTCTGACCATTGGTATATGTATGAAATAGCCTCAAACCGTGCAATCCACATAGACCAATCGTCTTTGCCATCAAAGGGATTTTCACATTTGCATGTTTGGACCCTCGGTGATAGTTGGGTGGCTGCTGGTGGTCTCTGTTTAGCTGATAATACCCATCAGAACGCCCATCTGTCCAGTGTTGTTGGCTATCGGGTTGCACACTGTCACCATGGTGATGCACATTCACTCTCTGTCCCTCTGTATCAGCTCTACTGTCGTATCCATGGCTACCAGGTGGCACACTGTAACCATGGTGACGCACATTCACCCACTGTCCCTCTGTATCAGCTCTACTATGGTACCCAACATTCGATCCATTATGACAATCTGCTGTCCCTGTTGAGTAGTCCCTACGATCAACCGGAGTGGTGGTGGGTGGAGTGTAGTTTCTCTGACGGTGGGAGTGGTTGTCATTGATGTCCGTAGCTGTCACGACATCTTCAATAGCTCCAATCATGCTGGATATCATGTCTTTCATGCCTTGAATCTTCTCGCCATGTCTCCTCAGTGTTGTGTTATCTACGGTGCTAGATGCATGTAGAAGGACGCTATCATAGCGTCTATGTTGTCCTTGAAGCTAATCACCCCATCACTGTCCATTGCAACTGGGTCTATCATCATGCTGGTGTTGGTTGTATTAACAGCTAGTTGTCAGTATATGTAGGTTGTCGACTCTCGTGATACTCCGTAGAGTGGGCTCGATCACTGGATCTGTGTATATAACTCAGATCCCACTTCTAACACCATGAAATGTTACGCGTCGGCTATGGGGCGTGTACCCTATACTGTTATGATCCTCTTTTGGTTGAGCAGAGCCGCTGTATGATTTTGTATCAGCTGTTAAAAGTGCCTCCTTGGCTCTTGGACTGTGGACTACTCAGTCACCAAGGCATGCGCTGAGGGCTAAATGTAAATTTACTTGCTACGAGGATGATGTTATAATGATCTTACTGTGGAATTGATGTGATACATTTTTCTCACGAAATTTGCGTGGAGGTGTTGTTTGTGAAAAGCCAAATGTCAGAATGAATGAACAGAACAAATCGGGGTTCTTTTATACCCATGGGTTGGCCGGCGGCCAACGGCCACTAATTTTTGGTCGCAGCGGCCAACGGCCAATTTTCGATCAGAACGGCCAGCGGCCAATAATGTGTGGTCACAACGGCCACTTTTGGGTCGGCGCGGCCACTTTTGGGTCGGAGCGGCCACTAAAAGTTAGCCGCTCACGTGAAGATCTCGAGACCGGCCAGAAAATACTGGCCGGGCTCGTGAACGACCCAAAACAATTGGCCGCTGACGTATAAGTTGCCAGGGCGATCTCGCGAGCGGCCAGACAATATTGGCAGCTCGCGTGCGGTCTACAATATTACAAACCGCCAAACTCGCCTGTTACGAAACGCACCAAGACGCATATTTCATCGATAAAGACAGATAATTAATAAGTAATACTTTTCTGAAAGTACAAATAAACCTATGATTATATACCAGAAAGGCATTGTTGAAAGAACGCTTCATTGTTGGGCTTCGTTTCATCAAATTGACAATCCCAGAACACAACGAACAAGATGACTGACGAAATGTGGATTATTTCTATTGCTGAGAATGAAGGCACGTTTTCTCAATTAAATTGCTCTCTGGGATGGTTAGGCGTGGGCCATTTGACGAAATGATGTGGTTAAAAGCAAATTATCTGACAGCAAGCGTGGTTTTTGCATCTAAGGCTAAAATGATGGACTTTGGAATGACTGAATGTTGAACACGGATACAACAGGTGCGAAAATTGGAAGCATGTTTTAAGGTGTGTGCTGGTCTGAGTACGAATTCCAGGCCTACACTTCACTGCTTGTCATATCGACATAACAAGAAATATAATTTAAAATAGTCAAGAGTGTTAGTAGTTCCTGAGGTTCACATCAACACTGATGGACAACTTAATAAAGGGAGGTAAGTCACATATGCCGGTGCATATCAATATTAAGTCCTAATTAGGAGATACTGACTCCTAATTATGAGATATTAAGTCATAATTAGGAGATACTAACTCCTAATTAGGAAATGCTAATTCCTAATTAGGATAGTTTTTAATTGGCACCAGGACGCTTCCATATTTTCGTTCAGTGTATTACTCGTTTTTGATTGCCTTGTATATTTCTGTATTTATGAGACATAATGTTTGAGGCGCCGCACTAACCCAAGGTGCATGATCACGTGGTTACAACAACAACAACAACGTCGCTGTCACAGAGAAATACAAATGTATATAGCGATCTAGGCTGGTGAGGATCATAATTCAGCAATAGTATATATGTAATAAGAATGGGAGATAGGCGCTGTAGGACTAGCTTACAAGGTACAACAGGGGCCTGGGGGTAAATGACCAATTTTGATTGAAGGGAAATCTTTTGTTACTGGTCAAGGATAATCCGTGGTCAGTGAGCTATTTTAGTACTTGTGGGTAGTTCGCAAATGAGTTTAAATCTTGTAGGACAGTGTGTGTTGGATGTTTGTGAGAGATGGTTGTGTGATGGTTGTGTGAATAGGCATATCTGGCAGCTTGGTCAGAGAGAGAGAGGAGAAATACATAAAATCTCATTGGATTATTTCATGCTGATGGAAGATGATCAGGTATGTTTAATTAGATAGTAAATAGGTACTCTGTATTGTATACGCGTGGAATATTGTGCGTCGCATGGAGTAGTAGAGAGGCAGATGGGATATCGGGCTCGTTCTTTAATTTCAGCGGATGGGTGATCCAGAGGGCATTTGAGTAGTTAGAGCGGGATCCATAGATGTAGTCGATAGAAGAGTCGGGAAGGTGGCGGATATTAGAGATAGCGGTCTACGATGCACGCAGATGCATCGCCTATCTACAGTTGTATATATTTATTGAGGTTTCCTGACGTGACTCTCGCGAAGAACGGCATTATAGGGACGTCAGCGGTGATATAGATAGACAGCAGTGAACTAAATATTGGTGACTGCTGGGGTATACGGTGATAGATAGTGATAGTAGTAAGGGGGTCACTTTGGGTACAATTTAACGTATATCAAACATTCAAAGGAATTGTGACTTGTGCGTGATTAAATTACATGTATTTTGATATATAGTGTTACCATGTGGAAATACCAATTTCAATGATCATTACTTGTGACAATAGTGAAGTATAAACAGACTAAATTGTATTCTATCTGTGATATTGATGTATGATATGTATGAATGGTGTGTATGTGTGTGTGAGTTCTGTATTGTGTAATACATGCTGTAAATAACATAATTGTACATAAATACATGAAGAAGAACATTGGCTCAATATTCTAAATCCAATTGAATTCAGACAATGTAGAAGAAGGTGATATATGGTTTCGTAATACTGTACTACTTATTTCCCTTCGCAACTCATTCATGAAATATGCGTAGTCTTCGCCATTCTGTTATTATCCAAGCATATTTGCTTGGATATAGTCCTTATACGGTTTTTGAGACCTCACATGATTTATGCAAATGAGTAATTGTCGACCAACGAACGTACTTCATGCTTCATGATTCTAGCTACGCCACGTGAGAGAGTTCCAAAGCGAGCGGTGCATTATGAACGTGTCACTCACATTTTTGGCCAGCTACATTTTTATTCAGCTACAGTTATATTTTTAAAAACAGTTTGTGATTTTATAAAATATTAACTGTCGTGTTTCATAATAAATATTTTGTTAGGAAGGTTATATTTTTAGCGCAATGATCGACCGCTCCACATGTAATTTATACGTAGCTATACGCCATGAAAAATAGTTCTGATAGTGAGCTAACATTTTATTGTGTAGTGTAATACATGTGTTGTTAATTTTTCTGTACGACATTTATATTACAAAATGTTTATCTGATTTAATATAATATAAACTGACATGTATTAATTTGAGTATATTATTTTTCACGCGCACTGATACAATTAACCTCGTGTCTCATGAAAAGTAGTTTCCGCCATTTTATGCCGACAAATTACAGAATCGTTTACATAGTCATAGGTCAATGGCTCGATAAAAAATCCAACATTGGACAGCGAAATGATGATGATTTAAAACAGAAACATTGTTTTTTGACAGTTACATACCGCATGCTTTAAATAATCATCTTGAGCCATCGATATTATTAATCAGTGTCCATTTTACTTAAAACATCAACTAATCTATAATGACGTTACACAGAAAATGCAGTACGATACACTTCACAAAGGAAACATTGTCTTAGAGTTTGAATAATTTTAGGTTCCGCCGAACGAACGAGTACGCCGAAATATATTTCCGTACAAATCCAAAAACCTATTTATTATATACCCGTTCAACAAAACATGCATCATAATCATTAAATACTCCGATAGTGTGATGAAATGCGACTCTATTATTATTGTTGAACAATCCGAGCGCCTGTGATGGCTTCAGTTTATGCAAATTGACAAGGTCATTTCGCGCAGCTGAATCGATACAATAATTCAGGGGTTGAAATTTCACTCGCCCAGCTCGCCATGGCGAGTGCTTTTTGTGGCGGTCGAGTACTTTCTACAGGCACTCGCCCAGTTTGGCGAGTGAAAGATTAGGTCAGGATTTTTTTTTTTGGAAGTAATTGCCAATTAATTCCATCGATAACGGCCAACAAATGGTATTAATTCAGCGACCATTTGTTGTTTACAGTTTACGTCAATTTGCGGGAAGTAAGATTCAAGCAGTGTCTATGTACACGGTTACGGGTAGAATCTCTAGCGATTTTGAACAAGGGCCATATCGGGCAAGTTTAATTCACGGATTATTTGTCGGCTTTACGCGGCCGGGCTAACAAATAATAGGACAGCGAGTATAGACTAGTGTATACGCGGCCACATATATCGTCTTGTATACAGTTGGGTTAACGCGCATTTCAGACGCCGAACATAACGGCTTGGAACGAAACGGTCGGCGCCTGGTCCGAAACCATTGAATTTAGTAATTAAGGCAGCACGCAGCGCTTGCAAACATAGCCACTATAAATTAAACTAAATCTATGTCACTCAACGCTTATAGAAAATAAGAAGTGTGCAAACCTCTGAGCAAATTCGCTGCTATTTGTTTGTTTATGTTCATTTAATACTTAAAATATAAATAACAATAATAGTGAATATGTCTCATACGTTTTGGTAATGATCATATGTAAAAGCTTTTTTTTATAAATAAGATGCAACATTACAAAAACTGGAAATAGCAATTTATTTTTAAAAAAAACTGGGCGAGTAACTTTTTGACCTGGGCAAGTACATTTTTTTAATTTTCTACCTACCTTGGTTCAACCTTGGTTGAAGGCCGTTTCTTGTAAGCTAGGCTTGTACTGGCCTATTTTAGCGACGTCAAATTGGATAATTGTCTTTAAAACTGGGGGGAGAGCGCAACTAAATCATGGTTAAAATGTCTGTACAATATTTTCACGTGTTGAATTTGCTGGGTCTCTTCTTCCAGGCGGAGTTGAGTGAACTTTTGAAACTATTTAGTGTGTTCGAATTTACACAATCACTAGGGAGTGCATTCCAGTCTGTGACGACTCTTTGAGAGAATACTTTTTGTCTCAACTGCGAAGGATTTCAGGACTTTCAGTCCTTTGATATGAAGTTCGTGAAGCATTCTGTGTACAAATTTACAGTTTGACTACAAATAGCATAATTCCGATTGCAGTCCACAAACACCGAGTGTATGTATCGCATCCGGGTTCTAACATTGGTGTCAGAAGTGGGGTAGTTCTCGGTTAGATACGTATATCAAGGCTATTATAAGTAGCGGGTTGCATGTGGGCTTTCGGGTGAAATTAATTTCGAGCGAGCGCTAGCGAGCAAGAAATTAGTTTATTAAAAATTCAACATGTGATATATATATATATGTGATATATATGAACAATATATTTTTCGATAATATTACATCATAGCAAAATTTAAGAATAAGCCTACTTTTTCTTTCGTGAAATTTGGTCCAATATTGATTTTATTGTGAAAAAACAATTTCCACATGTTAAATCCCCATGGACTCACTCTTTGAAGATGTCTATGGGGCTTTGACATGGGGAATGCTTTCTAATTTCAGAAATAGTGGACCGATTTTCAAAATTTAACTTTCGTTTTCTAAGTTACATCATTTCCAAGCTATCTAGATAGTTTTCAAAGTCAGCTTCCCAAATGTTTCATTTTTCGAATCCTCTTCCAGTTTCACCACCTCCTTTTCCACATGTTAAATTCCCATAGAGAACTCGTTTAATGTTATCGAACAATATTGTTATTCCATTGTTTATATGGCTGTAAAAATTGGGCAGTAAAACAGACAGTAGACAATTTTCCTTTTCCTGTGAATTTTATAAGTTTATCCCAAATATGTTCTTTCTTTCTATGAGTATGTAAACGGTATGAAACGTTTCAAATTAGTAAAACGTCTCCGCAAAAAACATATTAACTTACGAATAGCAGAACTTGTATCTTGTACTGCTACAAAACTAGTCGTGTTTTATCGGATTTACACATATTTCAAGGAATTAATCATATCCTTAAGAAAACAATAAACTAAATACACATTATACCATTTTAAGCGCATAAAATAATAGTGCCGAACGTTTATAGACAGATTTTTGTACCATATTTTAAACAAAAACACTAAAATGTGAATACCAAAAGGATAGTTGAGTGAAATCTTTTTCAGATGGATACAATAATCTCATAACACTTACGTCCAAGTATATTTACAGGATAACTTCTAAACACCATTGAGTTCTCGGTCAAACTGCCCGCACCCGTAAACGATCTTGAACATCTCAGGACAATGACTAACATAAGGGTCTTTACGACGCTTGCCACCAGACATGTCCCAGATAAGTCGTCCCTTGTGCTGCTAATACTATAATTAATTGTGCTTATTTTAAAATGAAGAATTGGAGAGAATTGCATTTATGGCCAGTGTATATCCAGACCAGCCTGCGTGTTCGCGCTGTCAGTAGCCTATTTCATCAAAATTGCAAAGTATACATATCTAGCAAGGTATACTTTAACGGAGAAATTTTCAATGTAAGGATAAATTTATTAATTGTTATTATACTGAATTTATTACATTATCACAGCTAAAATAATTCTGCATTCTTTTAATCATCAAATATATTCAGTCGTTAGTTATAAATTAAATAATGCATTTCGGGAAAAATAAAGTATGCTTTGCAATTTTGATGAAATCGACTTCTGGCCTGGGTCTACACTGTTCCCGACTGACGGTGTGCTTTATGAGATCAGGAGCTAGGCTGCCCATAAGTGTCATAAGCCCATTTCCTCCAGTTACTGCCACAATCCAATGACTGACTATGAAGTAACGTCCCTTATTCTATCGTCGATATTTACTTAAATACACCGTTCCGAACACATAAGAAACTTTAAAGAAGTTGAAAAAATACAGAACTCGTGAATTAAATTCCGCTGTTGAAATTTCGACAATTTCCTGCACGAATTGCGGAAAAAGGGACAGGTTTACTAAATCAATATCGACGAAAAACGACGATGCGATAAGGGAAGTAATTCTCGAGCCGGTCTCGGTTATTAATATGTGTAGTAACCAGGACCTTGTTTATATAGCAATAGCGAACAACGCCGAAGTCAGCCGAATCCACAAGAGACATCAGTCGTCGTAATTTTGTAATCCACCTAGTTGAGTTGTTTACTTTTGCTTAACAAACAATGTATGACCAGGGTTTCATGTGACTAACAAGACAATCTGCATGTAACGGACACGCCCTATCCAAACATACTAGGAACACACCAAAATCGGCGATTACATTTCGTTGTGGCTACACATTTCTGCAGACTGCTGATCTAGACTGCTTTTCGTCAATTGTATTACTGGGGGCCGTTTCACTAAAGGTTAGACACCACCAAATAGTTTTACTATATAATTTAACCGAATGCCATCCAATAAGGCCAGTCTCTCCTACTTTCACTATTCGTATGGATGCTGTGGGACCCACTTGTACATGACCTGCAGCCAGTCTGTACTGGTTCTGCATGAACTAAACAATAGGTTCACTTACTCCTAAGAAAGAAAAATCCAACCTTGTCATATCCTCCAATATTGTGTACATTTTTTGGCCACGGAAACTCCGTTTACATCAAGTGACCAACAGGGTCAGTGTTTTCTTTTAAATGCTACAAATATGCTGAAAACTGGTGTTGAAGGCACCCCAAAATGTTCCTCAAGTGAAACTGGGTAGTAATGGATCAAGATTTGCAAGCAAACGGTGTCTGTGACCTCAAAACACCCGCACTATTTTTTTATACCGGACTACTTTTGCATACACCCTGGGCGGTTTCGCACCATTTGGTGTCTTCTAACCTAAACTTCGCACGACTAAAATATTCGTAAGTGCAAAATTATGATAGTCTGTGAATTTCACATTAAGAAGGATTTCTTGTAAACAATTGATGGATTTACATTTATTGAGCATAGGCTGCATATGCAGCCTATGCTCAATAAATGTAAATCCATCAATTGAAATTTCCAGACGCCCATGTGACTAACACGACAAACTGCATGTAACGGACACGCCATATCCAAACATACAAGAAACACACCCAAATAGTTGTGTCTAACTATGGGAACTGTGCTTTATGACCGTTATTAACGTCTAACAAACTAACACATTTCTGCAGACTGGTGATCTAGACTGCTTTTCGTATGTAAGCGTCCTGGTGCCAATTTTAAACTGTATTTATCTCCTAATTAGGAGATAGCAAGTCTCCTATCTCCTAATTACTATTTACTATATAATTACTATCTCATAATTATAGCTTACTATATCTTAGTTAGGACTTATGATCTCCTAATTAGGACTTAATTTATCTTAATTAGGAGTTAGTAACTCCTAATTAGGAGATGAAACATGTTTATCATTGACACATATATTAAGTGCTACTTAGAATATAGTAAGACCTAATTAGGATATACTAAGTCATGAGATACAAATTCCTAATTAGGAGCCACTAAGTCCTAATTAGGAGATAATGCGTCCTAATTAGGAGATACTAACTCCTAATTAGGAGATAGTATGGAGATAACTAGCCCTTAATTATGAGATACTAACTCCTAGCATTGGCACCAGGACGCTTCCATATGTTCGTCGAGTGTATTACTCATTTATTATTGCCTTGTATATTTCTGTATTTATGACACATGATGGCGAGGTAAGTGGGATGTTTGCAGCGCCGCACTAACCGGGTTCAACCGCCCTTGTAGACTGTTTTCGTCACTTTTCGTTCCAAGGCGGCATCGGTACCCTTGCTATCAGATACTCGTGTACTGTACTTCATTGCGATTTGTTGTTGTTTTCGGTAGGCCATTGGGAAGAGGGGGGGGGGGGAGGGATTGTTGTAGTTTGGGCGTTCGCTGCATTTATTGTATTTTCATGTACATAATTTCACTTTCCTTTTTGGAACGGCACAAGACCATTGCGAACGGGATATGCATATCAAACTGGTGTATGTCGATAGCAGGCATGTTATTTAGCCAATTTGACATTTGAATGACGCCTTCATTTATGGAACTTTTGGAAAACTCCTCATACGGTATTTACATAATTTTCTGATCGGCATATATGTCTGGGAAAGGAGTATGGTATTATCTCCCTTATTTCATCGTCAACTTTCACCGACATTGATTTCGATGAAATGGAGTATTTTCCGTAAATAACGTCGACTACAGTGAAATCCCTCTAAACCGGACACCAGGAAAACAAATGTGATCTTGTTTTTGATGAGTTTCTTGGTCATTTATCTCAGGTGATAATGCCTGTTCGTGATCACATAGCACACAACTATGGCTCAGGATGATCAAATTCTTTATTTACAGTGAAGCCTCTCTAAGCCGGACACCCTGGGGGAGGGTGCCCGCTTTAGAGAGGTTTCACTGTATATTGACATACATATGCATGTTCTCTGCATTGAGTCAATTTCCGACGTCATTTACGGAAAATATAACTGATTTTCGGACTCAGTATCGACAAAATTCGAGATAATTCCAGACCTTGGATCATACATGTGGCTGTGACTTGAGAAATGGGGCTTAGGCCACAGTTAGATCACGGTTCGTCCGCATGTAGGAGATAATCCGCGAGCTTTAGCGAGTGGATTATCGATCGTACATGCGGACGAACGTCATATAACTGTATTATTACACTCTTGCAAATTATTGATCATACTCTAAAAACAGACTAAATATGCATATATATCCACCGTGGAAGAAGTGTAATAAATAAGATATTCCATCGTACATGTTTGAAAAGCGGAAATAATACACTCGTGCCCGTCGTGCCCGTCGTTCACACAAATTAACAATTCGTTCCATCAATTTAACAATTAGTTCCCACGAAATAACAATTCGTTCCCACGGGAATGAATTGTTAATTCGTGGGAAGGAATTGTTATGTCGTGGGACGAATTGTTACTAGTAATTCGAGGGAACGAATTGTTAAATTGAGGGAACGATTTATCATTTCGTGGGAACGAATTGTTAATTCGAGGGAACGAATTGTTATAGTTTAGGGAGGGAACGAATTGTTTAAATTAAGGGTCGTGGGGGGGGGGGGGAACGGGATTGTTAATTCGAGGGAGCGAATTGTTATATCGTGGGAACTAATTGTTAATTCAAAGGAACGAATTGTTAAATTGAGGGAACGAATTGTTATTTCGTTGGAACGAATTAATAAAAGAAAATACATGTTCCCTGCGGGGCTCCGTAAAACTGCATGAAATAAATACAGAACTTAATGACAACTATTTAATCATGTACGTATTGCGTTAAACACACATTATATTTAGCAACAACTTGACCTACTGCTTTTGAAATATCTAGGCAACCACTGGAGACATGTTGATGCGATACGCGCAGATATCCCGGGAAATGGCACAATGTCGCCCACCGATGACGACAACCTACCTCGTTGCTGTAGCCGGTAAGTAGGTATTTGGAGAAAAAGTTACATAATTGTTAGTTTTCTCGAATTATGGGTATATGCCCACTCAGTAGGCCCACGATGTTTTTTATATCATAAACATCATCTGAGACATTTTCTGGCAAATATACATTAATTCCCCATTATCACACGTATTGATTGGCATTATTACACATTTTATATCAGACGTAAATGTCCACAGTGATATCAGGGGCGATAACTGTGTTTCCTTAAAATGTTAACGGACATTATTATTTATTATCTGTATTTATTGTTTGATGTGCAATGATCATAGTTTATAATCTGTGGAAAATATTATGTTTTCAGGTGACGCATTTAATTAGTATAAATGATTAAAAATAGCATGCCTCATTTGCATATGAAAATAGCCTGACACAACCGCGCGTCACTACAGTATCAGTAAAACAAATATTACTAAATGATTATAATTATCTGTATAGCGGGCACTCATATTTTTTAAAACTGCAATAGAGACACAATTATACACTTATTTAATTCCTATAAAGAACATGTTGTGCCTACTGAGTGGGCATGTACCTTTAATTCCGACACAGCTGTGGCTACTGTTTCGAGAATCGGTCGCCCATCGTATATAATTCTCCGGTATATTTGCGCTGAATTCCATCCATACACCATTAAACCTACCAAGCTTCGACACATTTTAAGCGTGAAATAAACACGTACATGCTTCATCAATCAAGGGATATACAGACGACCAGTGATCATTCGGAGCACGAAACTGTCGTTAGTGAGGCGGAGATATATAAAGGACTCCAATCGTGCAAGAACGGCAAATCGTGTGGTGTCGACAACACATTTTACGAGCTCCTGAAATACGGCGGCACACAGCTGGGCAAGGTATTGGCGCGACTATACTCTGGAATGCTATTGACGTCACACACACCAAGTGCAATGAAAAAGGGTACAATTATAACGCTACACAAAGGTGGTCGAAAAGAAAAACATGACCCCAACAATTACAGGGCGATCACACTTTCATCTGTAATATTGAAACTGTATGAGCGAATTATACTTAACAGATTGCAATCCAGCAACGCAATGTTGTTTAGTCCGCTACAAGGCGGATTTCAAAAGGGGCTAGGATGCTCAATTACTTCTTTTGTGCGCAGAGAATCTGTTTTGTATGCTCGAGAAAATAAAAGCCCGTTATACGTTTGCTTTCTGGACACAACAAAAGCCTTTGACACAGTTTGGCATTCTGGGTTAAAGTACAAACTAATTCAGACACATATACACAAAACACTGTATACAGTAATTACAAATATGTATAGTGATATGACGAGTTGTGTAAAGTATAAGTGACATAACTCTGACTGGTTTGATATTCAGCAGGGTACGAGACAGGGCGGAGTTATCTCCCGTGCACTATACCTCCTGTTTATTAATGATCTCCTGCAACAACTTCAAGCACTAAACGTTGGTTTCTGCATGAACGGTATCAACATGTGTTGTCCAACAGTCGCTGATGACATGGTCCTGGTTTCATTCTCTAAACTGGGACTAGACTCGCTAATGCAGATATGTTATAATTACTCTGCAAAGTGGAGGTACCAATATAGTGCTTCCAAAGTGCGGTAATTGTGTTCAACGAGCCAAAGTCGAAGATTGCCGGCAGCAATAGAACTTGGAAACTAGGAAGTGACGTTGTAGATGAATTCGGACAGTACACACATCTGGGACTTATAAGTGACAAATATCTGAATCTGAATGCCAACATCAAACAAGGATGTAGTAAACTGCGTGGCACTCCTCTGAGTGTGATAAACTGTGGTAATTATGAACGAGGACTACACCCATTAACATTCAAGCATATATACAATACAATGGTTCTACCAAAAGCTCTATACGGTTGTGAAATGTGGAACGACATAACTGCTGACAACATGTTGCGCGCCCACAGATTTTGTGTAAAATATATACAGGCACTACCGACTCAAACACGCAGTACGGTTGCTCTAAATATGCTGGGAGTATGACCACTGGAGGCGGAGATCGACCGTCGAAAACTCGTATTTTTCCGGCAACTCTGTGATCTTCCACCACATTTCCGCCACAGTACTCATGGAAGTTGGCAGTCAGACGTCGTATTGACTCTGTTGAACATGCGCGGTGGATCCAGTCTAATGAAGCAGATCTAGAATTGAACACAAGTGTTCTAATACACTTTGGCATTACACCACACGTAATATGGGAACTAAGCAAACGTAAACCGTGTTTGACAAAGTGCTGTCATTCTGTGGCAAAGATGATTGGCAAGATATATGATAGATTTCAGCTACGCACGTGCCTCAAATGTAACGTACAGACACAATCCTTAGTGATCCATTCAGTTCATTACTGTCCAGAAAACAAACAGTGCGCGTTTCCTTATGGAATAAACTGATACACGTCTTTGGCATCTGGGTTCTATTCAAGGTTCACAACACTTAGCCCGACTTGTCAGCTACATGCACTCATCACCGGGGGCATTACCACTAATGTCCTCTCTGATGAGCGGCATGTGCAACTCTTAGAAATATCGGTCAGTGCCTTGCACAAAATGTGGACGAGCCGGCCCGGTTAGTGTAACTGAGCATGAAGTTAGAAATGAGCCAGGGTCTGGTGTTTCCACCCTCATTGCCGTATTGCGCCTATATATATTTGAAATATGCCATATTTTCCGCATTTGACGTCGTGAAGTGGCGATGGATTCAGATCTCATGCGGCATTCCGCATGATTTGTGAGTTTTTCGTCAATTTCCGTCGTCGTTTTGGGGTGGGGAGGGGGGGGGGGTGTGTGGCTGATTTTCGAGATTAGTGTTGGCGAAAGGCGGTGATGCGATAGGGGTGGTAATTCCAGATTGAGGCTCATATTGTATTACGACTTTACAAAAGCAAAAACATACGAGGTATACATTGATATCACACGAATTATATTATATTCATGTATGTACAAATGACTGCATTACGATCGATCGTTTAATTGGGGAATAACTATGACAGTGACATCTCATTATGAGAGTGTGTGTCGCGATACCACAACCATGTAGACCATACCAGGCTGCGCAGACGTGTTTTCTGATTGGGGGCTGTCTTGTTCGTCGTTGTATGGCGACAAAATATAGCACACATTGCATTGTGACCAACGTGTACATATGTTTCATGTTTTGTTTGTCGTTATTATACATGTTATCTTGCAATACTCTCCTAGAGGAAATAAAAATTAATAATGATTTCATGTTTGAGCATTTTTGAAACTCTCAAAAAATGCAATGTAAATATAAAAACACATGCTTTGACAGCACATTTGAATCATTTCCAATGGAAATAATTCTAAAGTGCTGTCAAACCATATGTTTATAAATATTAAATCATATAACGATGGGATTTTGAGTTTACAGTGGTTAGAAAAATATATGTCATACGGATCTCAGTGACTTTAAACAAACCAAATGGTTTGCGTACCACAGAATCGCAGAAGCCAATGGCTTTAATCCTTAATGGTCGTACATTAGAATAGAGATAACCGTATTCGAAATTTGTAATTTGGGGAGATACTCGGTGTATTTACGGTTGGAAACTTCGATTTACGTCTCCGCCTGCGGCGTCGCCGTAAATCGAAGTTTCCAACCGTAAATCCACCGAGTATCTCCCCAAATTACAGATTTCAATACAGTTATCTCCTAATTAAAGGAATTCAACCATACTTTAAAGGTACAGTCGAACCTGTGCTAAGGACCACCTCCGAATAGCAATCACCTGGCTATAAAGGCCACAATGTTGTTGTCCCAATGGCACAATTACTATATAAATGACCCTGCGAATAAAGAACACCTGTGAACAAAGGCCAGATTTTTCACTTCCCATGGCTGGTCTTTATTCACAGATTGGACTGTACATGGAGGTATTTGGAGAAAAGGTTACAGAATTGTTAGTTTTCTCCAATTATGGGTATATGTCCACTCAGTAGGCACACGCTGTTTTTTTATATCATAAACATCATCAGCAGTGGGCACAACATGTGTTTTATAGGAATTAAATAAGTGTATAATGGTGTCATTATTCCACCAGTTCCAAAGATTACGAGTCGACGCTATACAGGTATAATCATTTAGTAATATTTATTTTACTTACAGTGACGTGCGTTGGTATCAGGCTATTTTAATATGCAAATGAGGCATGGTAATATTATTTATGCTAATTAAATGCGTCACCTAAAACAATAATACTTTCGACAGATTATAAAGTATGATAATTGTACATCACACAATAAATACAGAGTCTAAATAGTAATGTCCGTTAACATTTTAAGGAAACACGGTTATCGCCCCTGATATCAGTGTGGAAAGTTACGTCTGATATAAAATGTATAATAATGCCACTCAATACGTGGGGTAATGGTGAATTAATGTTTAGTTTGCCAGAAAATGTCTCAGATGATGTCTTTGATATACAGAAAATGTTGTGCCTACTGAGTGGGCATGCACCTTTAACAAATACAATGTACTATTTTTCTCGGTTGTTCCTCTCTTCAGATCAGTCATGTTTTATTTTAGACATAGTTGTTCAAAATGTAAAATTATTTTGAAAATGTCAAGTATGTGTATAACAGTATGTTACTTGCAAAATTACTTGAAAAAGCATGTTGAAGTGGACATGTTTAAAAGAGGCTTAATGTCGTGTCATCGTCGATAATGACTTGAGAAATGGGGATATTGGCATATACAACCAGTGTAGATCCACATCAGCCTGCGCACCCGTCCGCGCAGTCTGATCAGGATATGTACTGATCGTCATTCTGTCAGAGAAACAAATGTTCTGCTTCTAAAAACACCACAGATAATTGTCATACAGCAGGAGTGTGCAATCAAGTAAGAAGCTAGACTGGACATACAAAACACTTTCGTTGCTAGGGACCCGTTTCACTAAACTTCGTCCGACTAAAGTATTCGTAAGTGCAAATTTAGGATCGTCTGGAAATTTCCATTGACGGATTTACATTTATTGAGCATAGGCTGCATATGCAGCCTTTGCTCAATACATGTAAATCCAATAATTGCTTACAAGAAAACATTGTTAATGTGCCATTTACGACTATATTAATTTTGCACTTACGAACATTTCAGTCGTACGAAGTTAAGTGAAACGGGCCCCTGGTGCCTCAAGAAACCAATTGTTCAGTTCCATATGTTTGCAGGAAGTCAGTGTAATGACGCAACGTAAACAAATCCGCGTTCTATCCATGGATACCAACGTCATGTGTGGTCATTTTGAAGCATAACACGTTACCTGATAAATAGAATACCAAGTTTATCAGGCTCAGCTCGGAAACAGTAGGAATTCCTCGACAATCATCGGAATTCCTACGTGTTTCAGTTCAGTTCGATGTGTTTGCAGGAAGTCTGAAGAAGTTGGTATGGTATTGTATGCATGTCATTATCTCCTTTGTTACTTAATATATTGCTTTGAAATTTTAAACATAAGTAGAGTATATATGAATAAAACAACACTGTGGAACCTCTTTAAATCAGGCACACTGGGAGGTATCCAGGGTGTCCGGTTTAGATAGGTTTCAATGTAAATCAGGCGTATGGACACCGCAAAACTGGTATATGCGGTTTGCGATCATGAACAGACGTTATCAACGGTGAGAGATGACAATAAACACATAACATTAAGCAGACATAGATTGTATGGGTGTCCGGTTTACTTCTGCAACGAGTTTTCGCGTCATATGTACTGTTTATCAACGACTAGACTGCAACCGCCAGCCGATCTGCCGATTTCTGTTTTGGTGGGAAGGCCGCCATTTTGTTGATAGTCCGTGGTCCAATGTTCGAGTTTATGCTTACAGACACCGGCGTCGGTTCGACAACGTTTAAACAATGTTTCTGCATGCACGAGAAATCATTGAGTTGTTGACATAGGCTGCACATCATGTCAGCTAGTCTGATCACAGGGTCTTCCGCATCTGCAATTAAAACATAATAAACAACTAATTAATTAATTAATAATTTTAAATAATTTAATAACAATTAAATAATATATAAGTACAGTGTACTACCTCTCTATAACAACCGCCACCGTGGGATGACATACAACTGGCTGTTGTAGAGAGGTGTATATGGAAGGTAATATCCGCCATACTTATATTTGGCTTGATGCTTGCTGGCTGATGACATTTTATGTTCTATCCGTCTTATTACCATTATATGTGGCTTGATGCTTGCTGGCTGATGACATTTTAAGTTGTATCCGTCTTATTACAATTATATGTGGTTTGATGCTTGCTGGCTGATGACATTCAAAGTTATATCCGTCTTATTACATCTATATGTATGTGGCTTGATGCTTTATTCATTCGTACTGTTTGAAAGCGTTTGTGTTGATTACATTCTAAGTGGCTTGATGCTTCATTGTTAGTGACATCCGGAGTTCCATTATTGATTATTGCATAGCTGTTTTGCTATGCGCTTTGTTAGCTCGCTAAGCCACGCCCCTTGACAACAATAATTCCAACTGTTACATTAATTTGGGAACGACCATTATGACGCCAGGTGCGCTGCTAAAACTTAAAACAGTTCTCCTAAAATTATTTAATATGCTGGTCCTACAATGCGTTGCTCTCTAAATTCCCTCACGGTGTTGATGTAGATTGATGCCGCCTTTTCTGTTGAGCCATGTATAGGTTAAAAGACACCAAATAGTTTTACTGTAAAATTTAACCGAATCCCAGCCAGTCTTTCCTAGTTTCACTATTCGTATGCATGTTATGGGACCAGCCCCGTCATATCCCCCACTATTCTTTACATTATTTGGCCACGGAAACTCTGTTTACATCTCGTGACCAACAGGCTCAGTGTTTTCATTTAAATGTTTCAAATATGCTGAAAACTGGTGTTAAAAACACCCCAACATGTTCCTCAAGAAACTGGGTAGTAATGGATCAAGATGTGCAAGCAAACTGTGTATGTGACCTTAAAACACCCGGACTATTGTTTATGCCGGAATACTTTCTCGTACTCAATTTCTCTAACCTTAAACCTAGAGTGCTACATGCCAGGTTATAATATACGGAGACATATTTTTCGTTATTCTTTCAATCTGACATTTTTCTGGCAAAATGAACATTGATTTACCATTACCAGACGTACTAATTGACATTATTATACTTGTTATATCAAACGCGAAATGCCAGTTTGATATCAGGGGCGATAACCGTGTTTCCTTAAAATGATAACGGAAGCAACTATTTATTTCATTGATTTATTTTTTGATGTGCAATATCAAACTTCATGATATGTCGATAAAAATATTTATTCAGCGTTTAGATGATATAAATAATTAAAAAATGCTGCATCATTTGCATATGGGACAAGCTTGATACCACCGCGAGTCTCTATGAGTACATTAAAGATTACTAAATAATTATATCTGTGTAGCTGGCACTCGTATTTTTTAAAAGTGGTTGACTAGTTGCAATTATACACTTATTTAATTTCCATAAAGAAAAATGTGTACGTACAATAATCAAATCTATATTTTGATTAGTCAAGATCCAGAGCAAAATGAGTGCAGATTATTGGAAAATAGGTCCCAGAACATCCATCAGAAAAATGAAAGTAGTAGAGAATAGCAAAATGTGTTGTAACGGGTTAGTGTTTTAGGGAAAAATCAGTGGTGGTGGGCCACATTAGTCTGGTCCCGGATGGCTATTGGTTGGCATCGGTAACGGGCCAGTTTGACAGTCAATCTGTACAAGTTACCATATATGTAACTTACTATAAACATGTGATTGTTTTCAATTATGTACATATGTAATTTAATTATGAGGATACATGTATGTATAAAACACATTAGTAAGTCAAACACCATACATACATACGCGATTTAGTTAACATAGGTTAGAGAATAATAAATGGTGCGAACTCGTCAAGGGGTTAATAGTAATCCGGTATGAACAAATTCGTGCGGGTGTTTTGAGGTCACTGACACAGTTTGCTTGCAAATCTTGATCCATTACTACCCAGTTTCACTTGAGGAACATGTGGGAGTGTTGGTCATGTGTGATGTGAACAGAGTTTCTGTGGCCAAAAAAGAATGTAAACAATATTGGGGGACATGACGAGGTTGGATTGTTCTTTCTTAGGAGTAAGTGAACATATTGCGCGGATACAGGGGCGGGGGGTCCAGGGGGTCCGGACCCCACCCCCCCCCCCCCCCCTGCTCCCGGCCTAGGTGTCAGGAAATCGCATCTGCGGCGATCTGTCATTTAAAAATGTCCTGGGGGAAGACCCCAGACCCCCCGACTTTACGATTTCGCGCGCGCGGAGGTCGGGTACGCCGAATTTTAATTACAGACCCCCCCCCCCCCTGCAATTATTTCTATAATTTGTGGGTGAAATCTTACATCAACACCGGTATTGTAGGTGTGCCTCAAACAGCCAATCACATCTCGTACTATTATTTATTATTTGGAGGATTCCTAACATTGACAGCAGTGCCATCTGGCGTCATAATGAGGCACTATATCACCAATATTGCTTGCGTCATTCGGCTTCTGGCTTTATGCTTACTGCGTGTGGCTGTGTGCTTACTGCCTGTGGCTTGATGCTTACTTCCTGTGTACTTCCTTGCTGCTATCGGCCTAATGCTAAGTGTGAAGTGCTTTATTCTTACGTTTGCTTCACATTAGGACGTAACAATACTCGCAATGTAAATAAGACAAATGAAGTCGTAATGAAGACAAATACCACAAAAATCAAGCTGATTTCAAATATCATAATACAAATCACGAATGAATAACAAGGATAGAAGTAGCAATGGCATATATACACACAAGCACCAGGACACATAGAAGTGTCATCAATACAAAGTACGAATGCAATAACACACGTGAAAGTTGTATTGTCATCAGTAAGAAAGAATCAAGACAAATAGAATTATGGCGGATATTACCTTCCATAGTTGTAGTAGGGAGGTTAACACTTTCAACCCTGGATATTCTACATCTGCCTTTTCATATTAAGTATTTGACTATTCCGCTCAAGGTACATGCCCACTCAGTAGACACACATGTTCTTTATATGAATAAAATAATGCCAATCAATACGTGGGGTAATGATGACTGAATGTTTATTTTGCCAGAAATGTCCCAGATGGAGTCTCTGATTATAAAGAACATGTTGTGCCTACAGAGTGGACATGTACCTGTCATGATCATCATGAATAGAACGGGTGCTTAATTTCTGCAATAGTTAGTCATGCTAGTACGGATCCCCGCAGGGAACATGGATTTTTGTATTAATTCGTTCCCACGAAATAACAATTCGTTCCCACGATATAACAATTCGTTCCCTCGAATTAACAATTCATTCCTACGAAATGACAATTCGTTAGCTCGAATTAACAATTCGTTCCCACATAATGAAAATTCGTTACCTCAATTTAACAATTCGTTCCCACGATATAACAATTCGTTACCACGAATTGTTAATTCGTGGGAACGAATTGTTAAATTGATGGAAAGAATTGTTATTTCGTGGGAACGAATTGTTATTTCGTGGGAACGAATTAATAAAAACAAAGAAAATGTACGTCCCCTGCGGGGCGCCGTATGCGTAATCCCATCAAACCTTTTATTTTTGTAGCGTGTCCGACTGTAGGTGGAATAAGAGCTGAACTCACTAAATGCAGAACCGTTATGGAGAAACACGCAATCCACATCAGCCGCTGACACATTGTAGAGTATGTATGCTTCGATGAAGTTCGTCTACAATTAATACATTTATCAGATAACCTGCCCTGCATTGACCGAATACGTACTGATAACATATTGTCCTGATCAGGCATTGACCTGATACAAACATTCGGGTTACAACGAAGAGAACACGACGTTCCATTGGCTGGATGACGTCACGTGACGTTACCGAATGACGTCAGTGTAATGACGCAACGCAAAGTCCGCGTTCTGTCCATAGATACCGACTTTATATGTGGTCATTTTCGAGCATAAAATGTTACATGATAAATAGAATACCAGGTTACTGTGATTTGATATCAAGTTTATCAGGCTCGGCTCGGAAACGGTAGGAATTCCTCGGCAAGCCTCGTAATTCCTACGCGTTTCCTAGCCTTGCCTGATAAACTTGATATCAAAAGACACTGACGTAAACACGTGACCCCACGCTCTGTATTTATAGTTCATTAATTTCCAGTAATTCATTAATTGCAAGCCCCATATAAGAATATATATAAAACAGCCGGTAATCTATAATGTTCATGTGTGCTGTATTCCATGCATGGAACAGTATTTACCTAACTCAGACGTAAAACTATATTCTACGGAGCCCGTCAGGGGACGTAGAATTATTTTTGATTAATTCGTTCCCACGAAATAACCATTTGTTTCCACGAAATAACATTTCGTTCCCTCAATTCAACAATTCGTTCCCACGAAATAACAATTCATTCCCACGAAATGACAATTTGTTCCCACGAAATAACAATTCGTTGCCACGAAATAACAATTCGTTCCCTCAATTTAACAAATCGTTCCCACGAATTAGCAATTTGTTCCCTCAATTTAACAATTCGCTCCCACGATATAACAATTGTTGTTTCGTGGGAACAGAATTGTTACATCGTGGAAACGAATTGTTAATTGGAGGGAACGAATTGTTTAATTGAGGGAACGAATTGTTATTTCGTTGGAACGAATTGTTAATTCAATTGAACGAATGGTTATTTCATGGCAACGAATTAATAAAAGAAAATCTGTGTCCCTGCGGGGCTTCATATCTTGCCTTATTTCTCAATAAAAACATGGTTTGACAGCACTTCAGAATCCGAAATGCTGTCAAAGCATGTTGTAAATTAAATCAAAGCATGTTTTTGATGATAGAAATGGAAAATAAAATATAAACAGTAGACGACAAAACATTAAAGGTACATGCCCACTCAGTAGGCACAACATGTTATTTATAGGAATTAAATAAGTGCATACGTGTAATTGTGTCACTATTCCACCAGTTCTAAAAAGTACGAGTGCCCGCTATAGAGATATACTCATTTAGTAATATTTATTTTACTGATAGTGACGCGCGGTTGTATCAGGCTATTTTCAAATGCAAATGAGGCATGATATTTTTAAATTATATATACTAATTAAATGCGTCACCTGAAAAAATAATAGTTTCGATAGATTATAAAGTATGATCATTGCACATCAAAATATAAATACAGAGAATAAATAGTAATGTCCGTTAACATTTTTAGGAAACACGGTTATCGCCCCTGATATCGGTGTGGAATTTTACGTCCGATATAAAATGTATAATAATGCCAATCAATACGTGGGATAATGGTTAATGAATGTTTATTTTGCCAGCAAATATCTCAGATGATATTTCTCTGATATAAAGAACACTTTGTGCCTCCTGAGTGGACATGTACCTTTAAGCCATTTCATGTTAAGGAGAAACTGTCAAATAGAATACAATGTATTATTACATGTAGTTGTATTATTTCTCATCAAAAATGTATGTTGTTACCACTCATTTGAACCGTCTCGACGAGACGGTTCAAATGAATGGTAACAACATACAATTTAATTGAGAAATGAAGCAAATAGAAAAGAAAATGTTATAAAATTTTGATACCTGATTTTCTTTTCAGTTGGGAATATGGCAATATTGAGATTCTTAAATTTTAACGGGCATATGTATTTTAAGGTGTATACATTTCTCTCGGCCTCGCTCTTATCACAGCATTGGTGACGTCAAGTGGGCATGTATCTTTAAGATAGCGGTGTAAGGGTTAATTAATACTGAATCCAGTACAAATTTAACACGCATTTTACAGACAGCGTGAGAACGAATTGTTAATTCGATTGAACGAATGGTTATTTCGTGGGAATAAATTAATAAAAAGAAAATTCATGTCTCCTGCGGGGCTCCGTAATATTCACTTTAATTAATAATCCAGTACAATTTAACACGCATATTACAGACAGCGTAAACAGCTCCGTATGACTGCCTCTACTTTGTAAATACGATCAAATGAGATAAACAGTTATGCCTGAATATACTTTGTAAATACAATACAATGAAATAAACAATGTTTAGGAACAATGTTTCGCTTTATGAATAGCCTGCAGTCTATGCTCAATAGATGTGAATCCAATAATTGTTTACAAGAAAACGTTGTTAATGTGAAATTTACAGACTATCATAATTTTGCACTTACGAACATTTTTGTCGTACGAAGTTTAGTGAAACGCGCCCCAGGATAGGATACGGATACAAACTATCAGGTAGAAACATTACTGGTGTTTCATTGATGGAATGGCGAACAGTGCAGATCCTGATCAGACTGTGCGGATGCACAGGCTGATCTGGATCTACACTGGTCGCATAAAGGATACGCCCCAGGGACCCGTTTCACTAAACTTCTTACGCTACGAACTTTCTTACGTCTACGATACTTTTCGTGCGAACTTCTTGCGAACTTCTTACGTGCGTTTCACTAACATGTTCGTGCGAAATTTCTTAAGTTACCAACTTCTTAAGAATTCGTCAGTATTGGAAATTCACCAAGCCCTTTAAATGTAAACACCCGGTCCGACTTTGACAACCAGACGACAGCTGTCAAATCAACTGCCTTAGTCCAGCATGTTGAAAACCAGGAAAGTTAATTGGACTGACACTGAGTGTCCGATCCACGGCGCCCAGGGTGTTAGGAATCCTGGCCACACTGTAAAAGGCTTTTTTTTACAATTGGCCAGGTCTTATTCCTCGGTTGGAAAACTGATGTTGTCCAGTCGATTATTGATGGCTGAGACAACATCATTAATACACTGAAAAACCGAACTCCTAGAGACACCGTGGATGTCGCCAGCCTCGGAGTAGAACTCGCCCTTCGTTAGGTAGCGCAGTGTAACCAATGTCTGCAAAGTTTCAAGTGCTTGAGTCTTTGATGATCTCAAATGTGATTGTTATTTGCTTTATCTTGTACTATATAATATACGGGGCATGGAGTTGCTGTATTGGCCATCTTAGTATATGCAATCCATCTTGTGGCGTTTGACACATACCACAAATAATTCGACATACCCATAAATACAAGTTTGTGCAATGTCCTATTGGTTGTTTTCATCACACTTATATACAAAGTCTGATTACAATTAGGGGAAGGGGCCAAGTGGCTTTGGTTTGGTATTGAACTGGAACCAGTTCGGGTTAATCTAATTTCAGGGCTGAATATATTTATTTTTTTATGTAAATATTCCGTTCTGATTTTGGGATCCCCCCCCCCCCCTCCCCAATGCAGCAGGTTGAATACGGGATCGAACCAGTTGGCCAGGCCTTACATGACCTTATCCTGTTGTATAGCTTTCTGGCATAATATGTATAGCACGATGTTGTCATACATGTATCTGTCTATAATGTATTGCACTACATTGTAATACTTTCTCTGTCATATTATTTGCTGTATGTGTCAAACGGTCGAAGTGATGAAACTGTAAGATGGCTGTACATACAAAGATGGCGGAGATGGCAACTCGATGTACCATATGGTATACAGTAAAACAATAATTATATGACAACAAATTACATATATATTACTTTTGAAAATATTTGATTTGTGTTTTCATCCATTTCACCCCTACACCACACTACAAATATAGTGAATCACTCCTCCTTAAACCACATTATATCAGGCTGCATTTGTTGGATAACTCATCAGAAGGTAACATTATAGTGCGTAACTACTCCATAAGCCACGCTATATCAGGCTGCATTTGTTGGGCTAACTGATTAATAGCTATAAATATAGTGAGTCACTGCTCTATAAGCTACGTTATATCAGGCTGCATATGCTGGCTAACTGATCAGTAGGTACAAGTATAGTGAATCACTATTCTATAAGCCACGTTATATCAGGCTGCATTTGCTGCACTAACTGATCAACAGCTACAAGTATAGTGAGTCACTACTCTATATGTCACGTTATATCTGGGTTGCATTTGCTGGCTAACTGATAAGCAGCTAAAGCTAGATAATCCGATCTGTCTACGCACTTAGGGCCTCTATAAGTGATTTGAGAATCTTACAAAAACTTCCAAAAAATAAACACTCGAACAGACAGACGGACAGACCAAAACTTAAAAACAAAATAAACAGACGAACGGACGTACGATCAGTAGTGAGGGTAATGTATTACTAAGTAATGCCAAAAATAAACGGACAGACAGACAGACAGACGGAAGTATAATGCGAAACCTACAGGGCGAAATATGCACCGCCGATTTTATGGCGATGTTATTCATGAAATACATATATGGCGGCCGTGACACTTGCGCTAAAATATCTTCGTACGACAGCCCAATACATATCGCAGAATTACAAGAAAAGTTACATACTTCGCCAGAAAGTTCGCACGAAATTAACGTTAGTGAAACGGTAAAATGTACGATAATTTATTTTCGTAAGAAGTTTAGTGAAACGGGCCCCAGTTCCCCAGTCACGTATACGTCATCACCTATAAATACATATGATGGATGTTCAAGGAAACCACACCTCTACCAAGAAATGTCTCATTTAAAGGTGCATGCCCACTCAGTAGTCACAAAATGTTCTTTATAGCAATTACATCAGATAGTTTTGTATATTCTGCAAATATGACATTTTCTGGCAGAACAAACACGCATTCGTTATTACCCCACATATTGAGTATTATACTTGATAACCATGTTTCCTTAAAATGTCAACTGTATTTTTGTTTATGTGCAATGATGATGCATTATAATCTGTCGCAAATTTTATTGTTTCAGGTGACGCATTTAATTAATATAAATAATTCAAAAATGTCATGCCTCATTTGCAAATGAAAATAGCATGATACAACCGCGCGTCACTATCAGTAAAATATATATTACTATAGATTATATCTGTATAGCGGGCACTTGTAACTTTTCGAACTGATGGAATAGTGACAAAATTATACACTTATTTAATGCCTATAAAGAACAAGTTGTGCCTACTGAGTGGGCATGTACCTTTAAAGGTACATGCCCACTCAGTAGGCACTAACTGTTCTTTATAACAATTTATAGCAATTAAAGCAGATAGATTTGTATTTTCTGTAAACATTCATTCACCCCACATATTTATTATTATACATTTTACATCAGATGTAAATTACCACACTGATATCAGGGGCGATAACAGCGTTTCCTTAAAATGTTAACGGACATTACTATTTATTATCTGTATTTATTTAGTTGATGTGCAATGATCATACTTTATAATCTGTCGAAAATATTATTGTTTCAGGTGACGCATTTAATTAGTATAAATAATAATAAAAATGATATGCCTCGTTTGCATATGAAAATAACCTGATACCGCCGCGCGTCACTATCAGTACAATAAATATTACTGAATGACTATATCTGTATATCGGGTACTCGTAATGTTTAGAACTGGTGGAATATTGACACAATTCTAAACTTATTTAATTGATATAAAGAACAGTTTGTGCCTACTGAGCGGGCATGTACCTTTAAATAAAACAGTTGTCCTGCATGATTGATTTATGTCCAACCCTAGCAAGGTGCATGATCACGTGGTTACAACAACAACAACGTCACCCACTCCAAACATAGTATCATTTGATATTTTCCTTAATATTTTGATAAAATATGGTGCAGCAAACGCGTCTTCAAGAGCTGCATTTGGTCAGGCGCGGATACAGAAATAATTGCAGGGGGGTGTCTAGACCTCCGGGAGCGCGAAGCGTGATGCGCATTGTAATGTCGGGGGGGGGGGATCTGGGGGTGTTTTTTAAATGCCAGATCGCCTCAAATGCGATTTCCTGACACCTAGGCCACGAAAAAAGTAATCCAAGTATTCGAGTATTGTATTCTTTTTTTTTTGCCGGGAGCAGGGTGGGGGGGATCCGGACCCCCCTCCCCCCCCCCCCCCCCTTCCCCCCCCCCCCCCTGTATCCGCGCCTGTTTGTTGGTCCATGGAGTTCGGCACAAACCTATGTCGATTCTTCGCAAAAACGACAGAAGTTTGGGCGAAAATACATAGACCACCAAATGTAGCTTAACAAGACGCGTTTGATGCGCCATATTTCATCAAAATATGTTACGTAATAAGGACACTACAAAAGGAATACGTACTTTGAATCAGATGTATTCTGGAAGTTGCAGTACTTGTTGTTGTTGTTAGTACCACTTGATCTACGTCCGCGCAGTCTGATCGGAATTTAAACGCAACTGTCGAAGTTTGTCGACAGTTTAACCCAACACAGGCTGATCTGGGTCTACACTATTCGCCAGACCCAGTCACAGCCACATAATTATACAGTTGTTGCACGAATCGGCAATCATAATGTTTTTGCACCGAATCCGGTTTAGACTGTAATTTATGTATGTTCACGATGACACGCGCCTAAACATTACGTCTTAATTAATAATGTTGTAATTGTTTTATATTTCTCCGCTATTGTTGCTTTTTGTGACGCAAGCAATAGAGAATACCAGGCTTGTGTCTTTTGATATTATGTTTATCAGACAAGGCTAGGAAACGCGTAGCAATTCCTAGGCTTGCCGAGGAATTCCTACTGTTTCCGAGCCGAGCCTGATAAACTTTATATCAAAATACAATAGCACGCGGACTTGTTTACGTTGCGTCATTACACTGACGTCATTCGGTAATGTCACGTGACGTCATTTGACCAATGGAACGTCAGTTTTCACTTTGTTGTAACCCGAATGTTGATATCAGGTCAATGCCTGATACAACAATATGTTATCAGTCAGTACGTATTCGGTCAATACAGGGCAGGTTACCTGACAAATGTTGAACCAGCACGCCAATCCCTCAGTCACCATGAGTAATGTATATGTTCCACTGAATCGTGTAGCACTAGGATGCAATGTGTACGGAAGCCCATTAGGGCCACTTCACCTTTTTTTATTTCCATTTAATATTCAAGATCTTTTCTTGAATTTTCAAGATATTTTCTTAAATTTTGAAGATACTTTCTTGAATTTTCAAGCTAATTTCTTGAATTTTCGAGATCTTTTCTTGAATTTTCAAGATACTTTCTTGAATTTTCAAGATCTTTTCTTGAATAAATGGAAATGAAAAAAAAAGTGAAGTGGCCCTAATGGGCTTCCGTAAATGTATGATCCGTAATTTGTATAATTGCGATTGAAAACATGTAATTTATGGCCGCTGTGCCTAGTGTAGACCCCTAATCCGTTTATGCAGTGTGCACTGTACGGCAACAAGTCAGTGGTCACCAGTTTTGCTTCTGCCAACAAACATAATAGCTCACCATACTTTCTAAGCCAATCGCTGGACAGTATTCTGCTCCACTTATTGTTTACCCTCGTTTCTCGACTAATGAAAGAACAGCATTTCGCCTCAATTAATCGCATACTCCTACACTTTCGCAATTATGTATTAAATTAATCATTACATGTTCAGCCGCTGTATTTAGAACTGATTTTACGCCTTGTTGTCACCAGTTCACGAGACGCAAAGCATATTACCGCCCACACACGCGCTCACTTCGTGTCACACCACCAATCACATGCTAGTATAGCGATTCGAAATCGCGAGTGGGCTGGTAAACAATAAGTACGTTATAGTTCACATTCACGCTTAACCCCAATGTATGTTGTGTACTACCATAGTTAGTGTTCACATATTGGATTTTTCAGGAACTAAATGCTGCGGTCGCTAGCGCTCCCTCGCATTTAATTCCTTAAAGATCCACTATGTGAACAATAAGTTATACATATAGGTGTATGTGATAGGATGTAGGCATGTGGACCATGTGCTACACTGATCGCACATATCGTTAGCTATTGGGCATTTGTTGTGGCTGATACGTTCATATTCTGGCCCTGTATCAGCCATACTAACATCGTGTATTTGTTGTGGCTGATAAATACATATTCTGGCCCTGTATCAGCTATGCTGACATTGTGTATTTGTTGTGGCTGATAAGTACATATTCCGGCCCTGTATCAGCCATACTGACATTGTGTATTTGTTGTGGCTGATACATACATATTCTGACCCTGTATCAGCAATACTGACATTGTGTATTTTATGTGGCTGACAAGTACATATTCTGGCCCTGTATCAGCCATACTGACAGTGGGTATATGTTTCGGCTGATAAGTACATATTCTGGCCCTGTATCAGCCATACTGATATTGTGTATATGTTGTGACTGATAAGTACATAGTACGGCCCTGTATCAGCAATACTGACATTGTGTATATATATTGTGGCTGACAAGTACATATTCTGGCCCTGTATCAGTCATGCTGACATTGTGTATATTTGTTGTGGCTGATACGTTCATATTCTAGCCCTGTATGAGCAATACTGACATTGTGTATATGTTGTGGCTGATACATTGTAAGTACATATTCTGGCCCTGTATCAGCAATACTGACATTGTGTATTTGTTGTGACTGATAAGTACATATTCTGGCCCTGTATCAGCCATCTTGACATTGGCTACATGTTGTGACTGATAAGTACATATTCTGGCCCTGTATCAGCCATCTTGACATTGGCTACATGTTGTAGCTGATAAGTACATATTCTTGCTATGTGTCATTGATGTTTTTGTTCAGTCCGACTAACACACGCCTAAACGATACGTCTTACTTAATGGCCATGGTGTAATTATTATTTTGTCTTTGTTATTGTTTTCGGTGAAGTAAGAAAGAATTAATAAACACGAGGATCAATCAATAACCAGTAGCTATGTCCCCCTAATTTATAGAAACATGCTTCATTCATATGTGTAACTGAGAGCGAAGACACGTGATCCGCGACCAGTCTGGAGCCCTAATTCTTCTAACAAACTATCATTGTAACAGTTATAGTTATAGATCACATATTGAATTTTTAATAAATTAATTTCGAGCGAGCGCTAGCGAGCAAGAAATTGGTTTATTAAAAATTCAACATGTGATATATATATGTGATATATATCAACAATATATTTTTCGATAATATTACATTATAGCAAAATTTAAGAATAAGCCTACCTTTTCTTTCGTGAAATTTGGTCCAATATTGATTTTATTGTGAGAAAACAATTTCCACATGTTAAATCCCCATGGACTCACTCTTTGAAGATGTCTATGGGGCTTTGACATGGGGAATGCTTTCTAATTTCAGAAATGGTGGACCGATTTTCAAAATTTAACTTTTGTTTTCTAAGTTACATCATTTCCAAGCTATCTAGATAGTTTTCAAAGTCAGCTTCCCAAATGTTTCATTTTTCGAATCATCCTCCAGTTTCTCCACCTCCTTTTCCCATGTTAAATTCCCATAGAGAACTCATTTAATTTTATCGAACAATATTGTTATTTCATTGTTTATATGGCTGTAAAAATTGGGCAGTTTTCGTAAAACAGACAGTAGACAATTTTCCTTTTCCTGTGAATTTTATAAGTTTATCCCAAATATGTTTCTATGAGTATGTAAACGGTATGAAACGTTTCAAATTAGTAAAACGTCTCCGCACAAAACATATTAACTTACGAATAGCAGAACTTGTATCTTGTACTGCTACAAAACTAGTCGTGTTTTATCGGATTTACAAATATTTCAAGGAATTAATCATATCCTTAAGAAAACAATAAACTAAATACACATTATACCATTTTAAGCGCATAAAATAATAGTGCCGAACGTTTATAGACAGATTTTTGTACCATATTTTAAACAAAAACACTAAAATGTGAATACCAAAAGGATAGTTGAGTGAAATCTTTTTCAGATGGATATAATAATCTCATAACACTTACGTCCAAGTATATTTACAGGATGACTTCTAAACACCATTGAGTTCTCGGTCAAACTGCCCGCACCCGTAAACAATCTTGAACATCTCAGGACACTGACTAACATAAGGGTCTTTACGACGCTTGCCACCAGACATGTCCCAGATAAGTCGTCCCTTGTACTGCTAATACTATAATTAATTGTGCTTATTTTAAAATGAAGAATGGAGAGAATTGCATTTATGGCCAGTGTATATCCAGACCAGCCTGCGTGTTCGCGCTGTCAGTAGCCTATTTCATCAAAATTGCAAATTATACTTATCTAGCAAGGTATACTTTGACGGAGAAATTTTCAATGTAAGGATAAATTTATTAATTGTTATTATACTGAAATTATTACATTATCACAGCTAAAATAATTCTGCATTATTTTAATCATCAAATATATTCAGTCGTTAGTTTCTGGCCTGGGTCTACACTGATCCCGACTGACGGTGTGCTTTATGAGATCAGGAGCTAGGCTTCCCATAAGTGTCATAAGCCCATTTCCTCCTGTTACTGCCACAATTCAATGACTGACTATGAAGTAACGTCCCTTATTTTATCGTCGATATTTACTTAAATACACCGTTCCTATCACATAACAAACTTTAAAGAAGTTGAAAAAATACAGAACTCGTGAATTAAATTCCGCTGTTGAAATTTCGACAATTTCCTGCACGAATTGCGGAAAAAGGAACAGGTTTACTAAATCAATGTCGACGAAAAACGACGATGCGATAAAGGAGGTAATTTTCGAGCCGGTCTCGGTCACAGGTGGAAGACTCGGACCTATGACACCAAAAAAATGCCTATTAAAAAAAAATCTCATTACCCCACCCATTTGGTCTCGTACATTAACATCTTATATAAAGAAAGGTGGATAACATTGTGGCCATTATAGAAAGAGCCCTCTCGTTTCCGACTCGCACAAACACAATACACATCGATTAAATGTATGATTTCTGTCGCTGGCAATCGATAAAGGTATTAGGTGTGTGAATATATTCACTTCAAATCGCTCTTTCCAGCATTTATTCAGTTATTCGAATTTTGTATACCCCATCCAAAGCGAAATTTGCGTGTACGAAAGAATCTCACACAGAATCGGAGGCCGTCCGGCGTGGATTATCGGTCATATTTGACCAATAACTGATCGCCAGCTCAAACTAAAGTGGTGCGCCATGACCATATACATTAAAGACTCAAACCATACAAAGTTCGTCCAATTGTGATCGTTCACCGATCTAAAAAACACCCTTTTTCTACTTTCATGCATGATTCGCGTACTATCAGATTATGTCTTCCGGAATCCCGAAATAGGTTGAATGACGTCATTACAGTTTAGATTTAGCCAATCAGAGATGTTCTTTACATAGACGCTTCCGGTTGTATTATGGAAGATGGTGCATTGACCCGGTTCCAGAAAATGAACGAAATTAGACAAAAAAGTGTTTTTTAGATCGGTGAACGATCACAATTGGACGAACTTTGTATGGTTGGAGTTGCTAATGTATATGGTCATGGTGCACCACTTTAGCGATCAGCTATCGGCCAAATATGACCGATAATCCACGCCGGACGGCCTCCGATTCTGTGTGAGATTCTTTCGTACACGCAACTTTCGCTTTGGATGGGGTAATCAAAACGCGAATAACTCAATAAATACTTGAAATAGCGATTTGAAGTGAGTATATTCACACACCTAATACCTTTATCGATTGCCAGAGACATATTTCATACATTTAATCGATGTTTATTGTGTTTGTGCTAATCGGAAAAGAGAGGTCTCTTTCTATAATAGCCATATTTATACCCACCTTCTATAAATAGAAGATGGTAATGTACGAGACCAAGTGGGTGGGGTAATGTGATTTTTGTTGGTGTCATAGGTCCGAGTCTTCCACCTGTGGTCTCGGTTATTAGTATGTGTAGTAACCACAACCTTCTTTATATAGCAATAGCGAACAACGCGGAAGTCAGTCGAATCCACGCTGCTTTTCGTCCATTGTATTACTCGTTTTTGACTGCCTTGTATATTTCTGTATATATCATGGCGAGGTAAGTTGGATGTTTGCGGTGGCACACTAACCGCAGAATGTAGACTGTTTTCGTCAGTGGCCGTTCCAAGGCGGCACACGTGCTGTCAGATAGTAGCGTACTGTATTTTCCTTTTGGAACGGCACAAGACCACTGCGAACTGGATAGGCATATAAAACCGATGTATATCGATAGCAGGCATGTTATTTAGCCAATATAACATTCGTATGACGCCTTCATTTGTGGAACGTTTGGAAAAACCCTCATACGGTATTTACATAATTTTCCGATCGGCATGTCTGTCTGGGAAAGGAGTATGGTATTAGCTCCCTTATTTCATCGACAACTTTCGCCGATATTGATCTCGAAGAAATGGAGTATTTTCCGTAAATACATGTAACGCCGACTACAATGAAACCTCTCTAAACCGGACACCAGGAAAACACCTGTGATCTTGGTTTTGATGAGTTTCTTGGTGATTTATCTCGGGTGATAATGTCTGTTGGTGTCTGTTCGTGATCGCATAGCACACAACTATGGATCAGAATGATAAAATTCCTTATTTACAGTGAAACCTCTCTAAGCCAGACACACTGGGGACCTCGAGGGTGTCCGGTTTAGAGACGTTTCACTGTATATTGACATAAATATGTATATTCTCCGAATTGAGTCAATTTCCGACGTCACTTACGGAAAATATAACTGATTTTCGGACTCAGTATCGACAAAAGTCGAGATAATTCCGGACCCTGGATCATACTTGTGGCTGTGACTGGATAAATGGGGCTTAGGCCACAGTTCGATCATGGTTCGTCCGCATGTACGAGGAGATAATCCGCGAGCTTTAGCGAGTGGATTATCGGTCGTACATGCGGACGAACATGATCTAACCGTATTATTAAACTTTTATCAAATTATTGAGTATACTCTGAAAAATAGACTAAATGTGCATATATATCCACCGTGGAAGAAGTGTAATAAATAAGATATTCCATCGTACATTGAATAGCGGAAATAATACACTCGTGTCCGTCGTCATCCGTGCAAGCAACTCGTTCGCTATGCTGACTCGTTGCTTACGCGGAAGCTGACGCACACTCGTGTATTATTTCCAGCTATTCAAAATGTACGATGAAATGTCCTCTATTTTATCACATCCTCATGTCTATACATTGCCCACGTGGTGTGTAAATGCAGAAACAAAACTCGAAAATGTATCAAAGATGAGATAAGGGTTTTTGGACAAGTTTAGATCCAGAACAGCATGTGCACCCGCAAAGTGTCTGCACTGAACTGATAGGTGTGAAGCTACAGGAGTTGATTAAAAGGGACGCTGCTCACAAATCACATAAGCCCCATTTCTCCAGTCAAAGCCATGTACATGTACATGAAAGAACTAACTCGCTGGGATTTTCAAAACTGTACTGAGCCCCGCAGGAGACGTAGAATTCATTTTTTTATTAATTGATTCCCACGAATTAACAATTCATTCCCTCAATTTAACAATTCGTTCCCACCAATTAAATATTCGTTCACACAAATTAACAATTCGTTCCATCAATTGAACAATTAGTTCCCACGAAATAACAATTCGTTCCCACGGGAACGAATTGTTAATTCGTGGGAACGAATTGTTATGTCGTGGGAACGAATTGTTAATTCGTGGGAAGGAATTGTTATGTCCTGGGAACGAATTGTTACTAGTAATTCGAGGGAACGAATTGTTAATTCGAGGGAACGAATTATTATATCGTGGGAAAGAATTGTTAAATTCAAGGGAACGAATTGTTAAATTGAGGGAACGAATTGTTATTTCGTGGGAACGAATTAATTAAAAAATCCACGCCCCTGCGGGGCTCCATAAAACTGAATGATATTTAGCAACAACTTGACCTACTGCTTTCGAAATATCTAGGCAACCACTGGAGACATGTTGATGCGATACGTGCAGATATCCCGGGAAATGGCACAATGTCGCCCACCGGTGACGACAACCTACCTCGTAGCCTGTATGGAGGTTTTGGAGAAAAAGTTACATAATTGTTAGTTTTCTCGAATTATGTGTATATGCCCACTCAATAGGCACACGATGTTTTTTTATATCATAAACATCATCTGAGACTTTTTCTGGCAAATACACGTTAATTCCCCATTACCACACGTAATGATTGGCATTATTACACATTTTATATCAGACGTAAATGTCCACAGTGATATCAGGGGCGATAACTGTGCTTCCTTAAAATGTTAACGGACATTAATATTTATTATCTGTATTTATTATTTGATGTGCAATGATCATAGTTTATAATCTGTGGAAAATATTATTTTTTTCAGGTGACGCATTTAATTAGTATCAATAATTAAAAATAGCATGCCTCATTTGCATATGAAAATAGCCTGACACAACCGCGCGTCGCTATCAGTAAAACAAATATTACTAAATGATTATATCTGTATAGCGGGCACTCATAATTTTTAGAACTGGAATAGTGACACAATTATACACATATTTAATTCCTATAAAGAACATGTTGTGCCTACTGAGTGGGTATGTACCTTTAATTCCGACACAGCTTTGGCTACTGTTTCGAGAATCGGTCGCCCATCGTATATAATTCTCCGGTATATTGGCGCTGAATTCCATCCATACACCATTAAACCTACCAAGCTTCGACACACATTTTAAGCGTGAAATAGACACGTACATGCTTCATCATTCAATGGTTATTCAGACGACCAGTGATGATTCGGAGCACGAAACTGTCGTTAGTGAGGCGGAGATATATAAAGGACTCCAATCGTGCAAGAACGGCAAATCGTGTGGTGTCGACAACACATATTACGACCACCTGAAATACGGCGGCACACAGCTGGGCAAGTTTTTGGCGCGACTATACTCTGGAATGCTATTCACGTCACACACACCAAGAGCAATGAAAAATGGTACAATTATAACGCTACACAAAGGTGGTCGAAAAGAAAAACATGACCCCAACAGTTACAGGGCGATCACACTTTCATCTGTACTATTGAAACTGTATGAGCGAATTATACTTAACAGATTGCAATCCAGCAACGCAGTGTTGTTTAGTCCGCTACAAGACGGATTTCAAAAGGGGCTAGGATGCGCAATGACTTCTTTTGTGCGCAGATAATCTGTTGTGTATGCTCGAGAAAATAAAAGCCCGTTATACGTTTGCTTTCTCGACACAAAAAAAGCCTTTAACACAGTTTGGCATTCTGGGTTAAAGTACAAACTAAATCAGACACATATATACACAAAACACTGTAAGCAGTAATTACAAATATGTATAGTGATTTGACAAGTTGTGTAAAGTATAAGGGACATAACTCTGACTGGTTTGATATTCAGCAGGGTACGAGACCGGGCGGAGTTATCTCCCTTGCACTATACCGCCTGTTTATTAATGATCTCCTGCAACAACTTCAAGCACTAAACGTTGGTTTCTGCATGAACGGTATCAACATGTGTTGTCCAACAGTCGCTGATGACATGGTCCTGGTTTCATTCTCTAAACTCGGACTAGACTCGCTAATGCAGACATGTTATAATTACTCTGCAAAGTGGAGGTACCAATATAATGCTTCCAAAAGTGCGGTAATTGTGTTCAACGAGCCAAAGTCGAAGTTTGCCGGCAGCAATAGAACTTGGAAACTAGGAAGTGACGTTGTAGATGAATTCGAACAGTACACACATCTGGGACTTATAAGTGACAAATATCTGAATCTGAATGCCAACATCAAACAAGGATGTAGTAAACTGCGTGGCACGTTCCTGAGTGTGATAAACTGTGATATTTATGAACGGGGACTCAATACAGTGGTTCTACCAAAAGCGCTAAGCGGTTATGAAATGTGGAATGACATAACCGCTGACAACATGTTGGAACTAGAACGCACCCACAGATTTTGTGTAAAATATATACAGGCACTACCGACTCAAACACGCAGTACGGTTGCTCTAAATATGCTGAGAGTATTACCACTGGAGGCGGAGATCGACCGTCGAAAACTCGTATTTCTCCGGCAACTCTGTTATCTTCCACCACATTTCCGCCACAGTACTCATGGAAGTTGGCAGTCAGACGTCATATTGACCATGTTGACTGCTGAACATGCGCGGTGGATCCAGTCTAATGAAGCATCAGGATTTGAACACATTCGCTCTAATACACTATGGCATTACACCACACGTAATATGGGAACTAAGCAGACTTAAACCGTGCAAAGTGCTGTCAATCTGTGGCAAAGATGATTGGCAAGATGTATGATAGATTTCAGCTACGCACGTGCCCCAAATGTAACGTACAGACACATTCCTTAGTGATCCATTCAGTTCATTACTGTCCAGAGAACGAAACAGTGCGCGTTTCCTTATGGAATAAACTGATACACGTCTTTGGCATCGGGTTCTATTCAAGGTTCACAACACTTAGCCCGACTTGTCAGCTACATGAACTCATCAACGGGGGCATTACGACTAATGTCCTCTCTGATGAGCGGCATGTGCAACTCTTAGAAATATCGGTCAGTGCCTTGCACAAAATGTGGACGAGCCGGCCCGGTTAGTGTAACTGAGCATGAAGTTAGAAATGAGCCAGGGTCTGGTGTTTCCACCCTCATCGCGTATTGCGCCTATATGTATGTGAAAAATGCCATATTTTCCGCATTTGACGTCGTGAAGTGGCGATGGCATTCCGCATGATTTCTGAGATTTTCGTCAATTTCCGTCGTCATTTTTGTGGCGGGGTTCTAGATTGAGGCTCATATTGTATTACCACTTTACAAAAGCAAAAACATACGAGGTATACATTGATATCAGACGAATTATACGAATTATATTATATTCATGTATGTACAAATGACAGCATTACGATCGATCGCTTGATTGGGGAGTAACTATGATAGTGACATCTCATTATAAATTATAAGAGTGTGTGTCGCGATACCACGACAACAATGTAGACCATACCAGGCTGCGCAGACATGTTGTCTGATTGGGGGCTGTCTTGTTCGTCGTTGTATGGCGACAAAATATAGCACACATTGCAATGTGACCAACGTGTACATATGGTTCATGTTTTGTGTGTCATTATTATACATGTTATCCTGCAATACTCTCCTATGTGGAGGAATTAAAGATTAATAATGATTTCTTGTTTGAGAATTTTTGAAACTCTCAGTAAATGCAATGTAAATATAAAAAAACATGCTTTGACTGCACATTAGAATCATTTCCAATGGAAATAATTCTAAAGTGCTGTCAAACCATGTTTTTATATATTAAGTCATATAACGATGGGATTTTGAGTTTGCAGTGGTTAGAAAAATGTATGGCATACGGATCTCAGTGACTTTAAACAAACCAAATGGTTTGCGTACCACAGAATCGCAGAAGCCAATGGCTTTAATCCTTAATGGTCGTACATTAGAATAGAGATAACCGTATTGAAATTTGTAATTTGGGGAGATACTCGGTGTATTTACGGTTGGAAACTTCCATTTAGGTTAGAAGACACCAAATGGTGCGAAACCGCCCAGGGTGTATGCAAAAGTAGTCCGGTATAAAAAAATAGTGCGGGTGTTTTGAGGTCACAGACACCGTTTGCTTGCAAATCTTGATCCATTACTACCCAGTTTCACTTGAGGAACATTTTGGGGTGCCTTTAACACCAGTTTTCAACATATTTGTAGCATTTAAAAGAAAACACTGAACCTGTTGGTCACTTGATGTACACGGAGTTTCCGTGGCCAACAAATGTTTTTTATAGGAATTAAATAAGTGTATAATTGTGTCATTATTCCACCATTTCCAAAGATTACGAGTCGACGCATTACAGGTATAATCATTTAGTAATATTTATTTTACTTACAGTGACGCGCGTTGGTATCAGGCTATTTTAATATGCAAATGAGGCATGGTAATTTTTTATTATTTATGCTAATTAAATGCGTCACCTAAACCAATAATACTTTCGACAGATTATAAAGTATGATAATTGTACATCACACAATAAATACAGAGTCTAAATAGTAATGTCCGTTAACATTTTAAGGAAACACGATTATCGCCCCTGATATCAGTGTGGAAAGTTACGTCTGATATAATATGTATAATAATGCCACTCAATACGTGGGGTAATGGTGAATTAATGTTCATTTTGCCAGAAAATGTCTCAGATGATGTTTTTGATATACAGAAAATGTTGTGTCTACTGAGTGGGCATGCACCTTTAACAAATACAATGTACTATTTTTCTTGGTTGTTCCTCTCTTCAGATCACAGTCATGTTTTATTTTAAACATAGTTTTACAAAATGTAAAATTATTTTGACAATGTCAAGTATATGTACAACGGTACGTGTAATACATACATGTAGGTGTAAGTGTAACACTGACATTACTTGCACAATTACTTGAAAAATCATGTTGAAGTGGACGTGTTTAAAAGAGGCTTATTGCAGATTTTCCGTCGTGTCATCGTCGATAATGACTTGAGAAATGGGAATATTGGCATGTACAACCAGTGTAGATCCACATCAGCTTGAGCACCCGTCCGCGCAGTCTGATCAGGATATGTACTGATCGTCATTCTGTCAGAGAAACAAATGTTCTGCTTCTAAAAACACCACAGATAATTGTCATACAGCAGGAGTATGCAATCAAGTAAGAAGCTAGACTGGACATACAAAACACTTTCGTTGCTAGGGACCCGTTTCACTAAATTTCGTCCGACTAAAGTATTCGTAAGTGCAAATTTAGGATCGTCTGGAAATTTCCATTGACGGATTTACATTTATTGAGCATAGGTTGCATATGCAGCCTATGCTCAATACATGTCAATCCAATAATTGTTTACAAGAAAACAGTGTTAATGTGCCATTTACGACTATCATAATGTTGCACTTACGAACATTTTAGTCGTACGAAGTTTAGTGAAACAGGCCCCTGGTGCCTCAAGAAACCAATCGTTCAGTTCCATATGTTTGCAGGAAGTCAGTATAATGACGCAACGTAAACAAATCCGCGTTCTGTCCATGGATACCAACGTCATGTGTTGTCATTTTGAAGCATACCACGTTACCTGATAAATCGAATACCATGTTTATCAGGCTCAGCTCGGAAGCAGTATGAGTTCCTCGGCAAACATCGGAATTCCTACGCGTTTCCTAGCCTAGTTAAGTTCCATATGTTTGCAGGAAGTCTGAAGAAGTTGCTATGGTATTGTATGAATGTAATTATCTCCTTTGTTACTTAATAAATTGCTTTGAAATTTTAAACATAAGTAGAGTATATATTAATAAAACAACACTGTGGAACCTCTTTAAATCGGGCACACTGCGAGGTCTCCAGGGTGTCCGGTTTAGATAGGTTTCACTGTAAATCAGGCGTATGGACACCGCAAAACTGGTATATGCGGTTTGCGATCATGAACAGACGTTATCAACAGTGAGAGATGACAATAAACACATAACATTAAGCAGACATAGATTGTATGGGTGTCCGGTTGACTTCAGCAACGAGATTTCGCGTCATATGTACTGTTTATCAACGACTAGACTGGAACCGCCAGCCGAACTGCCGATTTCTGTTTTTGGTGGGAAGGCCGCCATTTTGTTGATAGTCCGTAGTCCAATGTTCCAGTTCATGTTTACAGACACCGGCGTCCGTTCGGTAACGTTTACGCAATGTTTCTCCATGCACGAGAAATCATTGAGTTGTTGACATAGGCTGCACATCATGTCAGGTACTCTGATCACAGGTTCACCAGCATCTGCAACTAAAACATAATAAACAACTAATTAATTAATTAATAATTTTAAATTATTTAATAACAATTAAATAATATATAAGTACAGTGTACTATCTCTGTACAACAGCCGCCTCCATGGGATGACATACAACTGGCTGTTGTAGAGAGATGGCTGTTGTATATGGAAGGTAATATCCGCCATAATTATATTTGGCTTGATGCTTGCTGGCTGATGACATTTTAAGTTCTATCCGTCTTATTACAATTATATGTGGCTTGATGCTTGCTGGCTGATGACATTCTAAGTTATATCCGTCTGATTACATTTCTATGTGTTTGGCTTGATGCTTTATTCATTCGTACTGTTTCAAAACGTTTGTGTTGATTACATTCTAAGTGGCTTCATGCTTCATTGTTAGTGATTTTCAGAGTTCCATTATTGATTATTGCATCGCTGTTTTGCAATGCGCTTTGTTAGCTCGCTAAGCCACGCCCCTTGACAACAATAATTGCAACAGTAATTTGGGAACAGCCATTATGACGCCAGTTGCGCTGCTAAAACTTAAAATAGTTCTCCTAAAATTATTTAATACGCTGGTACCTGTCCTACAATGCGTTGCTCTCTAAATTGGTTCCATGTCCCTAACGGTGTTGGTGTAGATTGATGCCGCCTTTTCTGTTGCGCCATGTTCAGGTTAAAAGACACCAAATAGTAGTTTTACTGTAAAATTTAACCGAATCCCAGCCAGTCTTTCCTAGTTTTACTATTCGTATGGATGTTATAGGACCAACCTCGTCATGTCCCCCACTATTGTTTATATTATTTGGCCACGGAAACTCTGTTTACATCTCGTGACAAACAGGCTCAGTGTTTTCTTTTAAATGCTTCAAATCTTCTGAAAACTGGTGTTAAAAACACCCCAACATGTACCTCAAGTGAAACTGGGTAGTAATGGATCAAGATTTGCAAGCAAACTGTGTCTGTGACCTTAAAACACCCGGACTATTGTTTATGCCGGACTACTTTTGCATACTCAATTTCTCTAACCTTAAACCTAGAGTGTTACATGCCAGGTTATACCATAGGGAGACATGTTTTTCTTTATTCCTTCAATCTGACATTTTTCTGGCAAAATGAACATTGATTTAGCATTACCAGGCGTACTAATTGACATTATTATACTTTTTATATCAAACGCGAGATGCCAGTTTGATATCTGGGGCGATAACCGTGTTTCCTTAAAATGATAACGGAAGCAACTATTTATTCCATTGATTTATTTGTTGATGTGCAATATCATACTGTATGATATTTCGATACAAATATTTATTCAGCATTTAGATGATATACATAATTTAGAAATACTGCATCATTTGCATAAGGAACTAGCATGATACCACCGCGAGTCTCTATGAGTACATTAAAGATTACTAAATAATTATATCTGTGTAAGCTGGCACTCGTAATTTTTGAAAGTGGTGGACTAGTTGCAATTATACATTTATTTAGCAGAATAAGTGCATGTTATTGGAAAATAGGTCCCACAACATCCATAAGAAACATGAAAGTAGCAGAGAATATCAAAATGTGTGGTAACGGGTTAGTGTTTTAGGTAAAATCAATGGTGGTGGGCCACCTTAGTCTGGTCCAGGATGGCTATTGGTTTGCATCGGTAACGGGCCAGTTTGACAGTCAACCTGTGCAAGTTACCAAATGTGTAACTTACTATAAAAATGTGATTGTTTTCAATTACGTGCATATGCAATTTAATTATGAGGATACATGTATGTATAAAACACATTAGTAAGTCAAACACCACACATACATACGCAATTTAGATAACATAGGTTAGAGAATAATAAATGGTGAGAAATCGTCAAGGGGGTAATAGTAGTCCGGTATGAACAAAAACAATCGTGTTTTGAGGTTACTGACACAGTTTGCTTGCAAATCTTGATCCATTACTATCCAGTTTCATTTGAGGAACATGTGGGGTGTTCGTCATGTGATGTAAACAGAGTTTCCGAGGCCAAAGAAAATGTAAACAATATTGGGGGACATGACGAGGTTGAATTTTTCTTTCTTAGGAGTAAGTGAACCTATTGTTTAATTCATGCAGAACCAGTACAGACCGGCTGCAGGTCATGTACAAGTAGGTCCCACAACATCCATACGAATAGTGAACGTAGGAGAGACTGGCCTTATTGGATGGGATTCGGTTACAGTATATAGTAAAACTATTTGGTGTCTTCTAATATATACTGTGATAATTTGTGTGTGAAATATTACATCAACACCGGCATTGGAGCTGTGCCTCAAACAGCCAATCAAATCTCGTACTATTATATTATTTATTAGTCGGAGGATTCCTAAGATTGACAGCAGTGCCTTCTGGCGTCATAATGAGGCACTATATCACCAATATTGCTTGCGTCATTCGGCTTGTGGCTTGGTGCTTGCGGCTTTATGCTTACTGCGTGTAGCTGTGTGCTGACTGCCTGTGACTTGATGCTTACTTCCTGTGTACTTCCTTGCTGCTATCGGCCTTATGCTAAGTGCTTTATTCTTACTTTTGCTTCACATTAGGACGTAGCAATACTCGCCATGTAAATAAGGCGAATGAAGTCGTAACGAAGTCAAATACCACAAAAATCAAGCTGATTTCAAATATCATAATACAAATCACGAATGAAATAGCAAGGATAGAAGTAGCAATGACATATACACACAAGCACCAGGACACATAGAATTGTCATCAATACAAAGTACGAATGCAATAGCACACATGGAAGTTGTATTGTCATCAGCAAGAAAGCATCAAGACAAATATAATTATGGCGGATATTACCTTCCATTGTTGTAGTAGGGAGGTTAACACTTTCAACCCTGGATATTCTACATCTGCCTTTTCATATTAAGTATTGGACTATTGCGTTCAATGTACATGCCCACTAAACAAATGTTCTTTATATGAATTAAACAATGCCAATCAATTTGTGGGGTAATGGTGCATGAATGTTTATTTTGCCAGAAAATGTCCCAGATGGTTTCTCTGATTATAAAGAACTTATTGTGCCTACAGAGTGGGCATGTACCTGTCATGATCATCACATGGATTTTTTTTATTAATTCATTCCCACGAAATAACAATTCGTTCACACGATATAACAATTCGTTCCCTCGAATTAACAATTCATTCCCACAAACTGACAATTCGTTACCTCGAATTAACAATTCATTCCCACGAAATGACAATTCGTTACCTCAATTTAACAATTCGTTCCCACGATATAACAATTCTAGGTCCCACAATGCTATTTCGTGGGAGCGAATTGTTAAATTGAGGGAACGAATTGTTATTTCATGGGAACGAATTGTTTATTTGTGGGAACGAATTGTTAAATTGTTGGAACGAATTGTTATTTTCTGGGAACGAATTGTTATTTCGTGGTAACGAATTAATAAAAAAACAGAAATCTACGTCCTCTGCGGGGCTCCGTATGCGTAATCCCATCAAACCTTTTATATTTATAGCGTGCTCGACTGTTGGTGGAATAAGAGCTGAACTCACTAAACGCAGAACCGTTATGGAGAAACACGCAATCCACAGCAGCCGCTGACACATTGTAGAGTATGTATGCTTCGATGAAGTTCGTCTACAATTAATACATTTATCAGGTAACCTGCCCTGCATTGACCGAATAAGTACTGATAACATGTTATCCTGATCAGGCATTGACCTGATACAAACAGTCGAGTTACAACAAAGAAAAACACGACGTTCCATTGTCTGGATGTCATCACATGACGTTACAGAATGACGTCAGTGTAATGGCGCAACGTAAAGCCCGCGATCTGTCCATAGATACCGACTTTATATGTGGTAATTTTCGAGCATAGAACGTTACCTGATAAATAGAATACCAGGTTACTGTGATTTGATATCAAGTTTATCAGGCTCGGCTCGGAAACGGTAGGAATTCCTCGGCAAGCCTCGGAATTCCTACGCGTTTCCTAGCCTTGCCTGATAAACTTGATATCATAAGACACTAGCCTGACGTAAACACGTGACCCCACGCTCTGTATTTATAATTCATTAATTTCCAGTAATTCATTAATTGCAAGACCCATATAAGAATATATATAAAACAGCCGTTAATCTATAATGTTCATGTGTGGTGTATTCCATGCAAGGACCAGTATTTACCTAACTCGGACGTAAAACTATATTCTACGGAGCCCTTCAGGGGACATAGAATTCCTTTTCATTAATTCGTTCCCACGAAATAACAATTCGTTCCCTCAATTTAACAATTCGTTCCCACGAAATAACAATTCATTCCAATGAAATGACAATTCATTCCCACGAAATGACGATTTGTTCCCACGAAATGACAATTCATTCCCTCAATTTAACAAATCGTTCCCACGAATTAACAATTCGTTCCCTCAATTTAACAATTCGCTCCCACGATATAACAATTGTTGTTTCGCGGGAACAGAATTGTTATATCGCGGGAACGAATTGTTAATTCGTGGGAACGAATTGTTAAATTGTTGGAACGAATTGTTATTTTGTGGGAACAAATCGTCATTTCGTGGGAACGAATTGTCATTTCATTGGAATGAATTGTTATTTCGTGGGAACGAATTGTTAAATTGAGGGAACGAATTGTTATTTCGTGGGAACGAATTGTTAAATTGTTGGAACGAATTGTTATTTTGTGGGAACGAATTGTTATTTCGTGGGAACGAATTAATAAAAAAACAGAAATATACGTCCTCTGCGGGGCTCCGTATGCGTAATCCCATCAAACCTTTTATATTTATATCGTGCTCGACTTGTGGTGGAATAAGAGCTGAACTCACTACATGCAGAACCGTTATGGAGAAACACGCAATCCACAGCAGCCGCTGACACATTGTAGAGTATGTATGCTTCGATGAAGTTCGTCTACAATTAATACATTTATCAGGTAACCTGCCCTGCATTGACCGAATACGTACTGATAACATGTTGTCCTGATCAGGCATTGACCTGATACAAACAGTCGAGTTACAACGAAGAGAACACGACGTTCCATTGTCTGGATGTCGTCACGTGACGTTACCGAATGACGTCAGTGTAATGACGCAACGTAAAGTCCGCGGTCTGTTCATAGATACCGACTTTATATGTGGTCATTTTCGAGCATAAAACGTTACCTGATAAATAGAATACCAGGTTACTGTGATTTGATATCAAGTTTATCAGGCTCGGCTCGGAAACGGTAGGAATTCCTCGGCAAGCCTCGGAATTCCTACGCGTTTCCTAGCCTTGCCTGATAAACTTGATATCAAAAGACACTAGCCTGACGTAAACACGTGACCCCACGCTCTGTATTTATAATTCATTAATTTCCAGTAATTCATTAATTGCAAGCCCCATATAAGAATATATATAAAACAGCCGGTAATCTATAATGTTCATGTGTGCTGTATTCCATGCATGGAACAGTATTTAACTAACTCGGACGTAAAACTATAATCTACGGAGCCAGTCAGGGGACGTAGAATTCCTTTTCATTAATTCGTTCCCACGAAATAACCATTCGTTCAATTGAATTAACAATTCGTTCCAACGAAATAACAATTCGTTCCCTCAATTTAACAATTCGTTCCCACGAAATAACAATTCATTCCAATGAAATGACAATTAATTCCCACGAAATGACGATTTGTTCCCACGAAATAACAATTCGTTCCCTCAATTTAACAAATCGTTCCCACGAATTAACAATTCGTTCCCTCAATTTAACAATTCGCTCCCACGATATAACAATTGTTGTTTCGCGGGAACAGAATTGTTATATCGTGGGAACGAATTGTTAATTCGAGGGAACGAATTGTTAAATTGAGGGAACGAATTGTTATTTCGTTGGAACGAATTGTTAATTCAATTGAACGAATGGTTATTTCGTGGGAATAAATTAATAAGAAGAAAATCCATGTCTCCTGCGAGGCACCGTAATATTCACTTTAATTAATAATCCAGTACAATTTAACACGCATATTACAGACAGCGTAAACAGCTCCGTATGACTGCCTCTACTTTGTAAATACAATCAAATTAAATAAACAATGTTTAGAAACAATGTTTCGCTTTATGAATAGGCTGCAGTCTATGCTCAATATATGTGAATCCAATAAGTATTTACAAGAAAACGTTGTTAATGTTAAATTTACAGACTATTATAATTTTGCACTTACATGTACGAACATTTTTGTCGTACGAAGTTTAGTGAAACGCGTCCCAGGATAGGATACGGATAAAAACTATCAGGTAGAAGCATTACTGTTGTTTCATTGATGTAAAGGCGAACAGTGCAGATCCTGATCAGACTGTGCGGATGCACAGGCTGATCTGGATATACACTGGTCGCATAAAGGATACGCCCCAGTTCCCCAGTCACGCATACGTCATCACCTATAAATACATATGATGGTTGTTCCAGGAAACCACACCGCTACCAAGAAATGTCTCATTTAAAGGTGCATGCCCACTCAGTAGTCACAAAATGTTCTTTATAGCGATTACATCAGATAGTTTTGTATATTCTGCAAATATGACATTTTCTGGCAGAACAAACACGCATTCACCATTACACCACATATTGATTATTATACATTTTATTCCCACACTGATATCAGGGGCGATAACCATGTTTCCTTAAAATGTTAACTGTTTATTTTTTTGATGTGCGGTGATGATACTTTATAGTCTGTCACAAATTTTATTGTTTCAGGTGACGCATTTAATTAATATAAATAATTAAAAAATGTCATGCCTCATTTGCATATGAAAATAGCATGATACAACCGCGCGTCACTATCAGTAAAATATATATTACTATAGATTATATCTGTATAGCGGGCACTTGTAACTTTTCGAACTGATGGAATAGTGACACAATTATACACTTATTTAATGCCTATAAAGAACAATTTGTGCCTACTGAGTGGGCATGTACCTTTAAAGGTACATGCCCACTCAGTAGGCACTAACTGTTCTTTATAACAATTTATAGCAATTAAAGCAGATATATTTGTATATTCTGTAAACATTCATTCACCCCACATATTTATTATTATACATTTTACATCAGACGTAAATTCACACATTGATATCAGGGGCGATAACCGCGCTTACTTAAAATGTTAACGGACATTACTATTTATTATCTGTATTTATTTAGTTGAAGTGCAATGATCATACTTTATAATCTGTCGAAAATATTATTGTTACAGGTAACGCATTTAATTAGTATAAATAATAATAAAAGTAATATGCCTCGTTTGCATATGAAAATAACCTGATACCGCCGCGCGTCACTATCAGTATAATAAATATTACTGAATGATTATATCTGTATATCGGGCACTCGTAATGTTTAGAACTGGTGGAATATTGACAGAATTATGAACTTATTTAATTGATATAAAGAACAGTTTGTGCCTACTGAGCGGGAATGTACCTTTAAATAAAACAGTTGTCCTGCATGATTGATTTATGTCCAACCCTAGCAAGGTGCATGATCACGTGGTTACAACAAAAACAACGTCACCCACTCCAAAGATAGTATCATTTGATATTTTCCTTAATATGCAACATATTTTGATAAAATATGGTGCAGCAAACGCGTCTTCAAGAGCTGCATTTGGTGAGGCGCGGATACAGAAATAATTGCAGGGGGGTGTCTAGACCTCCGCGAGCTCGAAATGTGATGCGCATTGTAAAGTCGGGGGGTCTGGGGGAATTTTTTAAATGCCAGATCGCCGCAGATGCGATTTCCTGACACCTAGGCCACGAACAAAGTAATCCAAGTATTCGAGTATTGTATTCTTTTTTTTTTTGCCGGGAGCAGGGGGGGATCCGGACCACCCCCCCCCCCTCCTCCCTGTATCCGCGCCTGTTTGGTGGTCCATGGAGTTCGGCACAAACCTATGTCAATTCTTCGCAAAAACGACAGAATTTTGGGCGAAAATACAGAGACCACCAAATGTAGCTTAACAAGATGCGTTTGATGCGCCATATTTCATCAAAATATGTTACGTAATAAGGACAATATAAAAGAATACGTACTTTGAATCAGATGTATTCTGGAAGTTGCAGTACTTGTTGTTGTTGTTAGTACCACTTGATCATACACCTTGCCTATGTGAGGTCCGGAAACTGGTGAATAACGGAGACTGACAGGACGGTCGGTCTTGGCTCGTTAAATGGAAGTCTACGTCCGCGCAGTCTGATCGGAATTTAAACGCAACTGTCGATTGTCGACAGTTTAACCCAACACAGGTTGATCTGGGTCTACACTGTTCGCCAGAACCAGTCACGGCCACATAATTATACAGTTGTTGCACGAATCGGCAATCATAATGTTTTTACACCGAATCCGGTTTGGACTGTAATTGATGTATGTTCACGATGACACACGCCTGAACATTCCGTCTTAAATAATAATGTTGTAATTGTTTTATGTTTCTCCGCTATTGTTGCTTTTTGTGACGCAAGCAATAGAGAATACCAGGCTAGTGTCTTTTGATATTAAGTTTATCAGACAAGGCTAGGAAACGCGTAGGAATTCCAAGGCTTGTCGAGGAATTCCTACTGTTTCCGAGCCGAGCCTGATAAACTTGATATCAAAATACACTAGATTGGTATTCTATTTATCAGGTAACGTTTTATGCTAGAAAATGACATTAGATCACATCGTATTCTATGGACAGAACGCGGACTTGTTTACGTTGCGTCATTACAATGACGTCATTCGGTAACGTCATGTGACGTCATCCGACCAATGGAGCGTCAGTTTTCACTTTGTTGTAACCCGAATGTTGATATCAGGTCAATGCCTGATACAACAATATGTTATCAGTCAGTACGTATTCGGTCAATACAGGGCAGGTTACGTGATAAATGTTGAACAAGCACGCCAATCCCTCGTCACCATGAGTAATGTATATGTTCCTCTGAATCGTGTAGCACTAGGATGTAATGTGTACGGAAGCCCATTAGGGCCACGTCACCTTTTTTTTTGTTTCCATTTAATATTCAAGATCTTTTCTTGAATTTTCAAGATCTTTTCTTAAATTTTCAAGATACTTTCTTGAATTTTCGAGATCTTTTTTTGAATTTTCAAATTCTTTTCTCGAATGTTCAAGATATTTTCTTGAATTTTCAAGTTGTTTTCTTGAATTTTCAAGATATTTCTTTGAATTTTCAAGTTCTTTTCTTGAATTTTCGAGATCTTATCTTGAATTTTCAAAATACTTTCTTGAATTTTCCAGATCTTTTCTTGAATAAATGGAAATTAAAAAAAAGTGAAGTTGCCCTAATGGGCTTTCTTAAATGTATGATCCGTAATTTGTATAATTGCGATTGAAAACATGTAATTTATGGCCGCTGTGCCTAGTGTAGACCCCTAATCCGTTTATGCAATGTGCACTGTACGGCAACAAGTCAGTGGTCACCAGTTTTGCTTCTGCCAACAAACATTACAGTTCACCATACTTTCTAAGCCAATCGCTGGACAGTATTGTGCTCCACTTATTGTTTACCCTCGTTTCTCGACTAATGAAAGAACAGCATTTCGTCTCAATTAATCGCATACTCCTACACTTTCGCCATTATGTATTACATTAATCATTAAATGTTCAGCCGCTGTATTCAGAACTGATTTTACGCCTTGTTGTCGTCAGTTCACGAGACGCAAAGCATATTACTGCCCACACACGCGCTCACTTCGTGTCACACCACCAATCACATGCTAGTATAGCGATTCTAAATCACGTTTAGCGGCAGAGCTTCGCGAGTGGGCTGGTAAACAATAAGCACGTTATAGTTCACATACACGTTTAACCCCAATAAGTTGCGTACTACCATATTTATTGTTCACATATTTTTCAGGAACTAAATGCTGCGGTCGCTAGCGCTCCATCGCATTTAATTCCTTAAAAATCCACTATGTGAACAATAAGTTATACATATAGGTGAATGTGATATCGCACATATCGTTAGCTATTGGGTATTTGTTGCTGATACGTTCATATTCTGGCCCTATATCAGCCATACTGACACCGTGTATTTGTTGTGGCTGATAAATACATATTCTGGCCCTGTATCAGCAATACTGACATTGTCTATTTGTTGTGGCTGATAAGTTCATATTCTGGCCCTGTATCAGCCATACTAACATCGTGTATTTGTTGTGGCTGATAAGTATATATTTTGGCCCGGTATCAGCCATACTGACATCGTGTATTTGTTTTGGCTGATACGTTCATATTCTGGCTCTGATTCAGCCATACTGACATCGTGTATATGTCGTGGCTGATAAGTACATATTCTGGCTCTGTATCAGCCATACTGACACCGTGTATATGTTGTGGCTGATAAGTACATACATATTCTGGACCTGTATCAGCCATACTGACACCGTTTATATGTTGTGGCTCATAAGTAAATATTCTGGCTCTGTATCAGCCATACTGACATCGTGTATATGTTGTGGCTGATAAGTACATATTCTGGCTCTGTATCAGCCATACTGACATCGTGTATATGTTGTGGCTGATAAGTACATATTCTGGCCCTGTATCTGCCATACTGACATCGTGTATTTGTTGTGGCTGATAAGTGTATATTCTGGCCCTGTATCAGCCATACTGACATCGTGTATTTGTTGTGGCTGATAAGTACATATTCTGACACTGTATCAGTCATACTGACATCGTGTTTTTGCTGTGGCTGATAAGTACATATTCTGGCCCTGTATCAGCCATACTGACATCGTGTATTTGTTGTGGCTGATAAGTATATATTCTGGCCCTGTATCAGTCATACTGACATTGTGTATATGTTTTGGCTGATAAGTACATATTCTGGCCCTGTATCAGCCATACTGACATTGTGTATTTGTTGTGGCTGATAAGTACATATTCTGACCCTGTATCAGCCATACTGACACCGTGTATTTGTTGTGGCTGACAAGTACATATTCTGGCTATGTGTCATTGATGTTTTTGTTCAGTCTGACTAACACACGCCTAAACGATACGTCTTACTAAATGGGCATGGTGTATTATAATTATTAGTTTGTCTTTGTTATTGTGTTGGTGACGTAAGAAATAATTAATAAGCACGAGGACCAATCAATAACCAGTAGTTATGTCCCCCTAATTTATAGAAACATGCTTCAGTCATGTGTGTAACTGGGAGCGAAGACACGTGATCCGCGACTGGTGTGGACCCATAATTCTTCTAACAAACAGTATGTTATAGTTATATATATCACATATTGAATGTTTTATAAATTAATTTCGTGCGAGCGCTAGCGAGCAAGAAATTACTTTATTAAAAATTCAATATGTGATGTATAACTTACTTATTGTTTACACTGCCCATTCGCGAATCTCCGCCCTTAAACGTGATTTCGAATAACTATATTAGTATGTGATTGACGGTTTGACACGTACATGTAGTGAGCACTTGTGTGGGCGGTAATATGCGTTGTGTCATGTGAACTGATGGCAGCAACGCGTACAATCAGCTCTAAATATAGCGGCTGAATATGTAATGATTAATTTAATAGATATTGGCGAAAGCGTTGCAATATGCGATTAATTGAGACGAAATGCTGTTTTTTCATTGCTCGAGAAACTAGGGTAAACAATGTCCTTAACCCCTTGAACACGAAAGCCCGCTATAGCGGTGCTTGCAAACAGTGCAGATCCAGATGAGCCGTCTCATCAGGATCTGAACTTTTTGCGAGTAATTTTCATATTGTTTAGAACACAAACACCCCTTTTTCATAAATGGATTAGTCTGAAAATCATGTTGTGACGATTTGATTGGTCGTAAAACTAACATATCAAAATTCATTCCAGTTTTTTTAGGGGTGAAAGGGTTAATAATGTAATAGGATGTGGACATGTATTAACTGATCGTCTACTAGATTGGCCACACATATGATAAGCCCCGCTTTCCCCATTCACAGTCATATAGAATACTTTCAGGAGTGTATAGCAAACTTACGTATACGGTGAAACCTCTCTACACCGGACATCCTGGGCGGTCCCCAGGGTGTCCGGCTTAAAGAGGTTGTAAATCAGGCATTTGATCATTTCTGAGCCACAATTGTGCGCTATGCAACAGCGAACTGACATTATCACCTGAGATAAATGGCCAAGAAACTCATCAAAAATAAGATCACTGGTGTCTTCTTGGTGTCCGGTTTAGAGAGGTTCTACTGTACATGTTATACGCCGAATATATACCAAAGGCCAACAGAAACTTTACAGTATATAAATGGTTCGACATTTCGTGAACAAGTATGTTTAAAAACCTGGGGCCCGTTTCACTAAACTTCTTACGACTAAAATGTTCATAAGTGCAAATTTAAGATCGTCTGTCAATTTCAATTTACTTATTTACAAGAAAAACAATGATAAATTATATATAAATGTGAAATTTACAGACTATCATTATTTTGCACTTACGAACAATTTAGTCGTACGAATTTAGTGAAACGGCTCCCAGATGTAATGCTGAATCTAATCTGCAACTACTGCACCAAAACATTAGATGCATGTGTATAAAGAGATTGTGTTAAACAATGAAAAGGCAACAACCTTCATTTCAAAAACTGTAGTAAAGAGAACACACTTTCCTTGTCAATATTGATATCTCGAGCATAAAACGGATCGCCTCCAGTGATTACATTGTCTAAACAGACACATAATGCACGGGCCAACTGATATTGAGTGAGAGACATTAGCACGGGGAAGTCGAAGGGCAATGTTGAACAACGCTGTGGTCACCTGTTGTCAATATGACAAGACTTACGCGAGCGAATGAAACAGCTGTCTGGATACTACAAGCTGGTGTCCGACAGGCTGAAGTTGCGCGCACAGGCAGTTTGTGGTATGAACGACAAAACGCTCTTTAAATCCCCACTTTTACTCCGATAATAAACATCTATAAGGTATCTTATTAACCAACGGAAGTGGTACTAGTCAGTCTAGTTAGTGTACATTGGGCACGGCTCTCTTATTCAGTAATTGTAACGCGCACGAAGGCCGGGACCAGCAGGGTACCGGCCGTCGTGCACGTTGCAATTACTGAATTTGCGAGCCGGCCCCAAGGTAAATAATACACTTCCGTTGGTTGACAAAATTGCGAGTGTCCTACCTAGTAGATATTTAATATCGGAGTAAAATTGGGTATGATTCAACGAGGCTTTGTTTGCTCATACCACAAAGTGTGTGTGGTTGCGCGTTAGTTTAATTGCAGCAGACAGACAATAGTGAATATTGTAAGAAGATTTCAGCAGACGGGGGATGTGGCAGATCTGCCTATGTCTGGGCGGCCACTGGTCACAACCCGAAGGCAGGATGTGTAAGCCACCTTTTGAGGTAGGTAACATGTTTATTATTTAGCAGAATGTACTTATATTATGCTTTCCTATCACATCGTTGATGCATGTTCAAGTCAAGTGTAGCTTACATAATCTCAGCTCTACGGATGTCCTTTACAATTTCATCTGTCTTTTATAGTTTCTGTATCCGTGAGAGCTGAGAACCTTATAGTGTACAATTTAGTCACAATAACAGCCCAATCTGCCCAGTAGCCGATTTCACCAACATTGCAAAGTATACTTTTCTAGCAAAGTATACTTTGAGGGAGTAATCATTTATTTTTCCTTAAATACTTTATTTCATATAGAACTAAGAACTGCATATATTTGATGATTAAAAGTATGCAGAATTATTATACTGAATTGATTACATTATCACAGCCAAATAGGCTGTATACATTCAGTATAATAAAAATTAATAAATTTATCCTAAAATTGAAAATGTCTTCCTCAAAGTATACTTTGCTAGAAAAGTATACTTTGCAATGTTGATGAAATAGGCTACTGACGTTTTGCTACACAGTCTGACGAGTGAGAAGTTTAAAGGTACATGCCCACTCAGCAGGCACAAACTGTTCTTTATATGAAATGAATAAGTGTATAATTGTGTCACTATTCCACCAGTTCTAAAAATTACGAGTGCCCGCTTTACAGATATAATCATTTAGTAATATTTACGTGGGGTAAAGGTGAATGAATGTTTATTTTGCCAGAAAATGTCTCAGATGATGTCTCTGATATAAAGGACATTCTGTGCATAGTGAGTGGATATGTACCGTTAAGTGGAACATCAGTAGTGACAAAGGCATGAAATCACAATGAGGGATCGTAGCTAGTTATCTCCCGTCGAATTTATTTATAGAAATCCGGTCCAAATTGTGTAGTTTGGGGCCTTATTGCGCGTTAAAAGAGCGATTGTAGAATTATATGATATGAAAAGAAGCAATTATAGTTAGTTCAACTACTGTCTATTTCACGAAAGCTGCCCAAATTTTAGGGCCATTTAAGCAATTGAAAAACAATATTTTTTTCGATAATATTAAATTAATGGAAAATTTAAGAATGAACCTTCTTTTTATTTCGTGAAATTTGGTCAAATATTGATTTTATTACGAAAAACTGATTTCTCTACGTGAATTTAACATGGGGGAAAAAGAGGTAGATGAGTGCGGGAGGAGTCAAAAAACGAAAAAGTTTGGAAATTAACTCTGAAACCTGGCTATATAGCTTGGAAATGATCCAACTAAGAAAACAAAAAGTTAAATTTTGAAAATCGGTCCAGGATTACTGAAATTCTAAAAAATGTCCCCATGTTAAATCCCCATAGACATCTTCACTCTGTGAAGATGTCTATGGGGATTTAATCCCCATAGACATCTTCACTCTGTGAAGATGTCTATGGGGATTTAACATGGGGAAATTGTTTTTTCGCAATAAAATCAATATTTGACCCAATTTCACGAAATAAAAAGTAGGCTTATTCTTAAATTTTGCTATAATGTAATATTATCGAAAAATATATTGTTCATATATATCATATATATATCACATGTTGAATTTTTAATAAACTAATTTGATCTATAACTATAACAATGATAATGTTTGTTAGAAGAATTAGAGGTCCAGACTAGTCGCGGATCACGTGTCTTCGCTCTCAGTTACACATATGAATGAAAGCTCATTCTTAAATTTTCCTTTAATTTAATATTATCGAAAAAAATATCGTTTTTAAATTGTTTATATGGCCGTAAAATTTGGGCAGCTTTCGTGAAACAGATTATAGATCATACTACATATCTACGCAATCTGATCTGGGACTACATTATTTGCCAGATTCATATTTTCACATGTATTAATGTTATTGCAAACAGTGTAGACTCAGATCAGACTGCACATGTGTGCAGTCTGATCTGGGTGTACTCTGTTCGCAAAACTCAATGTTGTGTGCTGTGTAGAAATAAACGCTGAAATACAACACAGGACCGGAACTCTATAAATAGATTTGCAAAGGGAAACAACTAGCTACGATCCCTCATCGTTTCAGCATGGTAACATTGTGTTAGTGGATTCACCTTACCCGTGGTATGCTCTATATTCACGGTGCATGATCACGTGGTTACAACAACTATTACTGAAACACCCAGAAGCGCTTCCGATTGAAAGTACGTATTCTGATATATTGTAATTATTATGTAACGGATTTTGATGAAATATGGCGCATCTTGTGAAGCTGCACTTGGTGGTCTCGGTACTTTGGCCCAAACTTCTGTCGTTTTTGCGAACAATCGATTTACTGACACGGAAATCGATTCTGCGCAAAAACGACGTAAGTATGTGCCGAAGTCCCGGGACCACCAAATAAATAAGTAATTGATTATTTTCACTCCATCATTTCTGAGCAATTGGATATTTCAAAATGTTAATTGGGTAAAACAAAATCACCTACTGTTTACACATCAACAGCAATTATTGAATAGTTTTCTTCGAAATGAAAACATGTCTTGGCATTTCATTAGAATTGTCTCCTTGAAGACAATTCTAATGAAATACCAAGATGGTTTTTTTCCCTGAAATACCAAGATGTTTTTTCATGGAAAATAACAAAAATATGCTATATTTGTGGTCTGTTTATTGTTTTGTGATAAAGGTACCACAAAATTTTTATTGCTTTTTGATACTCGCTACTTCTGATTTCAATTGGGTTTTTGGCAAATTTAATTGGGTATTTAAGCAAATACGCAGCATTTCTGGAGCTCTGCTTTAATGTGAAGTAAATGCTATTAGCCTCGTGTACTCTCCGCAACTCCGCATACACGTATCTCTCTCCCCACCCATACCGAATAACGAATTATGAAATGATAACGTCGCACACTATCTCCACTGTATGAGTACTCATAGTAATCAAAATAAAGTGGACCCTCTCTAAACCGGACAACAAGACACATATGTGATCATATTTTTGGTTATTTAGCTCTGGTGACACTGTCTGTTCGTGATCGCATAGCACACAACTATGGCTCGGAATAATCAAACGCTTGATTTACAGTGAAACCTCGCTAAACCGGACACCCTGGGGACCTCCCAGGGTGTCCGTTTTAGCGAGGTTTCATTGTAGTGCTACGGAGCACCGCTGGGGACGTAGAATTTTTTATTAATTCGTTCACACGAAATAATAATTCGTTCCCTCAATTTAACGATTCGTTCCCACGAAATGACAATTCGTTCCCTCGAATTAACAATTCGTTCCCACGAAATGACAATTCGTTCCCACGAAATAATTCGTTCCCTCGAATTAACAATTCGTTCCCACGAAATGACAATTCGTTCCCACGAAATAACAATTCGTTCCCACGAAATAACAATTCGTTCCCTCGGGAACGAATTGTTAATTCTTGGGAACGAATTGTCATTTCGTGGGAAAGAATTGTTAATTAAAGGGAACGAATTGTTATATCGTGGGAACGAATTGTTAACGCGAGAGAACGAATTGTTATATTGTGGGAATGAATTGTTAATTCAAGGGAACGAATTGTTATATCGTGGGAACGAATTGTTATTTCGTGGGAACGAATTAACACAGAAAAATAAATCATGTGCCCTGCGGGGCTCCGTAGTTACTGTAGTGTAATATTTAGATAGTGATATGTTTATAGATAAGGGCAGTAGCGAAAAGACAGGACATACATAGACAGTCGGCCTTATCTATCCACGAGAGGTTTTGTGTCAGGTAAATATTCTGTTCATTCTATTGTACCAATTTTCATATGCGACCCGAAGTCATGTATATCTGTCGTTACTTACATGCATGTCTTTAGAAATAACTACAATGTCATTTAAATTGATTTTGTAGCAGGTATTGCTTTTCAAAAATGCTGGTGACGCCCATCAGTTCCGTCTCTCCAGTCGCAGCCATAGGCATTCGACGTGTTTCGGCTTTCATCGGTATAACTATATATATGAACAAGGCTTTAACTTTGGTCGGACACGACATCGTATCATAACACATTTCGCAATTTTATTAACGCTAATGTGAATATGTTGGCAGAATTTGAGAATTATCGTTATCTTGCTAAAATAACATAGTTAGAACATATTTATGCAAATAATATCGAATTATAGCCGCTTTTCCTAGGTCGGACACAACCTCGTGTCATAACAAATGAAATAATGTGTCTAAGGCTCTAACGTCAATACTGTAGTGGCAAGTTCATTTGTGAATTACCGATATCCTGCAGAAATACGTAGAATGCATGGAAAATTACAAGCTTAAACATGTTATTTTGTTATGATACGAGGTCGTGTCCGACCAAAGTTAGAAGCCTTATTCATATATATATATATATAGTTGTACCAATGAACTTGAAAGCCGAAACACGCCGAATGCCTGTGGTCGCAGCCACATTATCAAGGTGTATGATCACGTGGTACTAACAACAACAACAAGTACTGAAACTTCCAGAATAGATCTGATTCAAAGTACGTATTCTTTTATACGGTCCTTATTACGTAACGGATTTTGATGAAATATGGCACATCAAACGTGTCTTGTTAAGCTGCATTTGGTGGTCTCTGTATTTTGGCCCAAACTTCTGTCGTTTTTGCGAAGAATCGATTTCCGTGTCTACTGACCGGGACCACAAAATGCAGCTCATGAAGAAATCCGTTGCATATTAAGGAAAATATCAAATAATACTTACTTTGGAGTGGGCGACGTTGTTGTTGTTGTAACCACGTGATCATGCACCTTGATGATCGTGCCGATTGTTTCTCAAGGAAGCCTTGATGTTGTTCGCCGGTCTACTCGTCCTCGTGTTGCCACTGGCGCTGGCCGACTACCCGTGTGTCTGCACCCACCACGTGTCCACCCGGATCTTCCCGCAGCCCACCTCACACGCCGAACCCACAGGCAGGATATCATTTTTTATCTTATAATTAAGGGTAGGAATTGGCTCGAAGATCTTCCAAACCCGGACATATGAGCCCGGAAAATGTGTCACACCAATGGGCTGGGCCGTTGGCCCTTTTTCCTTTCCGAATTTAGTAGTATTTGCAATGCAGTCGAACTGTGTGCTTTAAATTAAGGGGTTATGAGACGGTTAGTTAATTTAGCCTAGCTAGCTCATTCTCCTATCACACTTACCATCATTCGTGAAATTTGGTCGAATATTGATTTTATTACGAAAAATGTATTTGTCTGGGAAATTGAGGTGGAGTAGCTGTGGGAGGAGCAAAAAAAAGGAAAAAAATGGAAATTGACTCCAAAACCTGGCTAGATAGGTTGGAAATGATCTATGTAAGAAATCAAAAGTTAAATATTGAAACTCTTCACTATTTTTGAAATTAGAAATATTTCACCATGTTAAATCCCTATAGACATCTTCACTCTGTGAAGATGTCTATGGGGATTTAACATGAAGACGTTGTTTTTTTCGCAATAACATCAATATTGAACCAACTTTCACACAATAAAAATAATTGATAAAATGTAACATTATTGAAAAAGTGTTTGCATTGTTTATAATTCTAGACTTATTGTCTGCTTCACGAAAGCTGTCCAAACATTTGGACAGCTTTCGTGAAACAGACAATCAGTCGCATTACCCATCCCGAGATGTTTGTCCAACAGGATTGATGTACAATAACGACTGTAAACCTGAAGCACTCACCGTCACGACAACACCATCCTTCCTCGCCATACAGCACTACCATCAGGTGAGTAGTGTTAAATATATTCCCGTCTTTTTCGAACATATGAGTTGTTCGTATTGCTAGGTTTCCAATGCACATCAAACTTAGACTACAGGGGGGCCGTTTCACTAAACTTCGTACGACTAAAATGTTCGTAAGTGCAAAATTATGATAATCTGTAAATTTCACATGAACAATGTTTTCTTGTAAACAATTATTGGATTTAGCCCCAGCTTTTCGAATGCGTGTTTGATCGTTTCATTAGGTCATATGGGCAATACGGGACATTCTTCAACATTTTCCAAAATTAGGCGTAAGTTTCAGACATCGGTACATGTACCGATGCCACCGTTGAAATCCGAATGTAAATGACATAAAATGCTGGAGAGTGCATTTCAGGCCATCTAGGTTTAAAAAATGTCACCCCTAGCGTACTCGCGCCACTACATGGGGCTCGCCCCTAGACGCACCCCTCCCCCCCCCCCCCGCCCCCCCCCCCCCTGACGCACCCCCAATATAAAATCCTGCGTACGGGCCTGGGTATACTACCAATACATTAGAACTCCGAAAACAATGTTTTCGTTTCCTCCTGTGTCATAAAGCGAATTTCATGACTGACCGTTCCAAGACAGCGCCAGTTTGTCTCTTGACCATTCTAGAGTGGCATACATGTTGGTGGTATTTGAGTGCTTATTCTGTATATGTAGAATGGTTTACTGTGACACTATTTCGGATAATGTTATATGATTTTTATTTCACGAGTGCGCAACAATTCAATGTTACACCGGTCGAAACTGAATAAGTCCCATTTTGTCGTCGGTTTACAATCGTATGTTTCCGTAACTAGGTGGGTTACGTTGCTAAGGATGCGGACACATTCCGGATCACGTGCCCGGGCCAAATCGACAAGGACGACTTGGGTAAAGTGTTCCTTTTTCTGTTTTGAACAGTCCATGATTGCAAACCCAGTTCCCCGTCAAAAGCACAGGCCATGAACCCACTTTTTCGACGTTTCGGTACAAGGCTTTTATCAAGGAATTAGTTTCTACTGAATGCTAAGCACTTAGCGTTGATAAAGGCCTTGTGCCGAAACGTCGGAAAATTTGGTTCCTGGTTTTTGCAGAATTGTTGAATATATTGTATTATTGCGGAAAGATGAAAAGCACAGGCGAACGGATCGTGGTTTTGTCAAAAACGAATATAGGGACACCAGCATGTGCTAAAAATAATAGAATCAAATAGCAAAGAAACTTTTAAACAAAAGTTGTTTGTATGTGTCTTGTTAGCACAGATATTCAGTCTATCGGCGTTGGTGCCTCCAATGTTTTCCAGAATTCCTTAAATGTGACAGTAACTGGAGGAATGGGGCTTACGGGATTTATGACCAGTTATTGGATTTACATTTATTGAGCATAGGCTGCATATGCAGCTATGCTCAATAAATGTAAATCCAAGTATAGGACACTCATGTAGCATTGTAATGATCTGTATTGTTTGTTGGAAGCATGGCGGGTGATTCGCTGAATATGCAATTGCGACCAGTGCAGATTTTGATCAGATTGTGCGAATTGTAGAACATGTAGAACTCATAAGCCTCATTTCTCCAGTCATAGCCATATATTAGTACGGGTATGGGATCACGTTGTATCAGAAATATGTTACGTACTGTTTGACGTCTAATAGGTTTTACTGCAATAGCTTACAAATCGCCGAACCGATTTTGTTGAAACTTGGCGCAAGAAATGTAGTCGTGTCCTTTGTATTTTGCCGTATATACAGTCGAACCCCTCTAAATCGGACACAAATGTAATCGGGTTCATTGCCATTTATCTCCGCTGAGTATGTCTGTTCGTGATCGCAAATCACCCGCGCGTGTCTTGTAGTAGTTGTCTGTCTGTTTTACAGTGGAACCTCTCTTAACCGGACACACTGGGGACCTCCCAGTGTGTCCTGTTTAGAGAGGTTCCACTGCACGTGGTCAAATATATATATATATAGGTTTGCCGCAGAATCTATTCCCGTCAATGAAGTAAGGGATGGGTTGTGGCCTATGGGGTAGAACACCTGACTTCCAATCCGGAGGTTGTGGGTTCAAACCTTGTCTTGGGCATCAAAAATACTTTCATAGTATTTCCATCTCACTGGTCTGTCGGATGAGACTTTAAACTGCGGTCCTGTCTCTATATGACCTTAGCTGTTAGTGGGACGTTAAACCCTTTCACTTTCCCTTTTTTCTTTCATTACAGTAAAAGAACGGTACTCAATTTTTCGTGAAAAGTATAAGAAGACTACTACGATATCCCATACCACGTTAATGAACATCGTAGATCCTAATCAGAATTTGTCGCGGCGTGTCTATTATGTATATCCACCTTATTATGTCTATCTACTTCTATATACAGTGGGGTATCTCTAAACCGGGCACCCAGGGAGGTAGTTGCAGTCTGTTCAGGATCTGCACTGTTCTCCATGCCATCAATGAAACTCCAGTCATGCTTCTAGCAAACAATCAAGATCGTGATCAGTCTGCATGAGTGTGTTATTCAGGAGCGACTCTGGTCACAAATGATATAAACCCCATTACTCAAGTCACACCCACAAATACATGTGTGTCGATTGCAGTCAATGTGGTGTCAACAACGTCCGCTCCGCCCGGATGTAACAAACTTGCTCTGTTCGCCGACATCGCCAAAGCCATGAACGTGGGCGCACGTGCAGCGTTCGCGTGCACAGACGGCGTACACTATGATGCGGACGCCGTGGTTACTGCCTTCTGCGGGGCGCCCGCACCACACGTCTGGAGGAAAGGGTTGAAGGTATGGCAGGTGTTTATGTAATGTAATGTAATGTAATGTAATTAGAGTTATGTACTCAGAACTAGTTAGTACATAACTCTAATTACATTACTATAACACCATACAGGTGGTGACAGTGCTGTGTAATGCCCCAACGTGTGGCTGTCCAATGTTTCTGAAACATTTGCGTCCCAACATTTCGACATAGCCTTCCGCGAACTTTACTTTCGGATTCCTTTGTTATAATTTTTCGAAGAATGATAAATAATGACGTCACTAGAAAACCCGAACTGCAGTATCATAAATAGTATTCAACCAATCAGGTGGCGATGCGTGAAACGGGTTGTGTGGGATTGTTTCGGACAGAGAAATTCCTCTGTGACGTTGGTAGCTAAAATTCGAGTAACTAACAATATCAGAATATGTTAAACACGAAAGTGGCAAAGAATAGCCAATTGTGTGGCCATTGGTTAGTTTATATAGGAAAAATCAATGGTGTTGGTGGACCTAAACCAATCCCCGCAACAGCCAAGATCGTTAACTGCAACTCAACACGCAGAATGGCCATAGTGAGTTATTTCCCTTTACAATGTTATATTTGTATCGTTTTCTTAACTGAAATAGTTTACTATATTTTCGAACTAACACCGTTTGTTCGTCGACCGAGCAGAGCTGGGGAGACTGTTAGGTGGGCCCGGCTTATGCCATCCGGAATAGTTTTGATATCTACACATTTTAGAGCATTTGGTGCATTTTAGAACAAACATATCTTTACTCGCCGAATGTTATGGGGGGGGGGGGGGTGCGCGCAGGGTTTTCCCCTACGTGAATCCGCCCTTGCAAATGGAATGGTATGGAATAATAATTTCTTGTTTAAGCCATACTGGCTCTTGGACACTATTGTACGGAGCCCCGCAGGGGTCATGGATTTGTTTTTAGTAATTCGTTCCCACGAAATGACAATTCGTTCCCTCGAATTTACAATTCGTACCCGCGAATTAACAATTCGTTCGCACAATATACAAATTCATTCATTTGTTATATTGTGCGAACGAATTGTTAATTCGAGGGAACGAATTGTCATATCGTGGGAACGAATTATTAATTCGAGGTAACGAAGTGTTACATTGAGGGAACGAATTGTTAATTCGTGGGAACGAATTAATAAAAAAACCCATCTAAGATGGAGAGAAGGCTTAGTTTATATGCAAAATATAGAAAGCATTTCTTGCGATATAATGATGCAGTGAAACGTTTATAACTAACTTATGCCACAGTTAGATCACGGTTCGTCTGCATGTACGAGGAGATAATCCGCGAGCTGTAGCGAGTGGATTATCGATCGTACATGCGGACGAACGTGATCTGACTATGTTATCACATCCTCATGTCCATACATTGCCCATGTGGTGTGTAAATACAGAAACAAAACTCGAAAATAAATCAAAGATGTGATAAGTAAGGATATTAAAGCCACTATTTAATGCACTTTCACTCAAAATAAGTGTGTATACATGTAACGTCACATGATGTGTGATGTCACATTTTCGCTCTAAATATATCTGCTTTAAAATATTAGTTAGGTCTGTATGCGTGTACAGACTTAATTGTTGTTAGGAATCCCTATGTTTCTAAGCTACTGTATGCTTTATATATGTATATATATATATATGTATCGCATATTCATGCATTTGTCGTATGCTATTAATAATGTATTAGTTCAGATTTCTATTTGATAAAAGCCCAACCAATCGGCAAATTATTCCTTTAAAGTACGCAAATCCACACACTTTCAACAAATCAAATGTTTTCCATACCACAGTTAACACAACATCCCATGTGTTTTCCTTAAATATACATAATATACATAACTGACTCCATGTGTCCAGATTATGTAAGCTCTAAATGAATAAAACCATGGGCTGTTGCGTTTACTGGGAGTGGGGGGAACAATACATTTGGTCTGTTTAAGCAATTCAAAATGTGCACTTTAAACAGACCAAATGTTTTGTTCACTCCAGTAAACGCAACAGATCATGGTTATATTATACCCCCCGCAACGAGTTGTGGGGGGTATACTGGAGGCAGGTTGGTTGTCCGTCCGTCCGTCCGTCCGTCCGTCCGTCCGTGAGTCCGTAAAATTAACATCAGATAAATATTGTTATAACTTCTATTCCCTTCATCTAAAATGCTTCATATTGCACACATGCATTCCTGTAAGGTCTACTACCATACTGTGCCAAATCCACGACCGTCCAACCACCGCTGATCCCAAGGTCAAGGTCAAATACTTAGGTCTCTTTACAAAACTTAACATCAGAGAAATATTGCTATAGCTTCTATTTCCTTCATCTAAAATGCTTAATATTTCACACATGCATTCCTGTAAGTCTCTACTACCATGCTGTGCCAAATCCACGACCGTCCAACCCCCGCTGATCCCAAGGTCAAGGTCAAATACTTAGTTTCTTTACAAAACTTAACATCAGAGAAATATTGTTATAACTTCTATTTCCTTAATCTAAAATGTTTAATATTTCACACATGCATTCCTGTAAGGATCTACTACCATGCTGTGCCAAATACACGACCATCCTACCCCCGCTGTTCCCATGGTCAAGGTCAAATACTTAGTCTCTTTACAAAACTTAACATCAGAGAAATATTGTTATAACTTCTATTTCCTTCATCTAAAATGTTTAATATTTCACACATGCATTCCTGTAAGGCTCTACTACCATGCTGTGCCAAATCCACGACCGTCCAACACCCGCTGATCCCAAGGTCAAGGTGAAATACTTAGTCTCTTTACAAAACTTAACATCAGAGAAATATTGTTATAACTTGTATTTCCTTCATCTAAAATGTTTAATAGTTCACACATGCATTCCTGTAAGGCTCTACTACCATGCTTTGCCAAATCCACGACTGTCCAACCCCCGCTGATCCCAAGGTCAAGGTGAAATACTTAGTCTCTTTACAAAACTTAACATCAGAGAAATATTGTTATAACTTGTATTTCCTTCATCTAAAATGTTTAATAGTTCACACATGCATTCCTGTAAGGCTCTACTACCATGCTTTGCCAAATCCACGACTGTCCAACCCCCGCTGATCACAAGGTCAAGGTCAAATACATGGTCTCTTTACAATACTTAACATCAGAGAAATATGTTATAACTTCATCTAAAATTCTTAATATTTCATGCATGCATTCCTCTAAGGCTCTACTATCATGCTGTGACATATCCCTGCTGATCCCAAGGTCAAGATCACATACTTAGTCTCTTTACAAAACATAACATCAGAGAAATCGGTTATAACTTCTATTTCCTTGCTCGGATCTGCTTCACATTCACGTTCGTGCCGCCCCCGCTAAGCCCAGAGTCAAGGTCATAAGCCCACACACTTGGAAAATTTTTCATATTTAGGGGTACCTGGGCTCACGCGGGGGGGGGGGGGTGGGGGGGGGGTATTCCGTAAACCTCGCTTACTGACCAATCTAGTTACTTATATTTACATTGTATTTTCTGATAGTTTCTGATAGTTTCAAAATATAAAACCCCAAATATGGCATTAAAATTAACAGTACTATTGTTTTACGTCATTTTGTCGCATTTTCTGGAACAGCGAACTTTAACCAATCAACAACATCGCGCGATGTCACGGGTGTCTAATGTATTGTATTTGGATGTAAACGCAATACGTCGAATAGGCGTTTTCATTATGCATTTATAGCTATTTATCAGGTAACCTGCCCTGCATTGACCGAATACGTACTGACTGATAACATATTGTTGTATCAGGCATTGACCTGATATAAACATCCGGGTTACAATGAAGTGAAAACTGACGTTCCAGTGGTCGGATGACGTCACGTGACGTTATCGAATGACGTCAGTGTAATGACGCAACGCAAAGAATCCCGCGTTCTGACCATAGATAACGACGTCATTTGTGATCATTTTCGAGCATATAAGGTTACCTGATAAATAGAATACCAGACTAGTGTATTTTGATAGCAAGTTTATCAGGCTCGGCTCGGAAACGGTAGGAATTCCTCGGCAAGCCTCGGAATTCCTACGCGTTTCCTGGCCTTGCCTGATAAACTTGATATCAAAAGACACTAGCAAGGTATTCGGTATTATGCATGTATAGGTGTAAATATTACTGCATATGCTCCGTTATATATCACCGGGAGTTGATATTCATTCAGGTGACCGATAACTGCCTAAAGCTGCCGAAATATTCGCCAGTGGCCACATTTGACCAGTCGGCCCGCTATTTACAGTCTGCCGGTATCCTTCTGCAATGTGGCGTTGACGCTTTCTATGTAAGTGTATCGCACATGTTTCCAGTCGAAATAGGCGCCGAAATCCTGACGAACTCCCATTAAAAATATAGTACATAAGCACATTTTCGTCTAGTAACCGGCGCAATAAATTTGCGCCGGTTACTAGACGAACAATGCATTTATGTCGTAACTCTAAGTAGAGCTGAATGACGTATCGTCAGGAAACCGTTGACTTATTCGACGTGAAACATTTTACGCCAGTGCAGAGTGTATCACACATGCACTAAATGTGATCGAAAGCTCAGTCACTGTTGGGCATGTTTTTACACTCTGTATCCTTGTCCACGCAATAACTCAAGTTCTATCTACCCTTGGCGGTCATTTTTAATTTTCGGACTCCGTATCCTTGTCCACGCAATAAGTCGAGTTCTTCTTGACGGATCGTAATCAAATTTGGTTTACATGTTTATCACATTAAGATCGGTTATCTCCCCTTGTTGACTGGCCTTGCCTCGACGGGCGTATATTGTGACATTCGGCACTCTTGTTATCCTTATGCGGTATAGATTTACAGGCATTTTAAAGTATGAATTATTTTCTTTCGAAGTAATATTGGGACACACACACACATATATAATCTAAAGATACTAAGTAATGATGTACATGCGATTATTTGACAGAATTCAAAATAATATGTAATAGGTGACACCTAATCTCCGTGCGCAGAAAATGAGAAATGGCTACAAAAAATTACCATGACAAACCTTACAGCATTAGACCCAATTTGATGATTAAAAGTATGTAGAATTATTATACTGAATGTATTACATTATCACAGCCATATTGGCTGTGATAATGTAATAAAGTCAGTATAATAATAATAATAATAATAATAAAAAAAAATTAAAAAATTATCCTAAAATTGAAAATTTCTCCCTTAAAGTATACTTTGCTAGATAAGTATACTTTGCAATGTTGGTGAAATAGGCTACAGGAAATTAGCATTATATGACACATAATACAACGGAAAAACATAATTGATTCAGAAGTAACATTTTTTTTTAAATGAAAACAAGAAAATGGCGGACAAAATGTAAATATAATTATTTATTTAATTTGAAAAATATTGGTTTTAGTTAATATTTTGAGAAAAAAATATATATTCCATTTTATTCTTAGTCAGTGGCAGATGTCATCAGCCCCTTTTATCCACTCTTGGTCATTATTCAGGAAATAGAGAGGTGACATATTTCATCAGGCCCTTTTATTTGGTCTCAGTGACATATGTCATCCGGCCCTTTTATCCCGTCTGAATGACAGATGTCATCAGGTCATTTTATCCCGTCTCAGTGACAGGTGTCATCAGGTCATTTTATCCCGTCTCAGTGACAGATGTCATCAGGTCATATTATCCCGTCTCAGTGACAGATGTCATCAGCTCATATTATTCCGTCTCAGTGACAGATGTCATCAGGTCATATTATCCGGTCTCAGTGACAGGTGTCATCAGGCCATTTAATCCGCTCTCAGTGACTGATGTCATCAGGTCATATTATCCCGTCTCAGTGACAGATGTCATCAGGTCATATTATCCGGTCTCATTGACAGATGTCATCAGGCCATTTTATCCCGTATTAATGACAGATGTCATCAGGTCATATTATCCCGTCTCAGTGACAGATGTCATCAGGTCATATTATCCGGTCTCAGTAACAGATGTCATCAGGCCTTTTTATCCCGTCTGAATGACAGATGTTATCAGGCCATTTTATCCGGTCTCAGTGACTGATGTCATCAGGTCATTGTATCCCGTATTAATGACAGATGTCATCAGGTCATATTATCCTGTCTCAGTGACAGATGTCATCAGGCCATTGTATCCCGTATTAATGACATATGTCATCAGGTCATATTATCCTGTCTCAGTGACAGATGTCATCAGGCCATATTATCCGGTCTCAGTGAAAGATGTCATCAGGCCATTTTATCCGGTCTCAGTGACTGATGTCATCAGGTCATTATACCCCCACAAACAAAGTTTGAGGGGGTATATAGGAGTCAGCTTGTCGGTCGGTCTGTTGGAAATTCCCTTCCGCTCTATATCTTCTACACCCATGCATGGATTATCAAATGGCTTGGCACAAATGTTTCTCATGATGGGAAGGTGTGTCGCGATCAATAACCACGCACCTACGTCCAAGGTCAAGGTCACAGTTGAAGATCAAAGGTCAAAGGTCAAACCTATTTAAATTCCCTTCTGCTCTATATCTTCTACACCGATGCATGGATTATCAAATGCCTTGGCACAAATGTTTCACAGGATGAGAAGGTGTGTCACGATCAACAACCACGCACATACGTCCAAGGTCAAGGTCACAGTTGAAGGTCAAAGGTCAAGCCTATTGAAATTCCCTTCCGCTCTATATCTTCTACACCGATGCATGGATTATCAAATGCCTTGGCACAAATGTTTCACAGGATGAGAAGGTGTGTCGCGATCAATAACCACGCACCTACGTCCAAGGTCAATGTCACAGTTGAAGGTCAAAGGTCTAACCTATTGAAATTCCCTTCCGCTCTATATCTTCTACACCGATGCATGGATTATCAAATGCCTTGGCACAAATGTTTCACAGGATGAGAAGGTGTGTCACGATCAACAACCACGCACCTACGTCCAAGGTTAAGGTCACAGTTGAAGGTCAAAGGTCAAACCTTTCGAAATTCCCTTCCGCTCTATATCTTCTACACCGATGCATGGATTATCAAATGGCTTGGCACAAATGTTTCTCATGATGAGAAGGTGTGTCGCGATCAATAACCACGCACCTACGTCCAAGGTCAATGTCACAGTTGAAGGTCAAATATCAAAGCTATTGAAATTCCCTTCCGCTCTATATCTTCTACACCGATGCATGGATTATCAAATGTCTTGGCACAAATGTTTCTCATGATGAGAAGGTGTGTCGCGATCAATAACCACGCACCTACATCCAAGGTCAAGGTCACAGTTGAAGGTCAAAGGTCAAACCTATTGCAGGCGGCAGACAGATAAACTGCATAGTTTGTGTACACAACTCCTCTGAAACCGTTCAGTGGATTGATCTGAAACTATACACACTTTTTATGCCGAACATTTTTGAACAAATCACCAGTGGCATTATCATCACGAAGCACCACATTGAAATTATCGATCATAAGTACCATTGATCTATATGGGTAGTTTAACCCAAAACTGATGGTACCTAGAAATATATTAATTGTAAATAATTCCTTTTCAAATCGATGTGTTTGTGGAAGATGGGCGGCACAATAGTAAAATGTTCATACATAAGATATCGGCCGCTATATTATATTATTAGTTGGTAGTTCCATTCGCGTGGATAACATGATTAATGGATCGAGTTTGAAGTATCCATTTAATTTACAATACTGCACTCATTATGACCATATTTACCAACTCAAAAATATGTTACGTACTTATACATGTACAGGCAATATTCACATTCTAATTTGTGTGATATTCCACACTTTTTAGCTCGACTATTCGAAGAATAGTTACAGCTTATGTTGTCACCCCGGCGTCGGCGTCGGCGTCACCGTCACGCCTTGGTTAAGGTTTTTAGTCAAGCTTGTATATGGAATACTATTGGCCCTACACCCACCATACTTGGACAACTTCATCTCCTAGTGATGTACATCAATAACCCCGGATATATATTTGACTTGACCTTGACCTACATTTCCTCTTGAATTACTTACTTAATTCCCCTTGGTTAAGGTTTTTAGTCAAGCTTGTATATGGAATACTACTGGCCCTGCTCCCACCATACTTGGACAACTTCATCTCCTAGTGATGTATATCAATAACCCCTGATCTATATTTGACCTTGACCTACATTTCCTCTTGAATTACTTAGTTAATTTCCCTTGGTTAAGGTTTTTAGTCAACCTTGGTTAATGTTTTTAGTCAAGCTTGTACATGGAATACTATTGTGCATACATACACCATACTTGGACAACCTGTTCTCATAGTGATGTACATCAATAACCCCTTATCTATATTTGACTTTGACCTACATTTCCTCTTGAATTACTTGGTTAATTCTCTTTGGTTAAGGTTTTTAGTCAAGCTTGTACAAGGAATACTCCTGGCCCTAAACCAACCATACTTGGACAACTTCATCTCCTAGTGATGTACATCAACAACCACTGACCTATATTTGACATTGACCTACATTTAACCTTTACTTACTTAGTTAATTCCCCTTGGTTAAGGTTTTTAGTCAACCTTGGTTAAGGTTTTTAGTCAAGCTTGTACATGGAATACTATTGTGCATACAGACACCATACTTGGATAACTTTTTCTCATAGGGATGTACATCAATAACCCCTGACCTATATTTTACCTTCACCTACATTTCCTCTTTAATTACTTGGTTAATGTTTATAGTCAAGCTTGTATATGGAATACACCAGGGCCTATATCATCCATACTTGGAACAACTTCATCTCCTAGTGATGTACATCAATAATCCCTGACCTATATTTGACCGTGACCTACTTTTATCATTGGAATACTTAATTATTTCCCCTTGGTTAAGGTTTTTAGTCAAGCTTGTATATGGAATACTCCTGGGCCTACAACAACCATACTTTTAAAACTTCATCTCATAGTGATGTACATGAATAACCCCTGACATATATCTGACCGTGACCTACTTTTATCATTGGATTACTTACTTATTTCCCTTCGTTAAGGTCTTTAGTCAACATTGGTTAAGGTTTTAATGCAGGCCGCAGCCACCTTGTGTGTCAAGCTATGTGTACATTGACAACCCTCGTAGTCGAGCTATGCTGTTCTCCTACAGCTCTTGTTGACATAAGCAGGAACTGGTATAACATATGCATACCACACCCATATTATTCCCATGCATAATATTCATGTAACCATATAAAATGATCGCTATTTGTATCCATTGTCTAGAGCGATGATTGAATCGATTCGATTAATACTGTTATTTTTTGCTTTTTGTACTCGTTTTGTTATGCATAAATATGACATATGACTTTACGGTACACCGAAGGGAAAATAAAGTAAGTATAAACATTATGTAACATTAAATTTGTGATTTCGGACCACTGGAATGCTAGATAGATATATGATTAATTGTGTTTGACGGGCTGTCAACAGCTATGGTCATATTAGCCACCGATCAACTGGGGTAAATCCCGTATTTCATCTGTATAAAGAGGAATCCCAAAATCAGAACTGAATATTTGCATCAAGAACATCAATTGATAGTGCGCAGTCTTATTAAATTTGTGTCACGACTTGACAATATTTTCACTCACAGTTCATGACTCTAATGTCACCAATATATGTTGCTTTGAAATATAATCCCACAGCATTTAGTTCTTGATTGTTTGCATTATTGCATTTGTCAAGACTTGACAGATTGTCACTAACGGTCCATGATAATAATGTCACCAACATATGTTGCCTTGAAATATTATCCTACCGTATCTATTTCTTATATTAACATGACACACATGTCAGTGTACATTCAGATTTAAGTTTTTGATATTCAGACAACAGAAATGTGGAATGCATTGCTCCAGATAAGGAATTAGTAATTGAGTATTGTTACTCCATCATTGCTGAAGCAATTTGGTATTTAAAACATTTAATTGGGTAAAATAAAATCACACTACTGCTTACACATCAACAGAACGCAATTATTGAATAGTTTGCTTCGAAATGAAAATATGTCTTGACATTTCATTATAATTGTCTCCTTGAAAACCGGGCCCAGGCTAGATCGGTCTACAAATATGCTGCCGACCATCTGTATGTAAATAACAAATGTAGCTTACACAGAGTTTTCACCTGTAAATGGTGGTCGATAACAGTTAATGTGGACAGTTATCTGTAAACTGTGTGAAAGAAAATAAGTCAAAATAACGGAACATAAAAATCACATATCAATAACAGACAAACATTTTTATATGAAATATCAGCAACAAAATAATGAAAGAAAATTATCCTTATGCCATTATTGTTAATAAAAACATAATATAAGATGTGCCCGTTTGGAATAAAAGTAGTGGATTTCAATCGTACGATCGTTAGTACGGCAGTTTAACGTACATCCAATACATTCTCAGACAGGACACAGGACAGATCGAAGACTGTTTCGTTTTTTTCACACACATACGCCCGATTATATATATATTCTGTTAGTTAGATAACTTTAACACAACGGAACAAGCCTAACATGGCGGTCTGACAAACGTCGATAATTGGAAATATCGGCGGAAATTACGTCAGCTAAGTTCACTACGTCATATCTTGTGACGTCGTCAGACTCCCGAAGACAGGTTTTCTCGCGACGCGGCTCATATATATTCAGCCCTCAACTTAGAATATCCGGACTTGTGCCAGGTCGCTTAGTCCCAACGCCTAAACGGAATCGGAGTACACTGACATTACTACACTTACACGTTGGGATAACAGGCTTCAACACTCACGTAAAAGAAAGCCAAATTGTAAGTGAATGCCAAATCAAGAATGACCCACACCGTTAACCGCCCAGCCAACCGCCTAACACTTGTCAGTTAGTGTAAACATGTTCCCATGGACAGGAGACTCTTTAAACGTCGATTTTCAACAGCAAACTTCAAGGAAATAAACCATGGACAGTGTGTCACATACTTCCAATACATGGAAGATCAGTCTTGCACGATTCAACAAAGTATTTTTATAATGTATACATTGCCGTGCAATCCATATGCATTACACATAATATATAACTTGCACCATTGTAAACAATATATATCCCTGGTAACCACATGAGAAGATCATGCTATCTAACCTTTGATTAGCAACATATGTTATGTATTATAATTTATCAAATATATATATATCTTGAAATATAATATCTGACAATATCATAATATAAACAATTGAAAGTAGGTATAGACGCATATAAATATAGGCTGGCATGCAAAACTACACATTTTTTCCTCACAACTAAATAGTTATTTCACATGACAGTATACACAGTTTGTTACTGATCAATATATAATACAAATTAGCAGGTTGTGTCAGTCATATTGGAGGCCTCATTGAATTAGATGGATCTTACTGTATTTCAATATGCTTTATTTTATCAAATTTATAGTTAATGTGAATTAATTCCAGAAGATAGACAGATGCTAAAGTAATTGCCTGTCGAGCCCATCGTGGAAAGCAAGACATAGTGGTCATGATGACACATGTACGTCCGCCTGTGAGAGAGTCCGTCAGAAATGTACATCACTTATATCTCTCCAATCATATACCCTTCATACATGATTGTGTAGAACATCCATTTGGCCTTCCTACATTACATTGTGTTAACGGTTTTACGAAATTGGGTTTAAGCGTTTTAAGTACCATATACATGTATATCTAACCACATAAATACACCCTGATACGATCAATAAATATTTTGACTATCAATACACCCTCAAACTAGCAGCAGCATATGCGGGCTCAACTTGCGGGCTGCGGACTTTTGTATGCATATTGGACAACGTGTTCAAGTTTTGGCGGCCATCTTGGACGCCATATTATTTCAAATATAATATTATTGAAGGTTTAATCATAGTGAATGTAGCTCCAAAAAATTTATAAATAAATTCATATATGTTAAGAAAATGTAACTTTTACATATTTTTTGGCATTCTTGGCAGCCATCTTGGATATTTGAAAGATTAAGCGACTCATACGTATTGAAAATGTTAATATATGCATTGTTCAGTGATATGCTGCAACCTTATGTGTGAATATGTTCATTAATGTGTTTAATAAATTTATGGCAGCCATCTTGGACGCCATCTTGAATTTTGGATTATGCTCCAGTGGGATTCATGGGGAGTTTTGATATGTTTCTCCTAATGATATTCCGGACCTCTACTGAAAAATTCAGCTTTGGCTTATTTTGTTCCGATCTCTGGCGATTGTATGCCTATGTAAAGTTCAGTATGTACTATTTCATTTGATTGGTCAGTCAACAAATTACGTCACGGGGAAAGCCTGCGGAAACCCTTTTGAGTAACTCCTTGGTCAGGCGCTTATTGGAAACGTCTGCGTAACACTGAATAAAGTCTTCCGGTGCTACATTCCTAATCCCTCAGTATAATTTATCCGGACTTTATGGTTATACTATACCAAATGGCGCGAAATCGCATAGGGGGTATGCATAAGTAATCCGGTATAAAACATAGTGCGGGCGTTTTGAGATCACAGACACAGTTTGCTTGCAAATCTTGATCCATTAGAGCGGGGTTGTGTCTGACCGGCCGTCGGTACTAACCGGCCCCCATCAGTAAACACGTTTAAACCTAAGTTGATATCTTGTATTGCGCATGTGCCGAAAGTTCATTTCTCCGTAAGTTTTAAATTTGCGACAAACAGTGCAAAAAGTATTCACAATACGAATATTAAATATGATGCAATATGTACGTAACACATTGTTGTATACATGAATGCAGATTTACCTGAGTGTCTATATAGGCTTGTCACATTTAAATGAAGGTTAGCGTGACATAGACAGCAAACATACAGGTGGCCGAGTACAGCCGACATGAAAAATACCTAGTGGGCTGTATTCAGCCGACAAACCCCACCCATATTTTCTTTTAATCGACGGGTGATGTCAGATCAACGGTTTTTCGGAGAAAAACAACATTTGCCGATTCGTCTTATAGACAGATTACATTCAATTACATTCTCTGTACATTCTATGTGGAGGAATATAGTTTTATGTTGTATGTCCGTCCGTTTCGTCCGTCCGTATGTGTATGCATTTTGTGTCCCGCCCACTTTAGATATTGGAAAGTAAACATAGCGGTTTCCTGCGGTATCTGCACTTCAGCGATTCAAAATTGATTCAGTAGTTGATGAGCTAGTTAAGAAAATGTAATAGAAAGTGGGCTTAATTGGCAGGTGTCCTTGACGTATATTACTCAGCCCTGACCGTGCTTTACTCATGCACCTCCGATGAATAAAATGGACTACGATCTGACAAAAAATACTTGACAAAACAGACTTATTGACTTCCCGTTCGGGGAGTAAAATCTACTCAGACTGTACATTCATGCGGAATAATCCATATCGTTCCTTGTAGTGGTGCTAGTAGTTTTGCCGACCGGATGCATACCGAATACTGGTCAGGCTGCGGATGCTCAGACAGATCTGGCCATTCTGGGTCTTCACGGACAAAAATTACATAACTGTTTTATAAGATTAGTATATTAACATAGATCTTACGATCTAATGTATGTAAATGTTGTTCACACAAACAATGTTTCATTAATTGTTAAAAATGCCGAGGTGGCCGAGCTATCCCGACAAAACGGCCGAGCACAGACGAAAACGGCCGAAATGACACGACTGTACCCAAGCCTGATAACGTTGAATGGTTGCCAAACATACGGGCAGAATATGCAAATGTCTAATCAATAAATACGGGAAAATTCCAAAAATCGGAACTGGGTTTGTACAGCGTGTATGTTTCCGTCTTAGACGGCCGAAAACACCCGACCCCGCTCTACTACCCAGTTTCACTTGAGGAACAATTTGGGGTGCCTTTAACACCAGTTTTCAGCATATTTGTAGCATTTAAAAGAAAACACTGGACCTGTTGGTCACGTGATGTAAACAGAGTTTCCGTGGCCAAAAAAATGTACACAATATTGGGTGATATGACGATGTTGGCTTTTTCTTTCTTAGGAATAAGTGAACCTATTGTTTAATTCATGCAGAACCAGTACAGACTTGCTGCATGTCATGTACAAATAGGTCCCACAGCATCCATACGAATAGTGTAAGTAGGAGAGACTGGCCTTATTGGATGGCATTCAGTTAAATTATATAGTAAAACTTTTTGGTGTGGTCCAACCTTATCCGAACCACCGAATGAAGTTAGCACCGAACTAAGTTATCACCAAATGACGGGATCACATTACCAAATGACGGGATCACATTACCAAATGACGAGACCACATTACCAAGTGACGGGACAACATTACCAAGTGACGAGACCACATTACCAAGTGATGGGACCTCATTACCAAGTGACTGGACCACATTACCAAATGACGGGACCACATTACCAAATGACTTGATCACATTACCAAATGGCGGGACCACGTTACCGAACGACGGGACTTCGTTACCAAATGGCGGTACCTCATTACCAAGTGACTGGACCACATTACCAAATGACGGGACCATATTATCAAGTGACGGGACCACATTACCAAATGACTTGATCACATTATCAAATGACGGGACCACATTACCAAATGGCGGGACCACAGTACCGAACGTCGGGACCACACTACCAAATGACGGGACCTCATTACCAAGTGACTGAACCACATTACCAAATGATGGGACCACATTACCAAATTGCGGGACTACAGTACCGAACGACGGGACCACACTACCAAATGACGGGACCTCATTACCAAGTGACTGGACCACATTACCAAATGACGGGACCACATTACCAAGTGACGGGACCACATTATCAAATGATTTAATCACATTTCCAAATGACGGGACCACATTAGCAAATGGTGGGAACACATTACCAAATGGCGGGACCACGTTACCAAATGACGAGACCACATTACCAAATGACGGGACCACATTACCAAATGGCGGGACCACATTACGAAATGACGGGACCACATTACCAAGTGGCGGGACCACATTACCAAATGACGGGACCACATTACCGAACGACAGGACCACACTACCAACGGATGTAAGCCTACATAAGACAGTCATGGCGTTCAATACCAGTGGCCACGTTGTCCAAGCTGCAAGTTTTCCGCTTTATAGGCAATATGTTTCACTATATTATGGAAGTCCTGGTGCCAATGCTAAAATATTTTATCTCCTAATTAGGAGATACTAACTCCTAATTAGGAGATATTAAGTCCTAATTGGGATAAGGTATCTCATAATTAGGAATTATACTTTCCTAATTAGGAATCAAGATCTCCTAATTAGGACGTAGCATCTCCTAATAAGGACTTATTATCTCCTAAATAATACTTACTATATCCTAATTAGGACTTACTAGCTGTGCCGATGCTAAAAATAATGTATCTCCTAACTTCTAATTAGGAGTTAGTAAGTCCTAATTAGGAGATACATATAGTTTAGCATTGGCACCAGGACGCTTCCATACTGTATCGCTACACCACAGTGAACGGTATAAATTTGGGGAATAACGTTTCCATTTCGCGCACTACAATGTAGAAATAATCGGTAGGGCGTTGACGTTCATACTTCACCATATTGAGAGACAATTCTACAAATTGTAAGACACACATATTATCACAAACTCATGTAATAAAGTGTGTATTAGCAAAATTATTAGGTCACTCTCAACGAAGTAGAAAGTAAAGAAAAATTCAAACGCAAATTTGGAAATACTACTCCGTCATAACGCTTATGTAATGCAATGTAATGTAATGCAATATTGGCGTTATGTACTCAGAACTGCATTTGACCAGTAGGCCTGCTATTTAGAGTCAGCCGGTATACTTCTGTCATCACAGGTGGAAGACTCGGACCTAGGGCCCAATACTTGGCTCATTTGGAAAACGTTACCACACCCACCCATTTCCATACACTATACCTTACAGCCTTTTCCGGAAAAGGCTATAAGGTATAGTGTATGGAAATGGGTGGGTGGGGTAACGTTTACCAACGTATTGGGTCCTTGATCCGAGTCTTCCACATGTGTCTGCCGTGTGGCGTGGATGCTCTCTACGCAAGTTTAGCGCACATGAACATCTACACAATGGGCACCGTTGGTCATTTATACCAACCCGTACACCTAATTTATGTTTTTATTTGATTTATTGGTGTTTAACGGCCTACCAACATCTAAAGTATTGTAATGCCGGGCTAACCGGAATTTATAATTCACTTCAAGCGTTATTAATTTACGAGATATCCTATTCATGGCGTCTAAGCCATGTTTGTTTGTTATTACTGTTGTTTTATTAGCTCACCTGAGCCAAAGAATGAAGCGGATGACGGACGAATCGGTAACAACAGCTCACTTGAGCCTTCGGCTCAGGTGAGCTGTTGTTACCGCTTTTGTCCGTCGTCCATCCATCCGTCGTCACGTTCACACTTTTAGACGTCTTTTTCTCACGTACCTCTGGGCCGATGTTGGTCAAACTTCACATGTGTTATTTACGGGTGGGGGCACGTCAGATTTGTGAAATAGGAGGTCGTCACATAACCCAAGATGTCCGCCGTGGAAAAGTAGGTAAACATATTAAAATATCTTCTTCTCACGAACCGCTAGGCTAATTTCAACGAAACTTGGCAGAAGTGATCGATAGTCAATGCTGTTTCAGATTTGTTAAAATAATTGCTCCGGGGTCAAAAGTGGGCAGGGCCGGGAGGTGTCAAGTAGGGTCATATTTCACATTTTACCGAATATGGTCATGTCGTGTATCACATCGAAGGTATCGACAAGACGATCACTCTGGAGCATTTTGTTTTGTCAAAATCAGATCATTAGGTCATCCAAGATGGCCGCCAAATGGTTGAAAGGTCATCCTTTAATTAGAGAGTTTAAACGTCTTCCGTTTCGGCTTGGCCGATGTTGGTCAAACTTCACAGGGATGATCTATGGGTGGAGGCACGTCAGAGTTGAACATTTGGAGGTTATTGCCTAATCTAAGATGGCCACCGTAGAAAAGTAGGTCAAATTCTTTAAACAAAATCTTCTCAGGAACCGCCAGACAAATTCACCGAAACTTGACAGGAATGATCGACAGTCAATGCTCTTTCAGATTTGTAACAATTATGACCCAGGGATCAAAAATGGACGGGGCCCGGCAGGTCAATTGGGGGTACATTTTACGGTAACGTGGTCCCGTCATTTTACCAAATATAGTCATATTGTATTTCAAATCGAAAGTATTGTGGAGACGATCGGTCTGAAGCGGATTTTATCGAAATCGGATGATTACGTCATCCAAGATGGCCGCCAAAAGGTCAAACCGGTATATTTTTATTAGAGATTTCAAAGAGCCTTTTCTTACTAACCGCGTGGCCGATACTGGAAATTGTCTATCGGTGAAACATTTACAGATTTATCAAATTGGAGATCGTCACATAATCCAAGATGGCGGCCGTATAAAGTTGGACAAAATCTTTAAACAATGTCTTCCCATAATTATCACCAGACTGGTTTTTGCAAAACTTTGTGGTAATAATGTACGGAGCCCCGCAGGGGACGTAGATTTTTTTTTTATTAATTAGTTCCCACTAACTAACAATTTGTTCCCTCAATTTAACAATTCGTTCCCATGAATTTGTGGGAACGAATTGTTAATTCGTGGGAACGAATTGTTATATCATGGGAACGAATTGTTATATCGTTGGAACGAATTGCTATATCGTGGAAACGAATCGTTAATTCGAGGGAACGAATTGTTATTTCGTGGGAACGAATTAATAAAAAAAACCATGTCCCCTGCGGGGCTCCATAATAATGAATGTATAAAACTCTCAGATATATAATGTATCCCGTCAACACAGTGCGTATGTGCCATGAAACACGGTGCCGTGAAACATTTTTGATATCCAGTCAATACTATTTTTGCATTTTACAGCCATTTGTAGGTGTTGACGGGATAAATAGAATAGTACGTTAGTGCCGTGAATGGGAAAACATATCTGGCGCGGCACGGAAACGGGATGTGCTCGGCAGAGCCTCGCCCATCCCGTTTCCTGAGCCTTGCCAGATATTTTTTCCCATTCACGGCATTGACCTACTATTCTCTATAACCAGGTGTGCGATATAGGGCCACACTGACCCGCTTATTTGGCTTTGTTTATTTTTCATTTGATTATGTGAGCCTAAGGTGTAGCACAGCTCAGGCTCAGCCAATCAAGTTGTCTCATTTCAAGCACCATATCCAAGTATTTTGAAATAAAGAAATTGGAAAATATTGGCAAGATTAGCGGAGGCGAGAGAGTACATGTATATGTACCATTTATTTTCCTTTTCAGGTTGCGTCACAGAACTGTACATCACATGTGGACATACACAATGTTGTTATGACGTCACATCCGCCAGCATCCGAGTATTACTTTGTGGAATGGTGATATGGAGTGGAATATAATTTGGTCAATGGATTTATTTTAAATTCACTAATTTAACTTAATAAAACCATCGCTACATGATATTTGAGTGACGTCATGTTTTTCAGATGTGTTTAACAGTAGTTTTCCTTTAATGTTTGTCTAATGGAATGACGAACTCTTTGCGTCTCATGAACTGATGCCAACAAGGCGTACACTCAGTTCTAAATATAGCGGCTGAACATTTAATTATTAATTTAATATATATTGGCGAAAGCGTCACAATATGCGATTAATTGAGACGAATGCTGTTCTTTTATTGGTCGACAAACAAGGGTAAACAATAAGTAACATTTCTTTATATGATTTACACGCATTTGGTGGGGTATTGATTTCCGTCATACATATACTATGCAATGGTACCAATATGTGTACTCGGTAATACACATTAAACGCTCTTTGTATATATTAATGACTTCTCTAAATCCTGAGCCAAAATTTATAACCCCTACAAGACATCCTGATGCGCGATACCCCACCTGTAAAGCGGTTGTGTCTCAGATGGTGTTTTAGAATACCATATGTGGTTTTTCGCTTCCTGCATAGCCAATAATATAATTCTGTCAATCAATCGAACAATTTTAGCTGATGAAATTTCCAAAAACATGCGTTATTACGGACATGGATTTTATTTTATCAATTCGTTCCCACGAAATAACAATTCGTTCCCTCAATTTAACAGTTTGTTCCCTCGAATTAACAATTTGTTCCCACGATATAACAATTCGTTCCCACGAATTAACAATTCGTTCTCACGAAATGACAATTCGTTCCCTCAATTTAACAATTCGTTCCCTCGAATTAACAATTCGTTCCCACGATATAACAATTCGTTCCTACGAATTCACAATTCGTTCCCTTGGGAACGAATTGTTATTTCGTGAGAACGAATTGTTAAATTGAGGGAAAGAATTATTAATTCGTGGGAACGAATTGTTAAATTGAGGGAACGAATACAAAAAAAATGCTACGTCCCCTGCGGAGATCCGTACGTTATATACAACTACATACTATCAGAAAATGAGATAAACAGGGGAGATAATTTAATTTGCCATACACTGTAGTTTGACATTTTCGATATCATGTACCGGTAAAGAAAAAAATTGCGACGTTTATTTAATTTTGTTGTGAAATGATAATATAATGTACTATGCCAAATTTAGACAGGACTTCCCATTATAGATGCTAGTGTAATTAATTTAAATACAATAATTCAGTAGCCATACCCGTTCACATACTGAACAAGAAAAAATAGTGCCGTGATATCTGACTGTATTTTGAGAACCGGTTACATAAGCTGCGAGAGGCTTGCAGCTAAAAACGGTACATATTTGTCAGTATTATAAACATTTGTTTAAACATCTCCATTTGTTACGGTGGTGTGCCTAATTATTATTAATGGTTTGTGTAGCATGGTCACGGAATGTGTACAGTTGCCTGAGTAATTCGGCAGCGGGCATGTACTCCTTGACGTTTCTGGACAGCAAGACCGCCTCGTTCTGGACATGCATAGGAAAATACTTCCATTGGAGAAGATCGTATATGAATATCTTGTACATCCTATACATGTTATGCCGCTGCGCAGTTTCATGACAAGTTCCGTTGATGCACGGTATGGTGAAATCGTATCTCATATCAAACATGTTGATGAAATTACACACTGAAACGTCATGTCCGTCACCGGGCGATGTAAATTTCAGATTGACATCGTCACACGACGGGTCGTCGTAACTATCCACGAGATCCATGTCCGTAACACAGAAATGATTGCGTACAATGACAAATTGCGATGGCTTTAAGTCGTATAATGTTAGAGTGCCGATTGAGGAATGCTCAACATAATCCAAGAAATCAGCTATCTCAATCGCATACTTAATCTTGTCTTCCCATTGTAACTTCGGCGTGTCTTTCGTAGTGAATTTCCGGCCATTCTCGAATACACCTATCACTCCAGGCACCCCGTGAGCGTGCATGACGTGCATACCGTTATGGATACAGTATCCAAGGACGCGGACTAGCATAGGATGCTCCATGTAATCAAGTAATATCAATTCGTTCATAATCCGGACTTCCCGGTACACGGCACATTCAAAATGATCGATTCCACACACAACATCCGTGTCTATTATCTTATTTTTTACAATAACTTTACTTCCACGGAAGTCGCCTATGTACACGTTTTTGATGTACCCCGAGCCTATCTTCTTCTCAATGCGGACTTCGCGTATATTGGAACAGTTAATGTCATGTCTCGATGTGGTTGCGCCATCTGAAACTGGTAAACATATGTTTATGGAAAGCCAAATCTACATAAACTCAAATAATTATTGCTAGCTCTAAATAATTAGAGCTAGCATTAATTATTTAGAGCTAGCTCCAAATAGTTTGAAGAGCTCTATACATAGAACGCCAAATCTACATAAACTCAAATAATTATTGCGAGCCCTAAATAATTAGAGCTAGCATTAAATATATAGAATTAGCTTCAAATCATTTGAAGAGCTCTCTAAATCATTTATAGCTAGCATCACCTACTTAGAGCTAGCATTAATTATTTAGAGCTAGCTCCAAATCATTTGACGATCTCTCTAAATCATTTAGAGCTAGCATTAACTATTTAGAGCCTGCTCCAAATCGTTTGAAGAGCTCTATAAATAGAACGCCAAATCTACATTAACTCAAATAATTATTACTAGCATTAAATATATAGAGATAGCTCCAAATCTTTTGACGAGCTCTCTAAATCATTTTGAGCTAGCATCACCTATTTAGAGCTAGCATTAATTATTTAGAGCCATCTACAAATCGTTTGAAGAGCTCTCTAAATCATTTAGAGCTAGCATTACCTATTTATAGCTAGCATTAATTATTTGAGTTTATGTAGATTTGGCGTTCCATATATATGGCATACATTGGGCTTATGGGATGTGTAACCAGTGTAGCTCCTGATCAAATAGCGTTACACCAAGCTGTACGGCAAGTCAGATATTTGTGTACTTTTGCAAACATTTTAAAAATGTACATAAGCTATGGCTGACGTGTACACTTGTCCTATATACTGTAGTTTGCTATATATAAATATACATGGGCCATATATACTCAACATCACGCATGGATATTCACTGCACTCTTGTAATAGTGTCCAATTATAGAGTACAATTGTGGGTATATATGGTATGTGTTGTGTGGTTAACCAGGCAAAAGTGACACACTGTACCGTTTCATGTGTAGATCTATATTCGTCTTGTTAAAAAACAGGCACAACACTCTCTAGGAAACTGACATATTTTAGTTTGGTGTAATATAATTGATATGAGTCCGTTGAATCAAAGGATGATCAGGTATTGAACGGATCCTTAAAAGCATATTCTGGGAATGTACTCATGTGCAATATGTTTGGTCACAACTCTGAATTTCACTTGTAAATGAAAAAGACATAACAGATGAATGTATGTTTCGTGTTATCTCTTTAGCAAGGTGTATTATCACGACGTTACAACAACAACAACACGTACTGAAGCTTCCAGAAGCGCCTCCGATTCAAAGTACGTATTCATTTATTTTGTCCTTATTAAGTAACGAATTTTGATCAACCGCGTCTTGCTAAGCTGCATTTGGTGGTCTCTGTACTTTGGCCAAACTGATGTCGTTTTTGCGAAGAATCGATTTCCGTGTCGGTAGACACGGAAATCGATTCTTCGCAAAAACGGCATAAGTCTGTGTCTAACTCCCGGGACCACCAAATGCAGCTCATGACGTATTTCATCAAAACATGTTGCATATTAAGGAAAATATCAATAATACTTACTTTGAAGTGGGCTTATATTTAAGGGTGTGAATTGGGTCGAACACCTTCCATACCCGGTGTGTGTAATTGCTTCAGTTTGCTATTTAACTGGCTAGAATATCACCCATAGAAAATATGAAAAGCAATTCACACGGCGGAGGTGGGTGGTGGTCGGGCGAATGAGACGGCGTAAATTAACGGTATGGGTTCCTCCTTATACGAATCACGATTTGCCTGGTTTGGCCGTCAGGTACGTTTTTATCTTTGGCTCTTTAGTTACCTGGGAGTTGAATTGGGTTATTGCCCATTATAAAGTAGTAAGATTATTACTGATCCTACTGCTTTTGGGAGGGGCCAAGTGATCCTGGTGTGGCGAGGACCTGGCATCAGATCAGGATTATTCTGATTTCAGGGCTGAATAAATAGTTTTGTTATTGTAAATAGTGAGTTCTCATTTTGGGATTTTCCCCCATTTGTACATGTACTTGAACATGTACATGCACTTGTACAGGTAATATATATGATTTAGTACTAAACCCATTGACCCGGTCTTAAATAACCTTAGCTGTTGATAGGCCGCTAAACCCCAACAAACAAACACACGGCGGAGAATATAATTTGGCACGAAGTATGTACATGTAATAGCGAATACCAGACAATAGTCTGTTTCACGAAAGCTGCCCAAATTTTACGGCCATATAAACAATTCAAAAACAATATTTTTTTGGATAGTATTAAATTAAAGGAAAATTTAAGAATGAGCCTTCTTTTTATTTCGTGAAATTTGGTCAAATATTGATTTTATTGCGAAAAAACAATTTCCCCATGTTAAATCCCCATAGACATCTTCACAAGAGTGAAGATGTCTATGGGGATTTAACATGGGGAAATTTTTCAGAATTTCAGTAATCCTGGACCGATTTTCAAAATTTAACTTTTGTTTTCTTAGTTAGATCATTTCCAAGCTGTCTAGCAAGTTTTCGGAGTCAATTTCCAAAAAATTTCGTTTTTTGACTCCTCCCACACTCCTCTACCTCTTTTTCCCCCATGTTAAATTCCCATAGAGAAAACAATTTTTAGTATAATAAAATTAATATTTGACCAAATTTCACGAAATAAAAAGAAGGCTCATTCTTAAATTTTCCTTTAATTTAATACTATCGAAAAAAATATTGTTTTTGAATTGTTTATATGGCCGTAAAATTTGGGAAGCTTTCGTGAAACAGACTATAGTATCGTTTGATTCCACATTTATGAGGCAAGGCTGGGAATTCCGAGGCTCGTTGAGAAACTCGTACGGTTTCCGAGCCGAGCCTGATAAACTTTATATCAACAACCACTAGACTTGTAGTCTATTTATCAGGTAACGTTTTATGCTAGCCGATGGTCAAATGTAAAACAAGTTTGGCTTCAATGAACGCGGACCTGTTTACGTTGCATAGCACTGACGTCGTTCGATACCGTCATTTGATGCCGTTTAGCCAATGCAATATCAGTTTCAATTCGTAGTAACCCGGATATTCGTATCAGACCAATGCCTGATATGAAATTATGACAGCAATTATGTATTTGACCAATCCAAAGCTCGTTACCTGGTGGCCGTTTCACTAAATTTCGTACGACTAAAATGTTCGTAAGTGCAAATTTAGGAGCGTATGTAAATTTCAATTGATGAATTTACATTTAGTGAGCATAGGCCGCAGCCTATGCTCAATAAATGTAAATCCAATAATTGTTTACAAGAAAATATTGTTAATGTGAAATTCAGACTCATAATTGTGCACTTACGAACATCTTAGTCGTATGAAGTTTAGTGAAACCGCCCCTGATATGTAAGTATTCGTACCTTCTTCCCAGGAATACAAGCGACGCTCGCTATCTGTGATGTTGTCTTTAAAATGTGTCCACAGATCGAGTATGAGATCGTCGAAAACTGCCACCAGCTTGTCATACCGTCTGCCAGGTTTGAATGCGTCTATGAGGTGAAGAAGGCGTGACGTGTATTCTGTCACATTCGGGTATCCACACAGCTTGTCCAGCACTTCTTGGTGTCTCGATACTTCACGATTGTCTGTATCAATGTGCATGATCACGTGATGACCACAATAATAACAATGTCTGAAAGTTTTGAAAGCGCGTCCATTCCAAAGTAAGTAATATTTTATGTTTTCCTTAATATGCAACGGATTTTGATGAAACATGGCGCAGCAAACGCGTCTTCGTGACCTGCATTTGGTGGTATCGGGACTTCGGCACATACTTATGTCGTGTTTGCGAAGAATCGATTTCCGTGTCGGTATTGACAGCAAACACGAAAATCGATTCTTCGCAAAAACGACAGATGTTTGGGCCGAGTACAGAGACCACCAAATGCAGCTTAATAAGACGCGTTTGATGCGCCATATTTCATTAAAATCCGTTACATAATAGGGACAATATAACATAATACGTACTTTGAATCGGAGACGCGTCTGGAAGTTTCAGTAATTGGTGTTGTTGTTGTAACCATGTGATCATGCACCTTGTGTATGTATGCATACTCGTATGAGGCGGTGGCTTCACAAATGGAGTTTATCGGTTTTACGACCAGTGTACAACCAGATCAGCCTGTGCATCCGCACAGTCTGATCAGTAGCCTATTTCACCAACATTGCAAAGTATACTTTTCTAGCAAAGTATACTTTGAGGGAGAAATTTTCAATTTTAGGATAAATTTCTTAATTTTTATTATACTGAATTTATTACATTATCACAGCCATTATGGCTGTGATAATGTAATAAATTCAGTATAATAATTATGCATACTTTTAATCATAAAATATATGCAGTCGTTAGTTCTATATGAAATAATGCTTTTCGGAAAAATAAATGATTTCTCCCTCAAAGTATACTTTGCTAGATAAGTATACTTTGCAATATTGGTGAAATAGGCTACTGGATCTGCACTTCCGTCATTCCATCAATGAAACATCCAGCATGCTTCTAACACGCAATGCATATCATTGTAAGGCTACACGAGGGGGTTTACGTATTTTACTTTTACAAATGGATTATTGATTTTCTTCATTACTAAATAGGGAAAACATGATAAAAACTATAACAAATTAAAGATTCACTTATTTGAGCTGCAAAAAGCAAACACCGTTCAACTAAGTGAATTTTCAACTTTAAGACAGTATTTTCACTACTCAATTTGAAAATCAATGCGTATTTCACATTGCTGTGTGTATTGTGTACTCCCACTTTTAATAATCATTGCAATGCGTATTCAGCTAAAATAATTGCGTAAAATACGCCAATACGCACCTTATCTGGAGCCCTGATGATGGAGAAACTCTTACATTCTTTTTGATACAAATGACAACAGACAGACGGACGTACATATGTATGGACAGATGGAACCTCGAGGGTAAAGCAATTTATCCCGTCAACACAGTGCGTATGTGCCGTGAAACACGGTGCCGTGAAACATTTTTGATATCCAGTCAATGCAATTTTTGCATTTTACAGCTATTTGTAGGTGTTGACGGGATAAATAGAATAGTAGGTTAGTGCCGTGAATGGGAAAAAGTATCTGGCGTGGCGCGGAAACGGGATGTGCTCGGCAGAGCCTCGCCCATCCCGTTTCCTGAGCCTTGCCAGATATTTTTCCCCATTCACGGCACTAACCTACTATTCTCTACCTATTTTCCTTATTTCTGAACCAAAGTATATGTTGTGACCACTCATTTGAACCGTCTCGGCGATACGGTTCAGATGAGTGGGTCACAACATATACTTCTGATGAGAAATAAAGAAATTCTTGAGCCTTGCCGGATATTTTTCCCATTCACGGCACTAACCTACTATTCTCTATAACCTCCCTCGTACATGTCTGTTTGATCGGGATGAACACTGGTCACATATACCATAAGTCGCATTTTTTGCCGCTTATCACGGGATACCAAAACCAGAATAAACTAAATGTTGACAAAAGATTCGTATTTCTATGAATAAAGATGTACTAAAGTTACCATGGTTATGATATGGATACAACAGCTGTAGGGAGAGATGTATAACAGCTTGCTTTCGTTCCAATCCCATTAGTATAATACAATACTTCCAGCACAAAAATATTTACACAATTCCCTAACATTTGATTGGCCCGTAGCAAGTCTCTGTCCAAAATTTATATCCCAATAAACTCCCACGCTGAACTACTTTCCGTAACCGTGAGGCGCAGTTAAAATAATTCTTAAGAAAACGGAAAATTATTTCAAATTCTGGAATTATAAGGAATGAATGGCCTTTTTTTTGAATTTATCGGGGATATAAACTTGGAAAAGTCGCGGGAATACCAGACGAGGCCTTAAAAAATTACAATTTTCGAAAAAAAATCAAGAAAAAAAAAATTCTTTTTTTTTTTGGATTTTTTATCGAAAATTGTAATTTTTTATCGCTTCGTCCAGTATTCTCGCGACTTTTCCAAGTTTATACCCCGATAAATTCCATAAAAAAGCCATTCATTCCTATAGTGGAACTTCTCTAAACCAGACACCAAGAACATATATGTGATATCATTTTGAGACGTTTCTTGGTGTAACACATCTCCAATAATAATAAATGTTCATGATTGCAAAAGACCTAAGTATGTCCCATAATGGTCATATGCCTGATTGACAGTGAAACATCTCTAAACCGGACACCCTGAGGACCTCCCAGGGTCTCCGGTTTAGAAAGGTTTCATTGTACTGTATATACTTGTGTTGTGTTTCGGTTTGTACATAATATTCAAATTGTATACATGTATGTTTAAACGCAATGGGTCTCAGGTATGCAAAGAAATTGTAAGAACGTCAGTTATTCTTCAGTATTACATGTTTAAAGGTACATGCCCACTCAGTAGGTTATACTATAGTGAGACAGTTAGCTTTTTGTAGATATGACATTTTCCGGTAAATTAAACATTCATTATCGATGACCCCACGTATTGATTGGCATTATTATACATTTGCCTGATACCACCGCGAGTCACTATCAGTAAAATAACTACGAGTATTAATAAAAAATTATATCTGTATAGCGGGCACTTGTAATGTTTAGACCTGGTGGAATAGTGACACCATAATACACGTATTTAATTCATATACGATACAGTTTGTGTCTACTGAGTGGGCATGTACCTTTAAACATATTGTTCTATCGATGGTTGCAAAATCTAAATGATTGTATTCAATTGATTACGCTATACAGTCTATATTGGGAACAGACAAGGAATGTTCATTATTTTACCTTAATGGTACGTGTATAACGAAAATGATAAATCCTGCCAAGCCGATTTATTTTCTCTACTTATATGGCCCCGTGCAGGCACCGGGGCGGGATCAACTGATCCTGAGAATAGTGCTGCAGTAGCCATTGCTTGTCGTAAAAGGCGACTAAACTGGCTTAACGATTGGGTTCATACTTTCCGGAACCCACTATACCGGATTTGGCCCTCGTGTACATTTTTGGCTTTCTTGTATGTGAGAGTTGAGTCAGGCTATGCCCCATATATAAAAGTAAGATTAGTGCTAATCCTATTACTTTTAGGGGATGGGATAAATGATGCTGGTGTGGCGAGGGCCTGGCACCAGATCAGGTTGCTCTAATTTCAGGACTGAATATATATTTTGATTGTAAATATTGAGTTCTGAAGTTGGGATTTACCCCCCTCGGACAGGTGGATACGGGACACGACCCCGTTGACCCGTCTGCGTGTAGACTCCCTGAGGCTTGTACCTCTATGTCAGAAAAGCGGACGTTAAACCCTATTCACTCACTCACTCACTCCTCTACTTATCACAGTTTCTAAAAACATGTACTTGAATTTATCCCGTCAACACAGTGCGTATGTGCCGTGAAACACGGTGCCGTGAAACATTTTTGATATCCTGTCAATACGATTTGGAGACGCGGCTGGGGTTATCTTTTGCATTTTAAAGCTATTTGTAATGTTGACGGGATAAATAGAATAGTAGGTTAGTGCCGTGAACATGTGAATGGGAAAACATATCTGGCGCGACACGGAAACGGGATGTGCTCGGCAGAGCCTCGCCCATCCCGTTTCCTAAGCCTTGCCAAATATGTTTTCCCATTCACGGCACTAACCTACTATTCTCTATATAGCGCATGCTTTGGGATCAAATAAAATTGTGAGATTTATTCATGTATCTGATTACCTGTGCATTAAGCGACGCAAGTCAGATTTGACACCAGTAGCCTATTTCATCAACATTTGTGGCCAGTCTATCTCCTGTAGCCTATTTCATCAGCATTGAAAAGTATACTTTAGTAGCAAAGTATACTTTGAGGGAGAAATTTTCAATTTTATGATAAATTTATTAATTTTTATTATACTGAATTTATTACATTATCACAGCCAATTTGGCTGTGATAATGTAATAAATTCAGTATAATAATTCTGCATATTTTTAATCATGAAATATATGCATTTGTTAGTTCTATATGAAATAATGCATTTCAGCCAAAATAAATGATTACTCCCTCAAAGTATACTTTGCTAGTAAAGTATACTTTGCAATGTTGAAACATCAGAAACATCATCTGAGACACAGTCACTTTAAAGGTAAATTAATTCCTATAAAGAACAATTTGTGCCTACTGAGTGGGCATGTTTGTTTGTTTGTTTGTTTATTGGTATTTAACGGCCTATCAACAGCTAAGGTCATGTAAGGCCGGGCAAACGGGTTCAATCCCGTTTTAACCTGCTGCATTGGAGGGAAAATTCCAAAATCAGAACGGAATATTTACATCGAGAACAAATATATTCAGCCCTGAAATTAGAATAACCTGACCTGGTGCCAGGTCCATACCACACCAAAGTCACTTGGCCCCTTCCCCTAAAATAGGATTACGAATAATCGTAATACTCACATCAGGGGTATAACCAGATTCAACTGTCACATACAAAATGCCAAAGACGTATGTGAGGGCCAAACCAGGTCTCCAGTCGGGATTCCGGTAAGGATGAACCCCGATCGTTAAATTACCCATCGCTTGCACCCACGAGTGTTCATGTAAATTTAAAGGTACATGCCCACTCAGTAGGCACAAACTGTTCTTTATGTCATAGAAATCATCTGCTACATTTTCTGGCAAAATAAACATGCATTCACCATTACCCGACGCATTGATTGGCATTATTATACTTTTATATCAGACGTAAATGTCCACACAGAAAACACTGATATCAGGGGCGATAACCGTGTTTCCTTAAAAAGATATACATACATACATTCTGTATTTATTTTTGATCATACTTTATAACCTGTTGAAAATATGTTTACCGGTGACGCATTTAATTACTATAAATAATTAAAAAATACCATGCCTCATTGGCATATGGAAATAGCCAGTCACTATCAGTAAAACAAATATTACTAAATGATTACATCTCTATAGCGGGCACTCGCAATGTTGTTGAAGGTACATGCACACGCAGTAGGTTATAATTTATCCCGTCAACACAGTGCGTATGTGCCGTGAAACACGGTGCCGTGAAACATTTTTGATATCCAGTCAATACAATTTTTGCATTTTACAGCCATTTGAAGGTGTTGACGGGATAAATAGAATAGTAAGTTAGTGCCGTGAATGGGAAAAAATATCTGGCGCGGCACGGAAACGGGATGTGCTCGGCAGAACCTCGCCCATCCCGTTTCCTGAGCCTTGCCAGATATTTTTTCCCATTCACGGCACTAACCTACTATTCTCTATATAATGATACAGATACGTGTGTATGTACCGTACGTATGACATTTTCTGGCAAAATAAACATTCATTCACCATTACCCCACGTATTGATTGGCATTATTATACATTTTATTTTAGACGAAAATATTCACACTGACATCAGGGGCGATAACCGCGTTTCCTTAAAATGTTAACGGACATTACAATTTATTATCTGTATTTATTTTTTGATGTGCAATGATCATACTTTATAATCTGTCGAACATATTATGTGTACAGGTGACGCATTTCATTAGTATAAATAAGCAAAACATATCATGCCTCATTTGCATATGAAAATAGCCTGATACCTACGCGCGTCACTATCAGTAAAATAAATATTACTAAATGATTATATCTGTTTTCTGGGCACTTTTAATTTTTAGAACTGGTGGAATAGTGACACAATTATACACTTATTTAATTCCTATAAAGAAAATGTTGTACTTACTGAGTGGGCATGTACCTTTAACTGGTGGGGCCCCGTGCAGGCACCGGGGCGGGATCAACTGATCCTGAGAATAGTGCTGCAGTAGCCATTGCTTGTCCTAAAAGTCGACTAAACTGGCTTAACGATTGTGTTCATACTTTCCGGAACCCACTATACCGGATTTGGCCCTCATGTACATTTTTGGCTTTCTTGTATGTGAGAGTTGAGTCGGGCTATGCCCCATATATAAAAAATAAGATTAGCGCTAATCCTATTACTTTTATGGGATGGGATAAATGATGCTGGTGTGGCGAGGGCCTGGCACCAGATCAGGTTGTTCTAATTTTAGGACTGAATATATATTTTGATTGTAAATATTGAGTTCTGAAGTTGGGATTTACCCCCCTCGGACAGGTGGATACGGGACACGACCCCGTTGAACCGTCTGCGTGTAGACTCCCTGAGGCTTGTACCTCTATGTCAGAAAAGCGGACGTTAAACCCTATTCACTCACTCACTCACTTAACTGGTGGAATAGTGACACAATTATTTATTTCCTATAAAGAACAGTGTGGCCTACTCAAGGTGTATGATCACGTGGTACTAACAACAACAAATACTGAAACTTCCAGAATCCATCTGATTCAAAGTACGTATTATTTTCTATTGTCCTTATTACTTAACGGATTTTGATGAAATATGGCTCATCAAACGCGTCTTGTTAAGCTGCATTTGGTGGTCTTATATTTACGCCCAACTATTTACTACCGACACGAAAATCTGTGCCGAACTTCAAATGCAGCTCATGAAGAAGCGTTTGGTGCGCCATATTTCATCAAAATCCGTTGCATATTAAGGAAAATATCAAATAATAGTTACTTTGGAGTGGGCGACGTTGTTGTTGTTGTAACCACGTGATCATGCATCTTGCTACTGAGTGGGCATGTACCTTTAACCCACAGGTTGAAGTAACGGACCGAGGTCTATAAATACATTAAATATGCCTAAAAGCATCAATAAAGAATCAATAAATGAAGAAAAAAATAATCTAAACAAATTTTGTTTACCCCTTCCAGGTATAGGTAAAAAACTATTTTTTAGCTTATTTTTTTTCATTTATTGATGCTTTATTGATGCTTTTAGGCATATTTAATGTATTTATAGACCTCGGTCCGTTACTTCAACCTGTGCTTTAACTCAGACGTTGGTGCTAGTCTCAGTTAAAGGTACATGTACATCGTGTGGGTGGCAGCTGGGAGCACGCGATGGGTAATTTAACGATCGGGGTTCATCCTTACCGGAATCCCGACTAGAGACCTGGTTTGGCCCTCACATACGTCTTTGGCATTTTGTATGTGACAGTTGAATCTGGTTATACCCCTTATGTGAGTATTACGATATTCGTAATCCTATTTTAGGGGAAGGGGCCAAGTGATTTGATGTGGTATGGACCTGGCACCAGGTCAGGTTATTCTAATTTCAGGGCTGAATATATTTGTTCTTGATGTAAATATTCCGTTCTGATTTGGGATTTCCCCCCCCCCCCCCTCCCCCAATGCAGCAGGTTGAAATGGGATCGAACCCGTTTGCCCGGCCTTACATGTAATGACCTTAGCTGTTGATAGGCCGTTAAACACTAATACACAAATAAACAACAAACAAACATGTACATCGTTTCATAGCATTGCTTATAGTTCTGTCAAAATAACTTCGGATACAATTCCTGTTACAATAAATCATGTATGTGGCTGTGACTGGAGAAATGGGGATTATGGGACTTGTGACCATTGTAGCTGCTGATCAAATAGCATACTCCTGTAGCCATGATAACGATCTAAATTGCTTGTTAGAAGCATGACAGGTGTTTCATTGATGGAATGGCGAACAGTGCAGATCCTGATCAGACTGTGCGGATGCACAGGCTGATCCGGATCTACACTGGTCATAAAACCCAGAAGCCCCATTTCTCCAGTCACAGCCGCATATTACATGACTAACCGTGTGTAACTTGAATATTAATATTCCCACGCTTATTTATCCGTGAAAATCCGATCATTCCCTGCTTGATTTGTTTTGCCCTGACCAACCCTCAAATATCATCACCATGTAGGATATCACTGTTACGACTGAGTCTCCATAGTTATCCCGTCAACACAGTGCGTATGTGCCGTGAAACACGGTGCCGTGAAACATTTTTGATATCTTATCAATACGACATAATCACAGAATATGTGCGGTTGTCGTACTAGTCGATTCTCCGATTTTGATGATGCGGCTGAGGTCATTTTTTTCATTTTAAAGCTATTTGTAATGTCGACGGATAAATAGAATAGTAGGTTAGTGTCGTGAATGGGAAACATATCTGGCGCGGCACGGAAACGGGATTGGCGGCTCGGCGGAGCCTAGCCCATCCCGTTTCCTAAGCCATGCCAGATATTTTTCCCATTCACGGCACTAACCTGCTTTTCTCTACCCGGTTTTGGAAGGTCCTCGAACCAATTACCCTTAAATATAAACTAATTTCCCCGCTGCCGGCCCCTAATTTGTCTTTCCTCAATTTGACCCCGTGTACAGCATTGCAAACGGTCAATGGCCAGCCGACACTAGTTACCTTATGACATTTTCACCAGCATAGCACCCGGTCCATCTACACATCTGACAGCTCTGATAAGTGTCTACTCTGTTACCCTTCGGTGACTGATTTAGCAGTGAGTTAGAGTGTATGACAAAATCCCCCCGGACATAATCCCCACACCCCATGATTTTTGACACAGGAGGAAAAAATCTACCCCGTCTAAATTCACAGGTATGACATAAGCCCCCCCCCCACCAGCACAAAATTCAAGGTTGGACAAAATCCCCCCCCCCCCTCCCGCTAATGAAAATGTAGCATAGGACAAAATCCTCCCATCATATTCATTACTTTTATTTGCACAATAAACATCAAGCACATTTAATGAAGTATTTTCAGTTGCACAATCAAACAAGCACATTTAATAAAGTATTTTCAGTTGCACAATCAACGTCAAACAAGAATATGTATGTATCGTTTGTACATATGTATACTGATCAGCTGATGTCGGTCCCAAACCATATTGTTTTAGTGAAGAATCGATTATCATTTCAACAATCATTCATTTCTGCTTGTTTTAATAAAACGTAATCCTTAATCAACTACTTGAAAGAAATCAGGCAATCCAATTACCCTGATTAAAGAGGATTAGAGGGTGACATTTGAAAACCAATTAATGCAATGATTCATTCAAAACATATTGATGGCGGGGGGGGGTTATGTCCTACCTGTGATTTTGGACGGGGGGGATTTTGTCCTACCTCCTGTGTCAGAAATCATGAGGGGGGGGGGGTGGGATTACGTCCGGGTGGGATTTTGTCCGTATCCCTTTAGCATTATATATAAGTACTATCGGGAAAACACAGATTGTAACTAACTCGACTATGTAAATATATCATACAGCTGTTGAAATTTGCATAGTAATGTCCATTTTGTCACCCACTGTCGCATGTCAGTATGTATATTGTAGCTAGGTAATTCTGATATTTACACAGTCCAACTGGGGTATGTATGTTATGCCAGGACTCGAATAAACTCGAGTTCTAAGGAGTCTGTTGAACTATTAAGCGTGCTAAGGGAAACAACTGTGGTAAGCAATACAATGGGAAGTTAGTCATGTAGTGACAGCTGGAAAAACTGGCTGTCCGGAATATGAAATCCGTAAAAGAACGGCACATATCTGTCGGATAACTGTGACATTTATTATAGGAATGAATGGCCTTTTTGTGGAATTTATCGGGGTATAAACGTGGAAAAGTCGCGGGAATACTGGACGAAGGCCGGAAGGCCTCGTCCAGTATTCCAGCGACTTTTCCAAGTTTATATCCCCGATAAATTCCACAAAAAGGCCATTCATTCCTTATAATTCCAGCATTTGAAATAAATTCATCAAGAAAATGTGTTTATTTTCCGTTTTCTTAAGAATTATTTTAACTGCGCCTCACGGTTACGGAAAGTAGATCGGCGTGGGAGTTTACTGGGATATAAATTTTGGACAGAGACTTGCTACGGGCCAATCAAATGTTAGGGAATTGTGTAAATATTTTTGTGCTGGAATTATTTATTCGTAAAAGATAAATACACAAGTGTATCGTGAAAACAGAACCTGGTTATATCTCCTTTAACCAAAATTCTCCAAATTCCTACGCAACTGCTTCCATAGCTAAAGGCGTAACCAGCATTTTTGAACAAGGGGTTCGTCTTTCAGCTGTGAAGCAACCAAAATCTGTCAGTGGTCCAGTAGCCGATTTCACCAAAATTGCTAAGCATACTTATCTAGCTAAGTATACTTTGAGGGAGTAATCATTTAATGTTCCCGAAATGCATTATTTAATATAGAACTAACGACTGCATATATTTGGTGATTAAACATATGCATAATTATTACACTGAATTTATTACATTATCACAGACATTTTGGCTGTGATAATGTGATATATTAAGTGTAATAAAAAGTAATAAATGTATCCTACATGGAAAATTTCTCCCTCAAAGTGTACTTAGCAAGATAAGTATACGTTTTAAGTTTGGTGAAATAGTCTACTGAGATTACATACACGGATTTCACAGCCCCGGAACGTTTTTGATCTCCAAAAGGCAAATTCTGCATCGGGTATTTTTGGACAACAACTAGCTCCGGGGCAAAGACTTTCACGTATTTCTGTAAATTGGCATACAGTGTATTGCAATCCGTTTTACGTCACTTGTCTGTGTTTTGTTAGTAGGCATTTGAATATTACTGAAAGTGGCTATCGCAGACCTCCTTTATATACAAAATAAATCCTGCTGATACCAAAAAAGGTATTCATCGAACCTACCACGGCAACGCCCTTGCACTGTACAATAACCAAAGGGAACGATGAATAGTTGAAAGTCGTCGGTCCGTCGGACATGTCCGTTAAAAGTGCCGCCGGTCCGACTGTAAACCGGAAGTTGCAGGACCGAATGTCCGACTATAAAAAAAAAGGAACAAAATATTTGTTTCTACTTTTTCATTCTAACCGTCAATGAAATCACCTTCCTTTGGTATGCGCTTCTAGTGCTATATAGCTTTTCTTATATGACTGATATACTTAAAAATCTAAAAAAAAATATCACACCATAATCAATTTTAATTTTTCTAACAAAAAAATCGGTCTTGTAAATTGTTGTCCGGTCTGGTAAAAATTTCAAGTTTACCGTACCAGACCGAATGTCCTGTAACATTTTGGCAGTTTCGCTGAGATGCTTTTACATGGGGGGGGGGGGACACTTAAATAAAAGTTGATCACATGAACACAATGTTATGTCGTGCTGTATCCCATTTCATAACTGTGTTAACTAAAATAGTCAATGGCGTCATATGATAAACCGAATATCAAACTCGTTTCCATTTGATCGTGTATACGAGGTTTATGAAGCTCGTCGGCAATTGTATGCACCTCGCCAGAGGTTCTGTGTTTAAACTGTAATATACTCGTTTCATAAATCTCGAATCAAATGTTAAATTCTTTGTAATCTTCGTTATTGGACGAGTTTATTAATTTCACAAATCAAAGAACTGAATATGTTATCTCCACAAAAACTGATCACTTGCGGAACTAGAGACTGAAAGTTGCATATTTTCTCAATCATTATCCAGAGGAAATGTACTGTGATGGTGCAAACCCATTCTCATACATACTTTTTCTCTAGAATAAATTACTGTTTGAATCTGGCAGAAAAAATGTGTACGAAACTGGCTGCTAACTGTTACCTAACTGTGAGAGCTAAAGATAATAGCTACTGTATTCATACACACGAAATGTCTTGATTCGTATTTTCCAGAATTTAACTGATAAACCGAGCACAAAAGTGTGAAAACTACAGAGAATAGTATATGTAGATTTTTTAGATACAAAGCAAGACAGACCAACACGCCATAGGATAAGTTGGTACAGGGCACTATTTTCTTGGTCGTACTCGCCATTTAGCCGTAGCACGATCAATAGCTGCCCCCATAGACATTTGCGTGCCACAATATGCAATCTCAATGGAGATAACATATAAAAATCAGGATATGCATAACGTTGTAGTTGTGAAATTGTAAATCTATTTATAGTTCGCTCTCCTTATAAGCCAATCGCTGGGCAGCATTGTGCTGCACTTGTTCGGCAGGAAATGGAAATAGAGAATAGTAGGTTAGTGCCGTGAATGGGAAAAACTATCTGACAAGGCTCAGGAAACGGGATGGGCGAGACTCCCGTTCCCGTTTCCGTGCCGCGCCAGATATGTTTTCCCATTCACGGCATTAACCTACTATTCTATTTATCCCGTCAACATCTACAAATGGCTGTAAAATGCAAGAATAGTATTGACTGGATATCAAAAATGTTTCACGGCACCGTGTTTCACGGCACATACGCACTGTGTTGACGGGATAAAATACAATACCGGACTCGGACGGGACATTGCATTGCACACTTGGCTGAACTATAAGTATGTTATTGTTGACATATTGGATTTTTCAGGAAGTAAATGCTGCGGTCGCTAGCGCTCCCTCGCATTTAATTCCTTAAATATCCACTATGTGAACAATAACTTATATGTATAGAAATGTTGTTTGCCTCATTTACAGCGAAACATCTCACTTTCACATATGACATATTGGATTTTTCAGGAACTAAATGCTGCGGTCGTTAGCGCTCGCTCGCATTTAATTCCTTAAAAATCCACTATGTGAACAATAACTTATAAGTATAGAAATGTTTTTTGCCTCATTTACAGCGAAACATCTCACTTTCACATATGACATATTGGATTTTTCAGGAACTAAATGCTGCGGTCGTTAGCGCTCGCTCGCATTTAATTCCCTTAAAAATCCAATATGTGAACAATAACTTATACGTATAGAAATGGGTTTTTATTCTAGACACGAGTTTAATTAATTAATTTAAATACATTAAATTAGCAAACCATCCGATTGCCAAATAACTAACGTTATTTTTCAAGAATAACAATATTTTAACAAACCCAGCTGTATGTTTCAGTAGCATAAATGTATTAATTTTTATTACACTGAATTTATTACATAATCACAGCCATTTTGGCTGTGATATTGTAATACATTCAGTATAATAATTCTGCATAATTTTAATCATCAAATATATGCAATTATTAGTTCTATATGAAATAATGCATTTCGGAAAAATCAATGATTACTCCCTCAAAGTATACTTTGCTAGATAAGTATACTTTGCAATTTTGATGAAATCGGCTACTGGCATCCTATAGCTGCAATTGTGTTCAGAAATATGATACCAATATACAGATACAATATAAACACTGCAAAAACAATAGTTTTTTCCATAATATTAATTTTATAAAAATTTAAGAATGAGCCTTCTTTTTTATTTCGTGAAACATGGTCACATATTGATTTTATTAACGTGGGGGAAAAGGAGGTGGAGGAGCTGTGTGTGGAGTAAAAAAACCGTGTATGATTTTGGAAATTGACTCGGATACCTGGCTAGATAGCTTGGAAATGATCTAACTTAGAAAATAAGTTAAATTTTAAAAAGCTGTGAAGATGTCTACGGGGATTTAACATGGGGAAATTGTTTTTTCGTAATAAAATCAATATTGGACCAAATTTCATAAACATAAAAAGAAGGTTCATTCTTAGATTTTGATAACAGTTAAAGGTACATGCCTACTCAGTAGGCACAAACTGTTCTTATATCAGAGACATCATCTGAGACATTTTCTGGCAACATAAACATCCATTCACCATTATCCCACATATTGATTGGTAGTATTATGCATTTTAAACCAGACGTAAATTTTCACACTGATATCAGGGGCGATAACCGTGTTACCTTAAAATGTTAACGGACAGGGTTAGGGTTAGGGTTATTCTCTGTATGTATTGTTTGATGTGCAATGATCATACTTTATATGTCGAAAACAATTTTTTTTTCAGGTGACGCATCTAATTGGTATACATAATTAAAAAATATCGTGCCTCATTTGCATATGAAAATAGCCTGATACCACCGCGCGTCACTATCAGTAAAATAAATATTACTAAATTATTATATCTGTATAGCGGTCACCCGTAACTTTTAGAATTGGTGGAATAGTGACATAATTATACACTCATTTAATTCATATAAAGACAATGTCGTGTCTACTGAGTGGGCGTGTACATGTACATTTGTACATTTGTATCTTTCACATTATCAACAAGAATAGTGTTTGCATTGTTTATATAGCTACGGAAGCCCATTAGGGCCACTTCACTTTCTTTTTAATGTTCTTTTCTTGATTGGAAAATAACTTGAAAATTCAAGAAAACATCTTGAAATAAGATGTTTTCTTGAATTTTCAAAAAGATATTGAAAATTCAAGAAAGAACTTGAAAATTCAAGAAAAGATCTCGAAAATTCAAGAAAGTGTCTTGAAAATTCAAGAAAAGATAAAAAAAAAAAAAGTGAAGTGGCCCTAATGGGCTTCCGTAGTAACATTTGGGCAGGTTTCGTGCAAGTTTCGTAATTACATTTGCCATCGCATTGTATGTATAGCTGTATTTAACTGCCCTTTAGAACTTCTTTTAAAGGAATACACATTTTCCGTCCCATTAATGAGATAGCCCACACCTTTATTGTGATAAACACCTTTATTGTGATAATTTATGAGTCAAATGTTAAAGTACTGACCTGTTGGCCATACTGGTGTGGCCCCCATAGTCGCTCCCACCGTTTTGGGTGCAGGACTGTGTGAAACTCGCGCACTGTCCATCATTTCAAGCTGACTCAACCGTTTTCTGAGTATAACCTGTGTGTATATAATAAATAAACAATTTATAGAAACTACTAGAGCTATGCAAATCCGTATTCGGGACGACGTAAGCCTAATCCTGGGCGCATGTTGCATTTCGAATACTTAAACGGTAGCATGTGCATAGAACGCATCGATTGGTGACCCGCTGAATTTATGAATGATGTGAGCTGCAACATATTTATAAATATGTGGCTGTGACTGGAGAAATGGGGCTTATGGGATTTGTGGCAAAATGTAGCTCCTGACCAAAATTAATATCACACACCTGTCGCATGATAACGATCTACATTGCTTGTTAGAAGTATTACGAGTGGTTCATTGATGGAATGGCGATCAGTGTAGATCCTGATCAGCCTGTGCGGATGCACAGGCTGATCTGGATCAACACTGGTCGCGAAATCCATAAGCCCCATTTATCCAGTCACAGCCACATGGGTATTGTATGTGCATACCTAGTCTAGTACAACGGTGATAAACATTAGCCGAACCTGCCACAAAACAACACAAACAAATTCCAGGAAAATATTGTTGCATGTTACAAGTCCCTATCCCTGTTGTTGTGTGAGTATTTTCAATGACATATCGCAAGTGTTCTTAGGTACAAAATCACATGACGTGTCTCACATGATCGTATATCTTGGTGTAAACGGCTGGTTGAAATATACACCTGGACAAAAGTTAAGCATCACCATCAAGTTATTGCCCATATTAACAAGATTTTGTTTCATTTCCCGAAAACTGTTGTATTCTTGAAATGACCAACACATACAATACACGTTATGCTATACACGTTTGAGTTTATCTCTACATTATACATGTAAGCAGACCGGTTTGGTAACACCAACGTCACACAGTAGAAAACACATGTTCAATTGCAATGCATTGTATCGTCTTGCACGGGATGCAACTCGTCGACACCTGGCATCGTTTTGTTATTACACCAAAATGGCGAGACGTGAACCTTCAGATGCACACAAATGGCAGGCTATAGGAATGTCTAACGCCGGTAGCAGCACCAGAAACATTTGATTGCTTCAAACCTTAAATACAGTATGTTTGTGCCTGACTCGGCCACCGCCCAACGACTTGAGTATCGAACTCGGAACGTCGAGTCAGGCACAAACATACTTTATTTAAGGTTTGAAGCAATCATATTTCATGTATCGCAATATTAATATTTGGGGTTACAAAAACCGGGGGTTTACAAAAACCGGCGCGTACGTCAACGGTTTTTGTTACCCCCGGTTTTTGTTAACCCTATGCCGTGAAAAGTCTTACATTTTCTGTCACTCGGCTATAGTGTAGAAAAGGTTGAAACAACGACTGAGTTAAATTTGTGCTCCGCCACCGCCCAACGGCTTGAGTATCGAACTCGGAACGTCGAGTCAGGCACAAACATACTTTATTTAAGGTTTGAAGCAATCATATTTCATGTATCGCAATATTAATATTTGGGGTTACAAAAACCGGGGGTTTACAAAAACCGGCGCGTACGTCAACGGTTTTTGTTACCCCCGGTTTTTGTTAACGGGGTTTACAAAAACCGGGGGTTTATAAAAACCGGCTCTACAAACGTCAACGTCAGGGTCGACCACGTAAAACATCAGCCAGAGATGACCGGGCGCTAGCTCGACTTGCCAGACGCACGCCAGTGTACACAGCGCGTCGCTTACGTGAAGAATGGCGTTTGCCATATAGGGTATCTACGCGAACTGTAACGCGGCGATTACATGACGTCGGTATGAGGTCGAGAAAACCAATCAAGGGACAGTGTCTCACTCCAATGCACGATGAGGCACGTTTGGAATGGGCACGAGCGCGACGTAATTGCACACTTCGTAAATGGCGTCGAATTCACTGGTCCGATGAGAGTCGGTTCTTATTACGTCACGTTGACGGCAAATTACGTGTTTGGAGGTTCAGAAAGACGGCATATGAGCAGCAGAGTATTGTGGGTACAACAGCGTTCGGCGGTGGCTCGGTTACTGTATGGGCATGCTTTTCACACGATTGCAAGTTGGACATGCATGTGTTGGACGGTATGTTAACGGGACAAAAGTATCGGGATAACGTCCTTGCTGACATTGTTGTTCCCCATTTCGACAACCACCGACTTTCCAGCAGACCATCGTATATGGACGACAACGCTAGACCACACAGAGCGCGCATTTTCAACGAGTATCTGCAGCAAGAGGCAATTGACGTCATTCCGTGGCCTGCTCTATCACCGGATATGAACCCTATAGAGTACATTTGGGACCAGATCGGGGCAAACTTACAGAACGTGAACCACCATGTCGAAATCTTAATGAATTGCGCGCAGTATTGCAGGAAGAATGGCGTTTATTCCCACAGGAGAAACTGAAGAAGCTTGTGAAGGGCATGCGACGTCGTGTGCAAGAACTGTACGGGAAACGCGGCGGATATACGATTTACTGAACTTCTTACGCATTTTTCTGATTCACAAGTTATGTGACTCGAAGTTTATAGTGACTGTTTGGGCTGGTGACTTCTAACAACTTACACAGCCGAAGTTGAAGGACAAACTTTTTTGGTGAGCCCATATGTTCCAAATTGCATACGTTTCTTTTAGTGACGTCATTCACGCTAACGTGATCGTAAAATTTGTAGTTTATTTGTTCGCTCTGTGATGAAAGCCTAATAAATGAAATTATGTAATACATTTCCTGTTTCCTAACATATATGTTTATTTATGGTGGATCAGTTTCACAACTCTGTGCAAATATAGAGGCGATGCTTAACTTTTGTCCAGGTGTATATAAGACATTCGTATTCGGACCACACACAGGCTAACGGCGCGGACCCAGGACCCCACCCCAATAAATAATTTTCATGACATGTCGCGCATGTTTAAAAGAGCAGACCGTGGCCGAGGGGTAACACCGTCGGACTGCCACGCTGGCGACCCAGGTTCGATTCTCGGCGTCCAGGGCGTCAATATTTCTGAGATACTTTGTATTTCCTGCTCTACTAGTTCTTTCGGATGGGGACTTTAAAAGGCGGTCCCGTGTATCAGATTTGAAGGAGAGTCTGGGCGCGTTAAAGAACCAGAGGGGAACCTTGGGGCCGGTTTCCTCTGTATCCACCTCCTTCCTTTCTCCCCTTTTTGGAAGACGGCATGCAAGGTAATCGAGCCAGTGCCGTCATTAAAGTCAATCATTTATATTTATTCGCGCATGTTCTTAGTTACAACATCACATGGTGTGTCTGAGATATTTTAAAACGATCTTCTTCATTATACACGTGAGCGTACCTTCATTGGGTGTCGTAACAGCTGTCACCGGAATTGGACACCGATTGATTTGATTGTATCTTATGGTGGCAATATCTTTGTCATCGAGATGTCGAGATTGATACAATTGATCGCGACATAACGTGACATAACGCGACATAACGTTAAACTATGTCAACATGTTGAGATAAACTATCACGTTATGTCGACATGTCGTGATATTTAAGTCGACATGTTGCATATCAACACCTCGATGGCAAAAATAGGCCACCATAGTACCTGTAACTGTCTCTGTCTGAAGCTAATGTTATATGCAAACTGATATGCGTATAGTTATTCATGACAATGAAATCTTTTTAGCATAATATAACACACGCCATTTGATTTTGTATCTAAGAAGATGTGAGCTATATCATGATATATGTATTATATTTACGTAAATAGAGGATCAGTAGCCGATTTGACCAACATTGCAAAGTATACTTATCTAGCAAAGTATACTTTGAGGGAGTAATTTTCAATTTAAGAATAAATTTATTATATTTTATTATACTGAAGTTATTACATTATCACAGCCAAAATGGCTGTGATAGTGTGATAAATTCAGTATAATAATTTTGCATACTTTTATTCATCAATTATCCCGTCAACACAGTGCGTATGTGCCGTGAAACACGGTGCCGTGAAATATTTTTGATATCCAGTCAATACTATTTTTGCATTTTACAGCCATTTGTAGGTGTTGACGGGATAAATAGAATAGTAGGTTAGTGCCGTGAATGGGAAAAAATATCTGGCGCGACACGGAAACGGGATGTGCTCGGCAGAGCCTCGCCCATCCCGTTTCCTGAGCCTTGCCAGATATGTTTTCCCATTCACGGCACTAACCTACTATTCTCTATATATGTGCAGTTGTCAGTTCTATGTGAAATATTGCATTTTGGGGAAAATAAATGATTACTCCCTCAAAGTATACTTTGCTCGAAAAGTATACTTTGTAATGTTGGTGAAATAGGCTACTGAAACGAGTTTCCATTAAATATGAGATTTATGAAATGAGTCGAGCACAATTTATGCACCGCACCTCTGGCGAGGTGCATACAATTGCTGACGAGTTTCATTCTGTTTATCACATGACTTCACATTCCAAATAGCGGAAAACTTGTAGATATCCAACACATGTCAGTGAGAAGACACCATTGACTATTTTCGTACGGATTTGAAAGTCTCCACCGATAAAATTAGTTTTAATACTTAGCATAAATAAATTATAAATGTGCCATATTATAGGTTGCCGTTCTTTGTAAGCTCTTCGTATTACCAAACGGGAGCGCATTTTAACAATTGTAGTGATTTTAGCTAGTGATTTTAGCTAGTCGCATTGGGGACGTCATTTGGAACGTCTTCGTTTATTTCTTTGACACTAACGTTGGCGCATGGTATGAATACATAATTACGGTGATGCGGCCAGCCAATCAAATTCGCTCCATGTGTTATTACACGTGTGTCATATCACATTTATGAAAAGGGTTACAGCACGTGATAACAAGGTTCATGTGATAAACTGTGATATTTTCTGTAAATCTCATTTGCTCTGAAAAATAACGTCAACATTCGACGTCATTTACGGAAAATATTGCAAATTCTGTAAATATTGTTCACGAGATATCGCACATGTTCTTAGGTACAAAATCACATGGCGTGTCTCATACGTGAATATGACTGCAGATACAGGGGCTTATGGGTTTTGTGACCAGTGTAGATCCTGATCAAATAGCACTCTCCAGTAACCTGATACCGGTATACAGTACAGTGTATGTTGAAGTTCGGGCTACAACCTGGGGGCCGTTTCACTAAACGTTGTACGACTAAAATGTTAGTAAGTGCAAATTTAAGATCGTCTGGAAATTTAAATAGATGGATATGCAGCCTATGCTCAATAAATGTAAATCCAATAATTATATACAAGAAAATATTGTTAACCCTTAGCCTGCTGATCGCGAAAACTGTCGTCTGCTGTTGCTTTATTTTTTGCCCTGTTTCTCAATAAAAACATGGTTTGACAGCATTTTAGAATCATTTCCAATGGAAATGATTCTAAAGTGCTGTCAAACCATGTTTTTGATGAGAAAAATCGAACATAAAACATAAACAGCAGACGACAACATTTCATTCAGCAGGCTAAGGGTTAATGTGCAATTTACAGACTATCATAATTTTGCACTTACATGTACGAAGTTTAGTGAAACGGCCCCCAGGACATTGGACAGCTGACCATTTTCTGCCAACTGGTATCGATAAATAAGTATGCGAGTCGTCTAAATCATGTACATCTAGCCATTTTGTTTCTCACAATTTATCGAATTTATCAGCCTCCATCCATAGTTTGACTGTTAAAGGTACATGTCCACTCAGTTGGCACAACGTGTTCTTTATAGGAATTAAATAAGTGTATTATTGTGTCACTAGTCCACCAGTTATAAATATTACGAGTGCCCGCTATACATTTTTAATTATTTAGTAATATTTATTTTACTGATAGTGACTCGCGGTGGTATTAGGCTATTTTCATATGCAATTGAGGCATACTATTTTTTAATTATTTATACAAATTAAATGAGTCACATGAAAAAATAATATTTTCGACATATTATAATGTTTGATGGTTGCACATTAAAAAATAAATACAGAGCATAAATAGTAGAAGGCCGGAAGGCCTCGTCCAGTATTCCCGCGACTTTTCCAAGTTTATATCCCCGATAAATTCCACAAAAAGGCCATTCATTCCTTATAATTCCAGCATTTGAAATAAATTCATCAAGAAAATGTGTTTATTTTCCGTTTTCCTAAGAATTATTTTAACTGCGCCTGACGGTTACGGAAAGTAGTTTGGCATGGAGTTTACTGGGATATAAATTCTGGACAGAGACTTGCTGCGGACCAATCAAATGTTAGGGAATTGTGTAAATATTTTTGTGCTGGAATTATTATGATATTTATTAAACTCGTTTCGTATGAAATCAGTAAACTCGTTTAATAAATATCATATTAAATCATCAGTCATGTAAGATCTTCTATTTATTTCCTAATCTCAATCATGATGTTTTACTAGGTGCATAATCACGTGGTTAGAACAACAACAACAATGGCTGATAGTGTTGAAAACGCCCACTCCAATGTAAGTATTATTTGATAGTTTCCTTAATAGGCAACTGATTTTTATGAAATATGGCGCATACGACCTACGGTCTTGGGGTTTAAACAGTTCCCTCGTGCCACGACAAACGGCTGGACATGGTCGAACCTTATATTATACTCCAAACATTTCAAATTCAATGCGTATTTTACTTTTACAAATTATTTATTGATTGTCTTCCTTATTAAATAGGAAACAAATGATAAAAAATCAAACAAATTTGAAAATTCACTTATTTGAGCTATTTGCAGCTCAACTAAGTAAAGGTTAAACTTTATGACAGTATTTTCACTACTCAATTTGAAAATCAATGCGTATTTTCACAATGCTGTGAATATTTGTCCCCCCACTTTTGATAATCTATTCATAGTCTGCTGAAATAAATGCATAACATACGCCAATAAGCAACTTATCTGAAGCTCTGTCGTTTACGTATGAACACAGCAATTGCAATACGAGACAAGGTGTGTCATTTTGTGCCTAACAAGAATATGGGGCCCGTTTCTAAGGAGCCCCGCAGGGGACATGTATTTTTTGTTTTATTAATTCGATCCCACGAAATAACAATTAGTTACCTCAATTTAACTATTCGTTCCCTCGAATTAAGAATTTGTTCCCACGATATAACAATTCGTTCTCTCGAATTAACAATTCGTTCCTACGATATAACAATTCGTTCCCACGAATTAATAATTCGTTCCCTCGAATTAACAAGTGTTAATTCGAGGGAACAAATTGTTATTTCGTGGGAACGATTTGTTAAATTGAGGGAACGAATTGTTATTTCGTGGGAACGAATTGTTATTTCGTGGGAACGAATTAATGAAAAAAGAATTATACGTCCCCTGCGTGGCTCCGTATGTTTCACAAAAATATGAATACATAAATCGCCTGTTTGGACCATGTGTGTACCACCGCGTTCACTTCCGGTGCTGCTATGGAACAGCAACACAGACAGTATCGTAAATACGAAATCAGTGGCCCGTTTCACTAAACTTCGTACGACTAAAATGTTCGTAAGTGCAAAGTTATGATAGTCTGTGTAAATTTCACATAAACACTGTTTTCTTGTAAACATTTATTGGATTTACATTTATTGAGCATAGGCTGCATATGCAGCCTATGCTCAATAAACGTAAATTCATCAATAGAAATTTCCAGACGATCCTAACATTTTAGTCCTACGAAGCTTAGTGAAACGGGCCCCTTATAAAAATTTTCCTGAGCAATGTTTACAGAAACTGTCATATTTGCTGTAAACGACATCGACAGAGGAAATTTCCGTAGGAAATTCGGGATTCTTTTCAGCATTTGCTCCGAACATTTCGTCAATTTTCTACACCATAAACGGAAACTATTGTCAACATCTTAGTTACATGATCACATGACCCGTCTCCAGTATGCATACAGCAATATATTCAGTATGTCCCAAATTGGGGATACGGAAAAAAATCCCCCCCCCCCCCCCCCCCCCCCGGACATAATCCCCCCCCCCATGATTTTTGACACAGGAGGACAAAATCCCCACCCCCCCCCCCGTCTAAAATGCAGTTAGGAAAAAATCCCCCCCATCCAAAAATCACAGGTAGGACATAATCCCCCCCCCCATTTAAAACAAACAGAAATGAATGATTGTTACAGGATTTACCAAGTATCGTTTTGGCGAATAATTCTTTGAAAATGGTAATCGATTCTTCACTAAAACAATATGGTTTGGGACCGACATCAGTATACAAATGTACAAACGATACATACATATTCTTGTTTGACATTGATTGTGCAACTGAAAATACATTATTAAATGTGCTTGTTTGATTGTGCAACTGAAAATACTTCATTAAATGTGCTTGATGTTTGATGTTTATTGTGCAAATAAAAGTACTGAATATGATGAGGGATTTTGTCCTAGGCTACATTTTCATTGGGGGGGGGGAGGATTTTGTCATATATAGGGAGACATATTTTGTTTCGAGGGAACGAATTGTCAATTCGAGGGCACGAATTGTCATTTCGTGGGAACGAATTGTTAATTCGAGGGCACGAATTGCGAATTAATTAAAAAAAAAAGAATGATACGTCCCCTGTGGGGCTCCGCACATACATACGTCAATTTAGGATATGCTAGTAAGGTATCAGGGGTGCGTTTTACTAAACTTCGTACGACTAAAATATTCGTAAGTGCAAATTTAGGATCGTCTGTAAATTTCAATTGATGGATTTACATTTATTGAGAATAGGCTGCACGTGCAGGTTAGACACCACCAAATAGTTTTACTATATAATTTAACCGAATGCCATCCAATAAGGCCAGTCTCTCCTACTTTCACTATTCGTATGGATGTTGTGGGACCCACTTGTACATGACCTGCAGCCAGTCTGTACTGGTTCTGCATGAACTAAACAATAGGTTCACTTACTCCTAAGAAAGAAAAATCCAACCTTGTCATATCCTCCAATATTGTGTACATTTGTTGGCCACGGAAACTCCGTGTACATCAAGTGACCAACAGGTTCAGTGTTTTCTTTTAAATGCTACAAATATGTTGAAAACTGGTGTTAAAGGCACCCCAAAATGTTCCTCAAGTGAAACTGGGTAGTAATGGATCAAGATTTGCAAGCAAACGGTGTCTGTGACCTCAAACACCCGCACTATTTTTTTATACCGGACTACTTTTGCATACACCCTGGCGGTTCGCACCATTTGGTGTCTTCTAACCTATAAGTGTACCGGTCCCACTACAACTCATTCTACAATATTCACTATTCAAAACTAGCTCTATTCCTGGATACAGTACCAAGTTTGGAGCAAATATCTCAAATGGTTGTCACACAGCAGCTATGTAACTCCACCATGTGACTGTCCACATTCTGCCTTAAATTGAGCTACTACAGAACTATGGGGAATTTTAATAGATGATGAATTAAAAGCACAAATCTCCATAAAATCACATAACATTACCCTAAATAGTGTTATAGCTAACCATTCTACATATAAAGACTCATCACTGAAACTATACCAACATGTATGCCACTCTGGAATGGTCGACAGACAAACGGCTACTGGCTTGGAACGGTCAGTCAAGAAATTTGCTTTATGACGCAGGAGGAAAGGAAAAACAATGTTTTTTGAGTACTAGTGTATTGGTACTATACCGATATGCGAAAACAATACACTTACGCCTAATTTTGGCAAATTTTGGAACAGCGTCGCGATGTCGCGCCACTTTCCCGAACTTCTTAATTGTCCATCAGGAAGCCAATATCAATGAAAAAAAAAGAGAAAAACACACTATAATGACTGTTTTGGTGTATATTACTGTCACATTCCAAGCCCAATCACCTACAGGTAATTTGCATACACTGGTTTATTATATTTGACTAAATAAAGCTAAGAAATCAAGATTTTAGAATATTTTGAAGCCGATAACTGTCCGTCTGCGATACAAAAAGAACAAATGTGTTGCATCGCGGAGTCCGCTCGATTACTCTTGTCACAGTAACTTTAAATTATGTTCCCAGAGACATAGCTACAAGAAACATAAACTTCCAACTTCAAATTCTACAAAAAAAACATATCTCACATAGGGCCTAGGCACACCTTATAGGTTAGACACCACCAAATAGTTTTACTATATAATTTAACCGAATGCCATCCAATAAGGCCAGTCTCTCCTACTTTCACTATTCGTATGGATGTTGTGGGACCCACTTGTACATGACCTGCAGCCAGTCTGTACTGGTTCTGCATGAACTAAACAATAGGTTCACTTACTCCTAAGAAAGAAAAATCCAACCTTGTCATATCCTCCAATATTGTGTACATTTGTTGGCCACGGAAACTCCGTGTACATCAAGTGACCAACAGGTTCAGTGTTTTCTTTTAAATGCTACAAATATGTTGAAAACTGGTGTTAAAGGCACCCCAAAATGTTCCTCAAGTGAAACTGGGTAGTAATGGATCAAGATTTGCAAGCAAACGGTGTCTGTGACCTCAAAACACCCGCACTATTTTTTATACCGGACTACTTTTGCATACACCCTGGGCGGTTTCGCACCATTTGGTGTCTTCTAACCTGCAGCCTACGCTCAATAAATGTAAATCCAATAATTGTTTACAATAAAACATTGCTAATGTGAAATTTACAGACTATCATAATTTTCCTTACAAACATTTTAGTGTAAGAAGTTTAGTGAAACGGGCCCCAGATAATTACATAATTATAGACGTCGTGCCCAATAAATTAAGCAGAATTTTCTGGAGAACTTGCTTTAAAAGAAGATTGCTTCCTTTAATTATGTTGTACCCAAGAAGATGTGCGATATCTCGTGAAAAAGATATTTACAAAAATGACAACATTTTCTGTAAATAACCTCGAAAGTTGACGGAATTTTGAGAGCAAATCCGAAATAGAATTCCTCATTTGCTCTTAAAATTCCGTCAACTTTCGAGGCCATTTACAGTATTTTCAGTAAATAGTCTTCTTGAAAAATCGCATATATACTTAGTTAGAGAGAATAGTAGGTTAGTGCCGTGAATGGAAAAAATATCCGGCAAGGCTCAAGAATTTCTTTATTTCTCATCAGAAGTATATGTTGTAACCACTCCTTTGAACCGTCTCGTCGAGACGGCTCAAATGAGTGGTCACAACATATACTTTGGTTCAGAACTAAGGAAAATAGATAGAGAATAGTAGGTTAGTGCCGTGAATGGGAAAACATATCTGGCAAGGCTTAGGAAACGGGATGGGCAAGGCCCATCCCGTTTCCGTGCCGCGCCAGATATTTTTCATATTCATGGCACTAAACGACTATTCTATTTATCCCGTCAACACCTACACATAGCTTTAAAATGCAAAAAAATAATCCCAGCCGCATCCTCACAATCGGAGAATCGACTAGTATGACAACCACACATATTCAATCGCAGTGATATTGTCGTATTGACAGGATATCAAAAATGCTTCACGGCACCGTGTTTCACGGCACATACGACTGTGTTGACGGGATAAATAAGGTCACATATATATCAAGTGAAAGATAGTGCAACAAAATAAAACATTTGATAATCATATCTACCGTCTGTTTCACGAAACCTGCCCAAATTTTACGGCCATATAATCCATGCGAAAACAACCAAATTTCACGAAATAAAAAGAAGACTCATTCTTAAATTTTGATAAAATTTAATAATATCGAAAAAAATAAGTTTTTGTATTTTTTATATAGCCGTAAAATTTGGGCACGTTTCGTGAAACAGACGGTAACTATTACATTACTGCTACATACAATTTTCGAAAAAAAATCAACAAAAAAAAAAGATTTTTTTTTTTGATTTTTTGTCGAAAATTGTAATTTTTTGTTTGAGTGCATTGCTAATACACTGCCGTCTGAGCTAATCTTGCCAATAGTCACCTCCTCGAACGACCACCTCTCTACAGCCTCTCTGTAACAGCCACTATTATATATCCCAAATGGATGATATCCTCTATGTCTAATCCTTAGACTGCTGAGCATGAAAATCGTCATCTGATGTTGTTTTTGCATTCTTTCTCAATAAAAACATGTTTTAACAGCACTTTAGAATCATTTCCATTGGAAATGATTCTAAAATGCTGTCAAAACATGTATTTGGTGAGAATTATCGAAGAAAATAAATAAACATCAGACGATAAAATTTAATTCCGCATAACCTCCCTACAACACCCACCTCTCTACAACAGCCAGTTTTGCGTCTTCCCATGGGTGGCTGTTGTAGAGAGGTTGCACTGTACTTATTATCTTCTTTAATCAAAATGCTTGAATATTGTGATTGCAGTCAATCATCTTGATTGGTTGAACCTGAGCTGTGCTACACTCTTGCTTGAGTGTCAGTTGGCATTGTCAAGTAGAAGCTTAGTTGACATCAAGCAGACGTTGGTGTAGCCACTAAAATATACATCGTTTCATTGCATAGCTTATATCTACATGTAGTTCTGTCATAATAACTTCCTAACCACATGAAATCCTTATCAAGGTAACCTAGCAACCACGGTGTAGCGACGTGCGCCACCTAGCGACGGGTGGCCTCTAGAAGGATGCCGTTCTCAGCACGCATCACGGCTCCCATCAACTTCCGAACCTTGTGTCCCGGCTTCACAACAAATGTGAACCTGGAACGAGAATATTATAAGAACCAACTTAGCCCTGCGAAACCAGGTACTATTCGTGTTTCTGGTATCTGGTTGCATATGGTGAATTTGGCGAGTATATTATGGTTTACGCATGAAAACCACCCGGGTTCTTACGGAGCCTCGCAGGGGACGAAAAAAATTTTTTTTTATTAATTCGTTCCCACAAAATAACAATTCATTCCCTCAATTTAACAATTCGTTCACACGAATTAACAATTCGTTCCCTCAATTTAACAATTCGTTCCCACGAAATAACAAGTCGTTCCCAGGGGAACGAATTGTTATATCGTTGGGACGAATTGCTATATAGTGGGAATGAATTGTTAATTCGAGGGAACGCATTGTTAAATTGAGGAAACGAATTGTTGTTAATTCGTGGGAACAAATTGTTATTTCGTGGGAACGAATTGTTAATTTGAGGGAACGTATTTTTAATTCGTGGGAACGAATTGTTACATTGAGGCAACAAATTGTTATTTCGTGGGAACGAATTAATAAAAAAAATAATTCTACGTCCCCTGCTGGGCTCCGTATTACAGTCCTTTAGCGAGAAATGAGTTTATTAAAAATTAAATATGTGAACTATAATTAACTTATTGGTTGCCCCTCCACATCGCGGGCACCTGTGTACTAGAATTGAGCGCTTGATATCACCCATTCATATTCAAATAGGTGATATAACTCAGTAAGATTCAAATAGGTGACATCACTCATTAAGATTCAAATAGGTGAAATCACAAAATGTATTAACCCTTTCAACACTACAGGCCTGTACAGTGGTATTGGCAAACAGTGTAGATCCAGATGAGCCGGCTCTTGACGAGCCGTCTGATCAGGATCTGCACTGTTTGCAAGTAATTTTCATATTTTTAAGAACAAAATGACCCTTTGTGACGATTGGATTGGTTTCAAAATTAACATATCAGTTATTTGATCAGTGGTTAAAGGGTTGACGTCCAAAACGGCACGAGATAAGATACAGTTGGGATGTACCTGTATAGCAGTCTGGCAAGCATCACCTTCATCTCATTCATTGCAAAGTTCTGTCCAATACAGTTCCTGAAATGTTGAGTGTGCTAATGGTTGATTGGTTGGTTGGTTAGTTAGTTATTTGGTTATTTGGTTTGGTTGGTTTTGTGGTTTGATAGTTGGTTTGGCTTGTTGGTCGGTCTGTGGGTAGGTCGTTGGTTCTGTTGGTGGGTTGGTTTGTAGGTCGGTCGGTCAGTGGGTCGATCGGTGGTCGATGGGTCTGTGAGTCAGTCTGTTTGTCTGTCGGTCGGTCGGTTTGTCGGTCACGGTCGGTCGGTCGGTCGGTCGGTCGGTCGGTCGGTCGGTCGGTCGGTCGGTCGGTCGGTCGGTCGGTCGGTCGGTCGGTCGGTCGGTCGGTTCGGTCGGTTGGTCTGGTCGGTCGGTCTCGGTCGGTCGGCGTTCTGTCACGGTGGTTGGTATTTCGGTCGATTGGTCGGTCGGTCGGTCGGTCGGTCGGTCGCGGTCGGTCGGTCGGTCGGTATCGGTCGGTCGGACTCGGTCGGTCGGATCGGTCGGTCGGTCGGTATCGTTCGGTTGGTCTGGTCGGTCGGTCGGTCGGTCGGCGTTCTGTCACGGTGGTTGGTATTTCGGTCGATTGGTCGATTGGTCGATTGGTCGGTCGGTCGGTCGGTCGGTCGGTCGGTCGGTCGGTCGGTCGGTCGGTCGGTCGGTCGGTCGTCGGTCGGATCGGTCGGTCGGATCGGTCGGCTCGTCGGTCGGTCGGACATCGGTCGGTCGGTCGGTCGGTCGGTCGGTCGGTCGGTTGGTCGGTCGGTCGGTCTGTCAGTTGGTCTGTCATGGTGGTTGGTATTTCGGTCGGTCGGTCGGTCGGTCGGTCGGTCGGTCGGTCGGTCGGTCGGTCGGTCGGTCGGTCGGTCGGTCGGTCGGTCGGTCGGTCGGTCGGTCGGTCGGTCGGTCGGTCGGTCGGTCGGTCGGTCGGTCTGTCGGTCTGTCGGTCTGTCAGTCGGTCTGTCAGTCGGTCTGTCATGGTGGTTGGTATTTCGGTCGGTCGGTCGGTCGGTCGGTCGGTCGTTCATGCACATTTTTCAGGTTTTTAAAAAAATAATTATAAGTTGTTATTTTAGCATGATTAGCGTAGGTCTGAAAGTGCGGTGTATCAATATGGTGGGTGAGACAAAAATCCATGCTAATCTCTGACCAACGGAAAAAGGAATGAAAGCAAATGGGTCCATGTTCAGGACATTCTCCGGCAAATACGCCATATGATGGGCGAGACTTGGGTGAGACAAAAAATAAGCTCACCTCTGCCCACCGGAAAACGGAACAAATGCAAACGGATCCATATTAGCCACATTCTCCGGCGAAAATCTCTCCGGCTTGTACTCCATATGGTCGTCGCCCCAGACTTCACTGTTATGGTGTAGGTTGTAGATGTTGATGGCGATGTGTGTCCACGCCGGGATCGTGTAGTCGGCGATGGTGACGTCTTCGCTCACCTGACGTTGGATGAAGAAAACCGGGCTGTGGAGGCGGAGGCCCTCTTTAATACACTGACTTAGGAAGCTTAGCTTCGATAAGTCGTTCCTGCAGTACAAGATATATAGTTTAATCAACTACCATTTGGAAATACCGGATTTGTTTCCCAAGACATGTGGAAATCCGATAAAGAAACGCGTTTCTTTGTCGGATTTACAGATGTCAAGGGAAATCAATCAGGTATTTGAAAATGGCAGTGGAGTAAATTGTATGTTACATGCAGTGATTCGATCCCATGACCCTCGCACTACAGCAAGGTCGACGATACCATTACACCACCGCAGCAACATTGCTCATTGCTACAAACACATTTGTGGCTGTGACGGGAGAAATGGGGCTTATGAGTTTTGCGAGCCAGTGTAGCTCCAGATCAGCCTGTGCATCCGCACAGTCTGATCAAGAGCTACACTGTTCACCATTGCATCAACGAAACGCCCGTAATGCTTCTAACAAGCAATATAGATTATTATCAGACTACATGAGGTCCGTTTCACTAAACTTCGTATGACTAAAATGTTCGTACGCGTAAATTTAGGATTGTCTGGAAATTTCAATTGATAGATTTACATTTGTTGAGCATATGCTGCGTATGTACATTTATTGAGCATATGCTGCGTATGCAGCCTATGCTCAATAAATGTAAATCCAATACTTGTTTACAAGAAAATAATGTTAAAGGTACATGCCCACTCAGTAGGCACAACATGTTTTTTATATCTGAGATATTTGCTGGCAGAATAAACATTCATTCACCATGATCCCACGTATTGACTGACATTATTATACATCTTTATCAGATGTAAAAATTCCACAATTATATCAGGGGCGATAACCGTATTTCGTTAAAATGTTAACGGACATTACTAGTTATTCTCTGCATTTATTTGTTGATGTGTAATGATCTGTCGAAAATATTATATTTTAAGGTGACATATTTAATTAGTATAAATAATTAAAAAATATCATGCCTGATTTGCATATGAAAATAGCCTGATACCACCGCGCATCACTATCAGTAATATAAATATTACTAAATGATTATATCTGTATCGCAGGCACTCAAATGTTTTAGAACTGGTGGAATAGTGACATGATTATGCACTTATTTAATTCCTATAAAGAACAGTTTAAGCCTACTGAGTGGGCATGTACCTTTAATGTGATAATTACATAATGTTGCACTTACGAACATTTTAGTCGTGCAAAGTCTAGTGAAACGGCTGCCGGGAGTCTGCTATTTAATCAAGAGCTACACTGGTCACAAAACTCACAAGCCCCATTTATCCCGTCAACACAGTGCGTATGTGCCGTGAAACACGGTGCCGTGAAACATTTTTGATATCCAGTCAATACAATTTTTGCATTTTACAGCCATTTGTAGGTGTTGACGGGATAAATAGAATAGTAGGTTAGTGCCGTGAATGGGAAAAAATATCTGGCGCGGCACGGAAACGGGATGTGCTCGGCAGAGCCTCGCCCATCCCGTTTCCTGAGCCTTGCCAGATATTTTTTCCCATTCACGGCACTAACCTACTATTCTCTATGTCTCCAGTTAGGGCCATATATTACCATTGTATTTCGTCACTGTCCCTGCCATCCAAGATGGCCACCACTTCCTCCCTGCATTGCTGTTGTATGTCAGGATGCTCGGCCAGGGACAGCAGAATAAAACTGATGGCCGATGTCGTCGTGTCATGACCTACAATGTAATAAATCAGCTACAAGTCTACCCATCAAATGTATAATTCTTACAACTAATGTCGAAATTCCTCAAAATAATAAGCCTTTCTCCGAAAATAATAAATTTATTCAAAATTTTGACGCCATCTTGGACGCCATCTTGCTTTTCTTTATAGGCAGTTATATAGTATTGTTACATGGTTTCCGTTGGTTTGCACATATAAACAAGCATATAGCGCGTGCTGTTTGCATATGGCTTTATGCAATGCTCATTCCGGCGCAGCGCGTAGACCAAGTGCCTTCATGACGTCACTACGCGGAAGTGCCTTCATGACGTCACTACTTCATGACGTTCATGACGTTTCATGACGCGGCCCCGGAATATGAATACCGAAAATTATCTACGTGAATGGGACGATTTATAAAAGTACTGACAATACTGAATATAATGCTCAAATTACATCAGTTTTTTTGTTGGAAATGTAACAATAATGTTTGATCACGTCCAGCCGTGTGCAAACGTTTGTTGTGGCCCGAGGGAACTGTTTGAACCCGCGGCCTGCGGCCTTGGGTTGCGGCCTTGGGTTCAAACAGTTCCCTCGGGCCACAGCAAATGTTTGCACACGGCTGGACATGATGAAACCTTATATTAATAATTTGGTACACGTTTCTGTTGTATTCCTAATATAATAGTTTGCTGTTGATCAGTTGCTAGCGTTTCTCCAATAATAATCAAATTTCCGCCATCTTGAATTTATATGAGAAACTTATTTTCTTTTTGCTGAAGCTCTTCAGCATCTTCCTTATAATAACATTATGAAAAATTTCCCAAACTGATAAGCCTTTTATAACAATAATAAAACAATGCCAAATTTGGCCGCCATCTTGGACGCCATCTTGGATTTTGAAAAAAAACCTCAAGGATGACAAAGTTCGAATAAATACAACATTATTGATAACCAAATATCAAAAAAACATTTGTATTACTCTACTGCAAGGTTCATTCCGAATTCGTTTCAACTAGCGTATGTTGAGCTACGTTTACGAGAAGATACGACATATAGACAATATCAGGCTTACAGTGTCTTTTACATGAAGTTTATCAGGCAATGCTAGGAAACGCATTCTGGAAGTCGGACATCGTCCATTTTGCGCACGTGCATGTTATAATTATCTCCCCTGTCGAGGAGCGCAGGAGGGAATCTGATCCGTTTTCCATGTTAAATGGTCATTAAAAAATATTCTTATCACGATTTAGTATTTTCGAAGTTCAAAATGTGAAATATTTAGAGCAAAATGTATCGAGTGACCCCCACATATATCGGGTCACGGGACTGGCGATACGTCACGCTGACTTCCAGAATAGGAATTCCCAGGCTCACCCAGGAATTCCTACCGTTTCCGAGCCGAGCTTTGTTAGGCTTTTATGTAATAAATATCGCTTTTAGGATCACCTTAAGTAGAAGGCTGAAATACGCTACCACACTGTACATGCTGTACCTTCAAATAGAAATGTGTCCACTTCTGTGCGGATGTCCAAGAAACTCATCCCCTCCCCATCGCTGTCCTTCGCCTCAAGTAACACATCCAGAAAATCTAGGTATCGCTTCCCCGATTTATCGGAGGCATTGGAGACGTGTTTCTGAAGATGAGGTGGTTACAACAACAACAACAAGTACTGAAACTTCCAGAAGCCCTCCGATTCAAAGTACGTATTCTTTTTTTATCCCGTCAACACAGTGCGTATGTGCCGTGAAACACGGTGCCGTGAAACATTTTTGATATCCTGTCAATACGACCTAATCACCGCGTATGAATATATGCGGTGACTGGGGTTACTTTTTTGCATTTTAAAGCCATTTGTAGGTGTTAACTGGATAAATAGAATAGTAGGTTAGTGCCGTGAATGGGAAAAATATCTGGCGCGGCTCGGAAACGGGATGTGCTCGGCAGAGCCTCGCCCATCCCGTTTCCTAAGCCTTGCCAGATATTTTTTCCCATTCACGGCACTAACCTACTATTCTCTATATTTTGTCCTTATTATGTAACGGATTTTAATGAAATATGGCGCATCAACTGTGTCTTGTTAATCTGCATGTGTATGTCATAAGTATGTGCCGAACTCCCGGGACACCAAATGCAGCCCATGAAGATGCGTTTGCTGGGCCATAATATGGCCCAGCAAACGCATCTTCATGGGCTGCATATGATGTCATAAAAATCTGTTGCCTATTGAGGAAGATATCAAATAATACTTACTGTTGAGTGGGCGGCGCTTTCAACAACACTTTCAGCCATTGTTGTTGTTGTTGTAACCATGTGACCATGCACCTTGTAAATGTGGCTTATCGGATGTGTGACCAGTGTAGCGTCTGATCAAATAGCAGACCCATGTAGCCGGATAACAATCTCCTGTTAGATGCATGACTGCTGTTTCATTGATGGAATTGCGAACGAAGCAGATCCAGATCAGACAGTGCGGATCTACACTGGTCGTAAAACCCATAAGTCCCATATCTCGCTAATGCTCGTACATACTATCTCCTCGTACTTGCGGACGCACCGTGATCTAACTGTGGCATGTTATTAAATATACTCCCTCTTGTAGTTAACCGCTTTTTTCCACTAATCCCTTCATAAGGCGAGAAACAATACATAACAAGAACCCATGTAAAGAAGAAACTAACGTAATACATCATGAACAACAAATCACACACACACAGCGGTTGTCGAGGAGCCTTTAACTGGGCACAAACATGTCATACATGACGAAAATAAATGCATATTTTCGATGAAAACCACTTCCCGCATTTGTGAACTTTGGAGGAAACTATTTGTGCCAGCACTTACAACAGCTTCTTTCCGTTTGTTAATGATATCCTCCGAGATGCCGTGTACGTATTTGCACAACCGCTGAAACTCTCGGCCCTTGGATGTCAGGTTGAAGAAGACCCAATCGAAGTACAACAGTGGGTTCCTGTAATGGACATGGTGGAGTGATACCACAGGCTGGCGGTGCGAACCCAGGACCCCACCCCATCCCCACAATATATAGAGAATAGTAGGTTAGTGCCGTGAATGGGAAAAAATATCTGGCAAGACTCAGGAAACGGGATGGGCGAGGCTCTGCCGAACACATCCCGTTTCCGTGCCGCGCCAGATATTTTTTCCCATTCACGGCACTAACCTACTATTCTATTTATCCCGTGAACACCTACAAATGGCTGTAAAATGCAAAAATAGTATTGACTGGATATCAAAAATGTTTCACGGCACCGTGTTTCACGGCATATACGCACTGTGTTGACGGGATAAAAGGATATATTAAACAAAAGATGACCAAAACATATTAGAATATCATAAACATGTCAGTCTATTAATACAAATCATTTTCCGACAATACACAATGGGATATTTACGTTTACAAGACACTGTACGGTTTGGGTGGGTGGTAGTGGTGTGTGTGTGTGGGGGGGGGGGGGGGTACAATATACGATAGTACTGTATGAGACCAAGTGGGTGGGGTAATGAATGTGTTGTAATGGGCATTTTTGTTTGTGTCACAGGTCCGAGTCTTCCACCTGTGGTCACAACTCCCATATTGGAGAAAATAGTTAAAAGCAGTGACGTTACTACATCAGTATCTCGGCATATATGTCATATATGACTGTGACTGGAGAAATGGGGCTTATGGGTTTTGCGACCAGTGTAGATCCAGATCAGCCTGTGCATCCGCACAGTCTGATCAGGATCTGCACCGTTCGCCATTCAGTCAATGAAACTTCCTTCATGCTTCTAACATGCCATATAGATCGTTACCAGGCTACAGCAGTGTGCTAATTGATCAGGAGTTACACTGGTCACAACTCCCATAAGCCCCATTTCTCCAGTCACTGCCACATAATGAGCCCATACAGTTTCAGATATGTCTAGATGGTGACGAAACAAATATTCAAGTTTAAAATGGCGGCCATTTTGAAACAGATGTAATTGTATATCGTATTTCTGAAGTCAATTCGTACTATTGACTTCAGAAATAAAATATACAATTACATGTAAACTATGTTTTCCTACTGTCTGTTTCACGAAACCTGCCCAAATTGTACGGCTATATAAACAATGCAAAAACAATATTTATTTCGATAATATTAAATTTTATCAAAATTCAATAATGAGCCTTCTTATTTCGTGAAATTTGGTAAAATATTGATTTTATTACGAAAAATTAGTTCTTTATGGGAATTTAACATGGGTAAAAAACGAGGTGGAGAAGGAGGAGTCGAAAACATCTTCATGGGGATTTAACATGACAGTTATGTGGAAATTGTTGGGTTTTTGCAATAAAGTAAATATTAGACCAAATTTCACAAAGTAGGCTATTTTTAAATTTTGCTATGATTTAATATTATCGAAAAATATATTGTTGTTGCATTATTGTAATTATTGAGTGTTAAAGTTATTGTAGTTGCGAACAGTAACTCTTATTTGTGTAAGTAGCTATTGTTGTATTAGTATGCTTTTTATTAGATGTCCATTGACTTTACATTGGGCCACAATAATGGTACAACTACCTTAACCCTTACTATGCTGAAGTAATTTTTGTCGTCTGCCGGAATTGTTTTATTTTCAATATTTCTCGACAAAACCTGTTTTGACAGCGCACGAGAATCGTCTCCACTGGAGACGATTCTCATGTGCTGTCAAAACAGTTTTTTTTTATAAGAATTAAGGCAAAAATGAAAAACAGCAGACGACAATTTCCGTCTCCAGCGTAGTGAGGGTTAACTGACTTTTTGGAAACCCCATACTTACAATGCTCGATCCATCCACAGGGCTGTAAGCCGGTGTACTGCCTTCACATACGGGTGTCTTTGTCTGAGGAGAGAATGCACATAACTTAACAGCATGAGGGGTAGTCAGAAGGTACTGTATGGAGAAATATGTACACGAAACTGGATGACACTCATATTAATACTTCGGAGGTCCTCATTGGCTCTGAATGTTTGCCAGGAGATTTACATACAATACAAGAAAGCGTACCTGGCGGTGCTTTAGTTTAACGAATATCAAGAATCTGTGTGAAAGGAAAGACATTTACCCAATGTTAATTTTGCGAAAGCGCTAAGATTGTGACGTTGACCTTGGGGTTGGCAGGGGTCTTAGGCTCGTGGATTTGTCATGGCATGATAGAGAACCATTAGAGGAAGGGCTGTGTAAAATATCAAGAAGGGCGATGAAAGGAAACACAAATTATAACAAAATTCCCCCCAACGTTAAGTTTATGAAAGCACTAAGACTGTGACCTCCTTAACCTTGGAGTTAGCCGGTTTCGGAGCATCGTGGATTTGTCAAAGCATGATAGAGAATTATTAGAGAAAGGCATGTGTGACATATCAAAAAGTTTGATGAAAGTAAACAGTAGTTATAACGAATTCCCTCAACGTTAATTTTTCGAATTTTTTAGGACGGACGGATGGACAGACGGAGGGACAGACAGATGATTTTATGACTACGATGCTTGGGGTATTCAATAAGCACTCCTTTCTTCGAAATGCGGCTAAAATGTGAAATGAATATGGGCGAAGTAAAACAGTATAAATATACGTTATTGTTCACATATTGGATTTTTAAGGAATTAAATGCGAGGGAGCGTTACGCTCCCTCGCATTTAATTCCTTAAAATTCAATATGTGAACGATAACATACTTACAATTAGCCAGGTGTATAATGTAGTCTCCCATCCGAGTATTTATTTTCCATTTCCCGTCGAGTTGGTAGTCATTAAATAAGGTAATACATAACTTATTGGGGTTAAATTTTGCAATATTATGTGAAATAAGTGGCTCGTGATTTTGGTCAGTGATTGGCTTAGAAAGTAGGGCGAATATAACTCGATTATCGGGCTGTTGTTTGGTTTTACATACCCTTGTATTTGGCAGTCTGTCTGATAGGAGAACGCACAGCGGCATATGATGTCCAGTGAGCAGAGACCGATATGTTCAAACGCTTCAAATGTTTCTTTCTTATTAGCAAAGTCTTGGACTTTGTCCTGTAACAAAGATGTGTGTTAGAATTGATATGCTTTGTGTATAAAGCGTCTATACCCCCTGATTTCAATATCATTGCTTATTTTACTTATACAAATGGATTATTGATTTTCTTCATTACTAAATAGAGAACAAATGATAAAAAAAAATATAAAAAATGTAAACATTCACTTATTTGAGCTGCAAAATTGCTTTTTGCAGCTGAACTAAGTGAATTTTCAACTTTATGACTGTATTTTCACTACCCAATTTGAAAAGCAATGCGTATTTTCACATAACCATGATAACTGTGCGTATTTTGTACTCCCACTTTTGATAATAAATGCGTATTCAGCTAAAATAATTGCGCAAAATACGTCAATACGCACCTTATCTGGAGCCCTGACTATTTACATGAATGTCAAGATGTGATTACCCCAATGCCTTTGAGTCTCTGTTCAAGCATAAGGCATTAAATACGCAATGGTGTGATTCACTGATAGAAAACGCGAGGAAGGGATGGTAAAATTGTTACAGAATAAAAAAACTAATTATGATTAAAGACCAGCGGACAGTCACAGGAATCGAAATTGACATGAAAACAAAACAATGTCATCCACTACCAATGGGCCAAGGTTATATCAATATGAGGAAGCTACTAATGAACTTCGTCGAACATCCGATTAACGTAGCAGGAGATATGGTGGACGTGACCTATATTTCAAGGAAAGTATGTCAATGTCCCCTGAATGAACCAGGACGGTTAGGTATCAATTTAAGATCCCACTAGCGTATGAAAAGACATGTTACATTTAGATGCAAGTTCAAGTTTTGATGGACATGACCTATATTCCGAGAAAAGTAGGTCAGTGTCAACGAATGACTAAGAGTGGTTAGCGATCAATGTAAGGAAACTACTGATAATTTTCGGCGATCATCCAACTAACATATGATGAGATAAGCGAAATTTGGATGTACCATGTACTCCATACTTTGACGGCATGACCTATGGTCAATGTCACTTTCATTACCCAGGGTGGCTAGGTACTAATTAACCCTTTGAACCCGAAATCCCGCTATATCGGTTTATGCAAACAGTGCAGATCCAGATGAGCCGGCTCGTAACGAGCCGTCTCATCAGGATCTGCACTGTTTGAAAGTAATTTTCATATTGTTGAGAACAACAAATACCCCCTTTTTATAAATGGAGTAGTCTGAAAATAATTTTGCGATGATTGGATTGGTTGCAAAATTAACATATCGCAGCCCATTCAGTGACTTACGGTTAAAAGGGTTAAGAAGTTTGTCGAACATCTAACTAACGTGTCAGGTCATACACGAAATTTTGACAAATTTTGACGGACACGACCTACATTTCGAGAAAAGTAGGTCAAGGTCACCGGAATGTCACAGGGGGATTATGTATCAATGTAAGGAAGTTACTCCCGGTGTTTGGCGAATATCAGACTAACGTATCTGGAAATATACGAAAGTTGCTGTTTAACCAGATAATAAAATGTTTTCACAAATTAGGTAACGGGTGGATAAATACCGTGTTTACATCCTTGTTGCGTTTTTACGAGCCCTGCACGGATTTTTTTTAAATTAAATCGTTCCCACGAAATAACAACTCGAAGTAACCATTTGTTCCCACGAAATGACAATTCGTTCCCTCAATTGAACAATTCGTTCCCTCTAATTAACAATTCGTTCCCACGATATAACAATTCGTTCCCACGTGGGGACGAATTGCTAAATTGAGGGAACGAATTATTATTTCGTGGGAACGAATAATAACAAAATAAATTCTCGTACGTCCCCTGCGGGGCTCCATACGTTTTTAAATCGTTTCAGTATAGTTTGACTTTCAACAAATGTGAACCAAGCTACCTACGATCCCCCATTGATTGATGGATGGCAGCGGATATCAGTATTACAAGGTGCATGATCACGTGGTTACAACAACAACAACAATTGCTGAAAGCGCGCCCACTCCAAAGTAAGTATTGTTTGATATTTTCCTTAATAAGCAACGGATTTTTATGAAATATGGCGCAGCAAACGCGTCTTCGTGAGCTGCATTTGGTGGTCCAGGGAGTTCGGCACAGACTTATGTCGTTTTTGCGAAGAATCGATTTCCGTGTCGGTATAGACACGGAAATCAATTCTTCGCAAAAACGACAAAAGTTTGGGCAGAGACCACCAAATGCAGCTTAACAAGACACGTTTGATGCGCCATATTTCTTTGGCACAAATTTATGTCGTTTTCGCGTAGAATTGATTTCTGTGGTAAACACGGAAATCGATGTTTCTACTTACTAACAGAATGTCCGTGCATTTATTGTAGACCTTAACATAGGGATGTAGAATGTCAAAGTGGAATGCGGGTGTAATAAGGCGTCTATTGCGGGCCCATCTCTCACAGTTTGCGATTAACAGTCCCTCGCCGAGCCACGGTCGGGCGATTTCGTAGACAGTTCCGGGCCCTCTCGACTTCCGAGCGACCGAGGCTGGAAGAACAAGTTTAATTGGTTAACGCTTAAATGTATATAACAGTGGCATTCTGTCCACAGAGTCATCTTTTCTCATTTAATGGCAAAAAATAAGTGGCGTCGAAGAACATTATTCTCGATTTCTCGATTTACGGAATGGTGCGAGGCGTTCCGAGTGAACAGTGTCGGATCCAGGATTTCGCCGAAGAGGGGGGGGGGTGGCGGTATTAAGAATTCGAACGAGTCCACCCCCCCCCCCCCCCCCCCCCTCCCGCCACACACACACTAAATCATGTAACTATGTGCATGATGTAACATTGTGTAAATATACACGCATTGTGAAATTGGTCAATAATATAAGGTTCGACAATGCCGAGTCGTGTGTAAACGTTGGCAGTAGCACGAGGGAACTGTTTGAACCACAAGGCCATAGGCAAACAATTCCCTCGTGTCACGGCAAACGTTTACCTACTGCTAGACATGGTCGAACATTATTGTTACATTTCCGTCGGAAATATCGTGTAAATTCAGCATATATGCAGTACTTTCGGTACGTTGATAATCTGCTCCATTCAAACAGCAGATGTACACATGCATGTTCCGGGGCCACAGTACATGTCGCGTGATGCAGCAGCATCAATTTCAAAAGTTCAGCGCGACCGTTGTGAACTGGTCTGGTGAGGTAATGGCGCGTTATAGTAATGTCACATGCATTACGTAGGTGTTGGCTAGGCCCCGGAATGAGCATTGTCTACAGCCATGGTCAAACAGCACGATCTGTACGTGTGAGCGTTGTCAAACAACGCCAGTCATGTAACAATATACTTTTTGTCCTAGGGCTGCCCTTGTTAAAACGATGCCCTTGTTAAAACTTAAAAGTGTATATGCCCTAGTAGGGCATATACACTTTTAAGTTTTAACAAGGGCATCGTTTTTACGAAGTCAATCCCATCGCAGCCAGCCTTGATAATAAAATAAACAAAAAAAGCTAACGCATATGCCTTACAAACAGGGTGAACGTAAGTCCTCAGTGACCTTGACATTGGGCGGTCGGGCGTGGGTCTTATACAAAACAAAGCGCCATCCCTAGACACAAATTGTAGTCAAGTATTATCAAAATCGATGAAGCGGTTCATCACAAGTTATTTAAAATGAAATGTGTTACTAACGTACGCACGCACGCACGTACGCACATACGTACATGGACTAACGCTATATTTCCTCTTGCCTATCGTCATATCATAGAACGTACCAGAACATTTGAGAATGGCCTTCAGTGAAGATGGGGTGGTAACGTTTAACATGCAGCGAAAGGGCGTGATCCAAAATGTGGTTATTCCAACTGTACTGGGGAACAATTCCACCTGCTCCAGTCCCCATAGAATTCCGTCAACAAGCCCCGGGTGCTGGGAATATAACATATGTCCAGTGGAACCTCTATAAACCGGACACCCTGGGACGTTCCACAGGGTGTCCGGTTTAGAGGGGTTCCACTGCGATTTAGTTATATCACTCAACTGTACGCGTCTGTATCCTATTTCACCAACATTGCAAAGTATACTTTTCTAGCAAAGTATAGTAGGTTAGTGCCGTGAATAGGAAAAAATATCCGGCAAGGCTCAAGAATTTCTTTATTTCTCATCAGAAGTATATGTTGTGACCACTCATTTGAACCGTCTCACCGAGACGGTTCAAATGAGTGGTCACAACATATACTTTGGTTCAGAAATAAGGAAAATAGATAGAGAATAGTAGGTTAGTGCCGTGAATGGGAAAAATATCTGGCAAGGCTCAGGAAACGGGATGGGCGAGGCTCTGCCGAGCACATCCCGTTTCCGTGACGCGCCAGATATTTTTTTCCATTCACGGCACTAACCTACTATTCTATTTATCCCGTCAACACATATACATGGCTTTAAAATGCAAAGAAATAATCCCAGCAACCGCACATACATTGTATCAATGAGTAGGTCGTATTGACAGGATATCAAAAATGTTTCACGGCAACGTGTTTCACGGCACATACGCACTGTGTTGACGGGATAAATTCACCATGGTGTCCGGTTTACAGGGGTTTCACTGTAAGCTAATCTTGCTAATATTTGTCAATGTATCTAATACAAAATAATGAGCTTGCTTGATTGATTGATTGATTTATTTATTTATTAGTGATTAACGGCTTATCAACAGTTAATGTCATTTAAGGCCGGGCCAACGGGTTCGATCCCGTATTCAACCTGCTGAATTGGGAGGGGGTGGAATCCCAAAATATTTACATCGAAACAAAATAAATATTCAGACCTGGAATTAGAATAACCTGACCTGGTGCCAGGTCCATACCACGCCAAAGTCACTTGGCCCAATCCCCTAAAAGTAATAGGATTAAGAATAATTGCAATACTCACATATGAGGTATAACCTGATTCAACTGTCACATATAAAAATACGTACGTGAGGGCCAAACCAAGTCTCCGGTCAGGTTACCGTTAAAGGTACATGCCCAGTGTATAATTGTGTCACTATTCCACCAGTTCTAAAAATTACGAGTGCCCGCTATACAGATATAATCATTTTGTAATATTTATTTTACTCATAGTGACCCGCGGTGGTATCATTAAATGCGTCAACACGGTTAACGCCCCTTATATCAGTATGGACATTTAAGTCTGATATAAAATGTGTAATAGTGCCAAATATTACGTGGGGTAATGGTAAATGATTGTTTATTTTGCCAGAAAATGTCTCAGATGGTGTCTCTGATACTAGTATAAAGAATAGTTTGTGGCTATTGAGTGGGCGTGTAAGGATGAACCCCGATGGTTAAATTACCCATTGCATGCTCCCACCTGCCACCCACGAATAATGAGCTTGATTGGCTGAGCCTCTGCTTTGCTACAGCTCAGGCACAGCCAATCAAACTGCTTGATTGCGAGCTTATATTTCCAATGGATTTTCTGAAACGTTGACATCTTCACAAGATTACCTCATGCGATTGTGTCTTATAAAGTGAAACCTCTCTAAACCGGACACCCTGGGAGGTTCCCAGGGTGTTCGGTTTAGAGAGGTTTCACTGTAAATCAGCCATATCTGTGGGCTATGCGATCAAGAACAGACAGTATCACCTAAGATAAATGACCAAGGAAGTCATCAAAAATAAGATCACATATTTTGTATTTGTGTCCGGTTTAGAGAGGTTCCACTGTACGAATAGAGTATATCTACCCGAATACCTAACCCGAATCTCTTACCCATGGTACATGGTCACGTGGTAACCATAACAACAACAATGTCTGAAAGTGTTGAAAGCGCGCCCACTCCAAAGTAAGTATTATTTGATATTTTCTTTAATATGCAACGGATTTTGATGAAATATGGCGCAGCAAACGCGTCTTCATGACATGGTTTTGGTGGTCTCGGGACTTCGGCACATACGTATGTCGTCTTTGCGAAGAATCAGTAGACACGGAAATCGTGAATACGTACCTTGAATCGGAGGCGCTTCTGGAAGTTTCAGTAATTGTTGTTGTTGTTGTTGTTGTTGTTGTTGTAACCTCGTGATCATGCAACTTGTTACCTGACGCTTTCAGAATCTCCTTGGTTGCTGCTGGATTGGTAGAAGCAACAATGCAGCGAGCGTGCGTCACCCAAAACGTGCATAATCCGCCAGGGGACTGGTATAGATCGGCTTGCTTTAGCTGCCAAGCTAGGCCTTCTTCTGTCGGCCCTGGGTGCTGGCAAGGCAGAAGGCGATTGTGGATGTAGTGTGCTAATATGGATCAGTAGGATCTGCAGGCGATGGTGGATGTAGTGGGTGATTATGGATCAGTAGGCGATTGTGGATGTAGTGGGTGATTATGGATCAGTAGGCGATAGTGGATGCAGTAGGCAATTGTGGATGTAGAATGTTATTATGGCTCAGTAGGCATGGTAGGCGACAGTGGATGTAGTGGGTGATTATGGATCAGTAGGCAATTGTGGATGTAGTGGGTGATTATGGATCAGTAGGCGATAGTGGATGCAGTAGGCAATTGTGGATGTAGAATGTTAGTATGGATCAGTAGGCGACAGTGGATGTAGTGGGTGATTATGGATCAATAGGCGATTGTGGATGTAGTGGGTTATTATGGATCAGTAGGCGATAGTGGATGTAGTATGTTATTATGGATCAGTAGGTGATGGTGGATGTAGTGGGTGATTATGGATCAGTAGGCGATTGTGGATGTAGTGGGTTATTATGGATCAGTAGGCGACAGTGGATGTAGTTGGTGATTATGGATCAATAGGCGATTGTGGATGTAGTGGATTATTATGATCAGTAGTGTAAGTGGATGTAGTATGTTATTATGGAATCAGTTAGGATGAGTGATGTAGTGGTGATATGGATCGAGTAGCATGGTGATGGTAGTATGATTGTATTATGGATCAGTAGGCGATGGTGGATGTAGTGGGTGATTATGGATCAGCAGGCGATGGCAGATGTAGTAGGTGATTATGGATCAGTATGCGATTGTGGATGTAGTGGATGATTATGGATCAGTAGGCGATTGTGGATGTAGTGGGTGATTATGGATCAGTAGGCGATGGTGATGTAGTGTGATTATGGATCAGTCAGCGCTATGTGGCAGATGTATTGTAGGATGTATTATGGATCAGTAGTGGCGATGTGGATGTAGTGATGATTATGGTCATAGCGGCGATTGTGGATGTAGTGGGTGATTATGGATCAGTAGGCGATTGTGTGATGTAGTATGGCTATTATGGATCAGAGGGATGGTGGATGTAGTGATTATGGATCGATTGTGGATGTAGTAGTTATTATGGATCAGTAGCGATGGTGGATGTAGTGGGTGATAGCAGTTAGGTGATGGATGGTAGTATGATTATGATCGTAGGCCATTGTAGTAGTATGTTATTATGGATCAGTATGAGATGTGGATGTAGTGGGTGATTATGGATCATAGGCGATAGTGGAATGTAGTATTGTTATTATGGGATCCAGTAAGGCGATTTGTGGATGTAGTGGGTTATTAGGATCAGTAGGCGATAGTGGATTAGTATGTTATTATGGATCATAGCGGATTGTTGGATGTAGGTGTTGGGTGATTATGGATCATTAGGCGATAGTGATTTAGTATGTTATTATGGACAGTAGCGATTTGTGGAGTAGTGGGTTAATTATGGATTCAGTAGGCGGGATAGTGGTTGTTGTAGTAAGTTTATTATGGATCATAGGCGATAGTGTATTCGGTTGGTGATTAATGATCAGTAGGCGAATAGTTGGGTGTATATGGGGTATTTAAGGATCAGTAGGCGATTGTGGATGTAGTTGGGTTAAGATTAAATGGATTCATAGGCGATAGTGGATGTAGTATGGTTTTATTAAGGAACATAGGCAATTGTGGATTAGTATGTTATTATGGGATCATAGGCGGATGGTCATGTAGTGGGCGATTATGGATCAGTATGCATAGTGGATGTTAGTGTTATTTGGATCAGTAGGCGATTGTGGATGTAGTGGTGAATTATGGATCAGTAGGCGATTGTGGATGTAGTATGTTATTATGGATCAGTAGTATTCATATTGGCATGTGGATGTAGTGGGTTATTATGGATCAGTAGCGATAGTGGATGAAGTATGTTTATTATGGATCAGTAGGCGATTGTGATAGTGGGGTGATTGTGATAGTGATGATGTTAGTATGGATCAAGTAGGCGATGTGATGTAGTGGGTGATTATGGATCAGTAGGCTATTGTTTATGGATGTAGTGGGTGATTAATGGATCAGTAGGCGATTAGTGGATGTAGTGTGTTATTATGGATCAGTAGGCGATTGTGGATGTAGTGGGTGATTATGGATCAGTAGGCGATTGTGGATGTAGTATGTTATTATGGATCAGTAGGCGATTGTGGATGTAGTGGGTGATTATGGATCAGTAGGCGATAGTGGATGTAGTATGCTATTATGGATCAGTAGGCAATTGTGGATGTAGTGGGTGATTATGGATCAGTAGGCGATTGTGGATGTAGTATCTTATTATGGATCAGTAGGCGATTGTGGATGTAGTGGGTGATTATGGATCAGTAGGCGATAGTGGATGTAGTATGTTATTATGGATCAGTAGGCGATTGTGGATGTAGTGGGTGATTATGGATCAGTAGGCGATGTAGTGGATGTAGTGGGATGTTAGTATGGATCTGATCAGGTAGCATTGTGGATGTAGTGGGTGATTATGGATCAGTAGGCGATATGTGGACCTGTAGTATGGGTTATTAGGATCAGTAGTGATTGGTGGATGTAGTGGGTTGATTATGGATCAGTAGGCGAGTGGATGATTGTGATGTAGTGTGATTATGGATTAGTTAGAGGCGATGGTGGATGTAGTGGGTGATTATGGATCAGTAGGCGATTAGTGGATGTTAGTATGCTATTTATGGATCATAGGCACATTGTGGATGTAGTGGGTGATTTATGGATCAGTAGGCGATTGTGGATGTAGTGTGATTATTATGGATCAGTAGGTCGATGTGGCGGATGTGGATGTAGTGGTGATTATGGATCAGTAGGCGATAGTGGATGTATAGTTATTATGGATCAGTAGGCGAATTGTGGAATGTAGTGGGTGATTATGGATCAGTAGCGATAGTGGATGTAGTAGTTATTATATCATAGGCGATTGTGGGTATGGTGATTATGGATCAGTAGGCGATAGTGATGTAGAAATAATTATTGGATCAGTAGGTGATGGAGGATGTATGTATTATGGATCAGTAGGCGATTGGGATGAGTGGTGATTATGGATTAGTAGGCGATGGTGATTAGTGTGGGTGATTACGGATCATAGGCGAATTGTGGATGTAAGTATGCTATTATGGATCAGTAGGCAATTGTGATGTAGTGGTGATTATATCTAGGCGATTGTGGATGTAGTGGTGTTTTATTATGGATCATGTAGGCGATTGTGGATGTAGTGTGATGATCATAGTATAGTTGATTGTATGGTTATTATCATCAGTAGGCGAATTGTGGATGTAGTGGGTGATTATGGATCATAGGGCGATGTGGATTAGTTGGATTACGGATCAGTAGGGTATGTAGTATGTTCATTATGGATCAGTATGGCGATGGTGATGTAGTGGGTGATTATGGATCAGTAGGCAATTGGTCAATGTTAGTATGCTATAGATCAGTAGGCGATTGTGGATGTAGGGTGATTATGGATCAGTAGGCGATTGTGGATGTAGTATGTTATTATGGATCATAGGCATGGATGTGTGGGTGATTAGGTCATTAGGCGATAGTGGATGTAGTATGTTATTATGGATCAGTAGGTATGTGGATGCAGTGGGTGATTATGATCAGTAGGCAATGAGGATGAGTTATGCATTATGGACAGTAGGCATTGTGGAGTAGTGGTGGATTATGGATCAGTAGCAAGTGGTATATGTTATTATGGATCAGTAGGCGATTGAGGATGTAGTGGGTGATTATGGTCAGGGTAGGCGATTATGGATGCAGTATGCAATTATGGAATCATAGGTGATGGTGGATGTAGTGGGTGATTATGGATCAGTAGGCAATTGTGGATGTAGTGGGTGATTATGGATTAGTAGGTGATAGTGGATGTAGTATGTTATTATGGATCAGTAGGCGATTGTGGATGTAGTGGGTGATTATGGATCAGTCGGCAATTGTGAATGCAGTAGGCGAGTATAGTAGTAGTAGTATATGGGTCTGTTTGGTTGCAAACAAACAAAACTATGATGGATTCGTAGGTGATTGATAAAGTAGATGACGGTGGGTGTGATAATGGTGGGTGTGATGATATAAAGGGGCATGATAATTGTGTAATGCATTAACAAAATAATTTTGTCGCGAAAAAACATACAATGCCACATTTAGACAATAACAAAAAACGTTTCAATACTGGACCCTAGTTTAAATAATCAACATAAACATTTTAAGAAATTCAGTTATTTTTTATTTATATCGGTTCAGAAAAGAATGATACAATCTACAATAAAAATGTCACTTGTTTCCTTTACTACTTCCTCCCCATTGTCTTTAATCAAGAAAGAAAGGAGAACATACATGTAGAGTTAGAGAAGTAGCAAAAGCAGAAGCATTACTAAAGCTAGCCTGTAATTATCTCCCTTGTCGTTTCGCGGTATTTCGATGATATTGATTTCAATAATAGGTTTTATTGTTTGCCATACTTTCTTGACCAATGAAAGCACAACATTTCGCAACGCTTTCGCCCACTACTAAACGCTAAGTGGCATCCATTTTAGATAGAATTAGTTTCTACTAAACGCGAAGTTGCATCCATTTTAGATATATAGAGGATATTCATATTTTTGCAACGAATATGACATATATGTGCATCGAGTGGTGTGAAATATCCATATTTCACGAGTGCCGTTAGGCATGAGTGAAATATTGACATTTCACACCACGAGATGAACATATATGTCATATTCGTTGCAAAAATATGAATATTCTATTTATTATATACCGCTCCATGGAAGTTAGCAGTTTTTCAGACTGTAAACGGTAATGAATGTGTATGTGCAGCCTATTTGTAGTCCGGCACTGCAGATGAGTAGTTTATTTCATCGATGAGAACATATGACTTTTATTTACATCGTATAACTATGTATTTCATGGGTAGGTATATAATAAAATGAGTTTCTACTAAACGCAAATAAAGGTCTTGTGCCGAAACGTCGGAACAGTGGGTTCCTGTTTTTTGCAGAACTGTTAAACATGTCATATGATTGCGGAAAGCTTACTAGTCTGATAGAAAGAACAGTTTGTGCCGACTGAGTGGACATGTACCTTTAATAAAACGATATCGACGAAAAATACGCAATAAAGGAGGTAATCTCAGGGCCGGATCCAGATAAGAACGCATCTGATGTGAACTACAGACAACATTGAAACATATACTTATATTGCTAAGTACACTTTGAGGGAGAAATTTTCAATTTAAGGATGAATTTATTAATTTTTATTATACTGAATGTATTACATTATCACATCCATTTTAGCTGTGATAATGTAATAAATTCAGTATAATAAGTATGCATACGTTTAATCATCAATTATAAATGCAGTCGTTAGTTCTATATGAAATAATGCATTTCGGGAAAAATAAATGGTTACTCCCTCAAAGCATACTTAGCTAGATAAGTATGCTTATCAATTTTGGTGAAATATGCTACAGACATAAATAATGTAAGCAGAATACATGCTATAAGTACTATATATATGTACGCACACATTTGTTAATTAATTAGCATTAAAACGCTCACAGTAAAAGTCGTACCAGACAATTTGAGAATTGCCTTAGCAGTGTCTGGTGTTGTAACAAAGACGAGACATCGGAAATTGGTGATCCAATGTCGGCAGAGGCCGAGGGGTGTTCGATATAAATCTGCCTGCTTCAGTTGCCAGGTAACGCCCTCGTGGCTGGGACCCGGGTGCTGCATGGGGGACGATTGATTGGCTGGTTTAATTTGGCTAGATTAATGATTGATTGATTGGTTGACAGTTTGGTATTTGCTGTCTGTTTGATTTTCTGTTGTGTTTTCTTTTCGACCGACCGACCGACCGACCGAACCGACCGACCGACCGACCGACCGACCGACCGACCGACCGACCGACCGACCGACCGACCGACCGACCGACCGACCGACCGACCGACCGACCGACCGACCGACCGACCGACCGACCGACCGACCGACCGACCGACCGACCGACCGACCGACCGACCGACCGTCAGACCGTCCATCCAACCGTCAGACCGATCGTCAGACTTTCCGGCCGACTTAGCAACCGAGTCAACTTAGCCATTCAACCAGTAAAACACATGTCCTACATCAAACACACACTATGACATCTTTGATACATTTTCGAGTTTTTTGTCTGCACTTACACAGCACATGGGGGACGTATGGATATGAGGATGTGATAACACAGTGATATCACGTTCGTCCGCATGTACGATCGATAATCCGCGAGCTTTATCTCCTCGTGCAGGCGGACGAACCGTGATCTAACTGTGGTGTATATAATCCTTATGAGGCTTTCCGACCGACTTAGCAACCGAGTCCAAGGGTGTACCGGAGGACCTGGGGACCGTTTTACTAAACTTCGTACGACTAAAATTTTCGTACGTGCAAAAATTCTGTAATTTTCACATTAACAATGTTTTCTTGTAAACAATTATTGGATTTATATTTATTGAGCATGCAGCCTATGCTCAATAAATGTAAATCCATCAATTGAAATTTTCAGACGATCCTAAAATTGCACTTATGAAAATTTTAGTCGTACGAAGTTTAGTGAAACGCCTGGGATGGTTATAATAGTCATACGATTTACAAATACAAAATACAAACGGGCAGAGCATTAAACGTACATGCCCACTCAGAAGGCACCAAATGTTCTTTATAGGAATTAAATAAGTGTGTAATTATGTCATTAACCACCAGTTCTAAACATTACGAGTGCCCGCTATACAGATCATAATTACAATCATTTAGTTATATTTATTTTACTCATAATGACTCGCGGTGGTATGTGTTATGTACCACAGATGTGGACAAATAGTTTAAAGGTACATGCCCACTCAATAGGCACATGTTCTTTATGATAATTGAATAAGTGTATAATGATGTCACTATTCCACCAGTTCTAAAAATTACAAGTGCCCGCTATACAGATGTATTCATTTAGAAACGTTTAGTTTACGGATATTGTCTCGCAGTGATATCAGGCTATTTTATATGCAAATCAGGTATGCTATTTTTTAATTAATTATACTAATTAAATGCGTTACCTGAACACATAATATTTTCGACAGATTATAAAGCATGATCAGTGCACAACTGCACATCAAAACATAAATACAGGGAATAAATAGAAATGTCCGTTAAAATTTTAAGGCAACACACTTATCGCCCCTGATATCAGTGTGGAAATGTACGTGTGATAGAAAATGTATAATAATGCCATTAAATACGTGGGGCTGTCTGAGAGGTGAACTGGTAGAACTGGTGGAATAGTAAGACAATTATACACTGAGTGAAAATGTACCTTTAAACACATGAAATTAAAAAGAAATGACTTTTGTAATTGATGGAAAAGTAGTTACGTTTAAATGTTTTGTGTTTAGTAGCAAAGAGTTCGTCGACAATAAAACGTGGAACAGACATTAGTTATAAAATGTTGCTGACCTCGTGTACATTTCCCCATAGCCAGTGTTTGTTCTTGTTGCCAGGAAGAACGTCATAGATGGCCACCCAGGACTTGTAACGATAATACCAGCTCACCAACCTCCAGATCACAACCCCCGCCAGTGCAGTCCACACTATACTACTCATGGTCAATGGCGGTACGGAGATGTCCATCATGACCTGAATACTGCAACGGAAAGGGTTTGTGGAAGAATAGAAGGGGTAACTCCCTGAAAGGGAGCCAAATCCATTATCAGTGGAAGAAGGGGACTAACTCCATAACGGAGTTATCAGTGTAAGAAGGGGGCTAACTGCATTATCAATGAAAGGGAGCCAAATTCATTATTGGTGGAAGAAGGAGGCTTACTTCATTATCAGTGGAAGAAGGGGCTAGCTCTATAATGATAATGTACTTAGCCCTCTTCTTCCACTGCCACCTTAAATTAATGGGGCTAATTTCATTATGTAGTTACCCCACCCCTCCCTTCTTCCATTGTCTCTTGAATTGCAATCCGAATATAGATAACGTAACTTAACGTAACAGTACATGTGACGGTCACTTGAGACATGGGGCTTAAGACATGTGTAGCCAATCTATCGGTTAGTTACGCATCTGGGGGCCGTTTCACTAAACTTCGTACGACTAAAATGTTCGTAAGGGCAAATTTAGGATCGTCTGGAAAAAAATGCAATTGATGTATTTACATTTATTGAGCATATACTGCATATGCTCAATAAATGTAAATCCAATAATTGTTTACAAGAAAACGTTGTTAATGTGGAATTTACAGACTATCATAATTTTGCACTTACGAATATTTTAGTCGTACGAAGTTTAGTGAAACGGGCCCCTATTAACACACTCATGTAGTAACACACCAATGCAGTAACACACTCATGTAGTAACACACCAATGCTAGTAACACACTCTGTAAGCTATCAACACCCCAATGGCAGTAAAACCACTCATGTAGTAACACACCAATGCAGTAACACACTCATGTAGTAACACACCAATGCAGTAACACACTCATGTAGTAACACACCAATGCAGTAACACACTCATGTAGTAACACACCAATGCAGTAACACACCCATGTAGTAACACACCAATGCAGTAAAAACAAAACACCCATGTAGTAACAACACAAATGCAGACACTCATGTAGTAACACACCAATTGCAGTAACACACTCATGTAGTAACACACCAATAACACACCCATGTAGTAACACACAAATGCAGTAACACACTCATGTAGTAACACACCAATGCAGTAACACACTCATGTAGTAACACACCAATGCAGTAACACACTCATGTAGTAACAACACCAATGCAGTAACACACTCATGTAGTAACACACCAATGCAGTAACACACTCATGTAGTAACACACCAATGCAGTAACACACTCATGTAGTAACACACCAATGCAGTAACACACTCATGTAGTAACACACTCATGTAGTAACACACCAATGTAGTAACACACTCATGTAGTAACACACCAATGCAGTAACACACTCATGTAGTAACACACCAATGCAGTAACACACTCATGTAGTAACACACCAATGCAGTAACACACTCATGTAGTAACACACCAATGCAGTAACACACTCATGTAGTAACACACCAATGCAGTAACACACTCATGTAGTAACACACTCATGTAGTAACACACCAATGCAGTAACACACTCATGTAGTAACACACCAATGCAGTAACACACTCATGTAGTAACACACTCATGTAGTAACACACTCATGTAGTAACACACTCATGTGGCCTAATAATCATATATACTGTTTGTTAGATGCAGGACATGTGTTTTACTGGTTGAGTGACAATAGTATTCTTAATTTTAACGCCATATTTGGTTATTTACATTTTTGAAAGTATGAGAAAATGCAGTGTAAATATATGTAATAAAACCATAGCTGTTGCTTTTAATGGGGTGTGCAATACACGCACTTTAAACATATCAAATGTATTATAATTCCAGCACAGAAATATTTACACAATTCCCTAACATTTGATTGGCCCGTAGCAAGTCTCTGTCCAAAATTTATATCCCAGTAAACTCCCACGCCGAACTACTTCCCGTAACCGTGAGGCGCAGTTAAAATAATTCTTAAGAAAACGGAAAATAAACACATTTAATTGATGAATTTATTTCAAATGCTGGAATTATAAGGAATGAATGGCCTTTTTGTGAAATTTATCGGGGATATAAACTTGGAAAAGTCGCGGGAATACTGGACGAGGCCTTAAAAAATACAATTTTCGAAAAAAAAAAATATATATATATATGGGCCGCGCTCTGTGAAAACCGGCCTTAATGACAAAATGTTCGATTTGCATTTTTTTACACTTTTTGTTGCGGACACCTTTCAAAAACATTACGCTGAAAAGTAAATGCCAATATGTTTCATAGTTTTTGTTTTATCTCACTTTTTGTAGCACCATGTGAATCATGCAAGGAAAAAATAGTAACGTCATTGAGAAAATGACGTTATTGAAACGCCGACGTTTTACAATGCAACACAGCAGCCTACAGCAGAAATGCGTGTTCATAGACTCATTGAACGTGCTTGCTGTAAACTGTATTTGCTGATAAGGTACACTCAATGTATCTACACGTGTTAGTATGTATACTATCAACCATTGAACAGAATAAAACTATGATATATGTACATGTAGTGAACAAACCAAACGCACCACTATCGATTTTAAATCTATAATTAGCCGACATGTGCCTTGTAATTTGCTACCATCGCCAACTATGATAGGTTATATACATGTACCGTCAGAACAATACATTGTAATTATTGGAGAATTTAGTTCAGAATCTAATTGACGACAGTTAATTGTGATGCAGCGTCGTATGAGGGTATTGAAAAGTGGTGCGGCCATACCGTCGAACGAGCAAAGCTAGCGGGTCCGGGGGAACGGTTACACGAAGCACCCAAATACACTCAAATGCACCCAAATATAGTTTAAATATATATAAATATACCACAAATTCACTCTAGATAGTGTCAGATATTAGTGTAAAGCATATTATGACACAAAACACATCATATAATTGACATATGTAGTCAAATAAATCTGTTAAATTGGCCATATGTTCGATTTATGCACATTCAATCACCAATCATGTGGGAAATACATGCAAATATAGTTCAATATATATAAATATGCCACAAATACACCCTCAAACATATCAGTATATGCTCTCCTTAAGTTATCAGAATTTGTATAACCTATTTTATGTATCAGTGTAGACCCTGATCTTTATTATTGTAGGCCCTTTTGGGATACGTGTATATTTTATTAAAATGCCCCACAAATATGCCAGAAATACACCCTCAAACGAAGACTACCAGTGTGAACATCGGCTTACCTAACATTATATTAGCCGCGTCGTGCGAAAATGTGCATTATGGCGAAACTGACGTTATCGAGTAAATGAGGTCGGATTGTCGCTTCCATTTACGCATTTGACATAGCTGACGTCTTTGTTGACGTCAAGTAATGACATATGATATAAGTGTATTATCGTGTACCATTAGCTAAACAAACCAATTGTATGTAGACCATTGACTGTTTTAATTACCATTTTATGCCAAAATATAAATGTACGTTCTCGGGGTTGTTATGAAAATAAATGATCAGAAACGACCAATGTTGAGTAGCATGTGAGCTGGTGGTGTCGGCAGCCCAGTTCGCGTATGGACCAATACATGTTTTTCTTTTTTGTGTTAGTATATCGTTCACCGAGATTTTACATGCATGTACATTGTATGTACAGTAGATATGTGCTAGTATATGGATAAGATGTTATGTAACGCTAGTGTAAAAGTTCAAAAACGTACATGTACATGTAGTCGTAAACGTTACAGTACATGTTACATAGCGTCTCCCTTGCCTTATACGCGTATCTGTTTCTGGTTTAATTTCATTTATGTGTGTCAGATTGCATTTAGCGAATACAATTTCGTATTTGGTAAACTCGTGCATGTATCTATAACGAGGGAATTGTATTACACACCATGTGATAACCGCCGTGACTCATCAAAACTGTGAACATAATATGTGACGCGCCAAGCGAAAACCTCCTTTATGGATCAAACATGCGAAATTGAGTTTTCAACCGTGATACTTAGCAAATTTGATCTCTCTCGAACAATATGATATATAAACCAATGTAGTATTCAACTGATAAACCATCTTTCTAGACCAACAGAGATACATATCTGACGTCACTTTGTCGCATCGACGTTGTTTTGATAATACGTACGTTACGTCGTCGTTATCAATATTTGCGGACAGTGGACCGCACGAGTCGTTACGTTTTCGTGCTACAATTGTACTCACACATAAACTTCTCTTTGTTTCATCACAACGCACATATTTATGTATATTATTATTATTAATATATACGTAGCCATATTTCAAAACATTTATATTTAATTTATAAATAATATAGGAAACAATGACAATTCGTTACAACGGCACACGTCGCCGGTAAATGATATTTCATACGTCATGTAAAGTCCACAGGTCGAAGACTGGGACCTAGGACCCAATAAATGGCTCATTTGAAAAACGTTACTCCACCCACCCGTTTCCGGTGTCTATTGTACGGAAATTGTTTGGTGGGGTCCCTGTCTTCCACCTGTGGTAAAGTCCTTGTAGATAGCATATTATGTCACGCAAATTTCTATGGGGGCAGCCATTGTCGTGCTGCGCCTAAACGGCGAGTACGACCAAGAAAATAGTGCACTGTGCCAACTTATCCTATTGTGTTTTGGTCCGTCTTGTTTTGTATCTAAAACTCTACATATACTATTCTCTATAGTTTTCACAGTTTTAGGCTCAGTTTATCAGTTAAATTTTGGAAAATACGAATCAAGACAGTTCGTGCGTATGAATACAGCAGCTATTATCTTTAGATCTCACGGGACAGTACGTACGGAGCTAGCTACACAAATTCGCCTCCGATATGTTATCTACCGCTATAATTTGACCCATTTAAAAATGTAAAAATTTAGTTAACTGTAAATTGTATACCTTTAAACAAATAATCTTTGATGTAGAACTAGTAAATTGCCCAACATAATAGAACAGGGAAATCATTTTCCCATGGAATCCATCTTTCCTCTAGTTGTTGTTCAACATTCAATATAACGAAACGAAGCTTTCAAATTTATAAGATGTACATGTAAATGTCAGATAAACACCTTGAGACGGTAAAATAACCAATTTCTGCATCTTTATTTTCTTTATTAATACTTTATTGATACAGCTTTGACAGTTTTATATTGCTAACATATCAAACACGCCAGATAACCGATTGAAAAAATCTCTCTTCCATGCGCTACATTAAACAGATGGGGTTAAACGGCCGCACTCCGGTTTCAACCCAAATTATGAAACATGCAGATGCCTCCATCTACGCCGACTACAAATGTTCTCACATTTGTTTGTAATTGTTATATAAATAAAGTTTAAAAGAAATATTAGCATTATGATTACATCATACTGATTTTGTGATGTGTTATCTAAAACTGCCGGTCATATGGTTATTTAGTTTTAAATGTCATTTATAAGTCGTCCATATAATAGTATACAAATCATTTGCAATATGCTCATTTGTATAAAAAATAATCAACAAAATTACTACGTGTTTCCTTGAAGGAAACCGAAAAAAACAGACAACTGAACCACTATGAAAACAACTGTAAAATTCTGCCACGCATATCCAACATTAAAATATTTGTGAGCCACAATTAGTAATGCGTACGGCTATACATAGGACAAGTTATTGCAATGACGCAACGATTTCAGGTGTCAAAATACGACGTGACGTTAATAAATTTAAGCATAACTTTGCGACGTCATTTTCATGCTTTCATGACGTTGTCATTAAGGCTGGTTTTCACAGAGCACGGCCCATATATATTTTTTTTTTCTTCAAAAATTGTAATTTGTTATCGCCTCGTCCAGTATTCCCGCGACTTTTCCAAGTTTATACCCCGATAAATTCCACAAAAAGGCCATGCATTCCTATAGTACACCCCAGTAAGAGCAACAACCCATGGTTTTATTCCTTACGTGTATCTAGGACTACGTTTATAGCAATACAATATCACTAGCTGATCTGTAGCCTATTTCACCAACATTGCAAAGTATACTTTTCTAGCAAAGTATACTTTGAGGGAGTAATCATTTAGTTTTCCCGAAATGCGTTATGTCTTATAGAACTAACGACTGCATATATTTGATGATTAAAAGTATGCCGAATTATTATACTGCATTTATTACATTATCACAGCCAAACTGTCGCCGCACTTAGGACCCCTATAGGTGATTTTAGAAAAGTCTTACAAAAACTTCCAAAATATATAGAGAATAGTAGGTTAGTGCCGTGAATGGGAACACATATATGGCAAGGCTTAGGAAACGGGATGGGCGAGGCTCTGCCGAGAACATCCCGTTTCCGAGCCGAGCCAGATAGTTTTCCCATTCACGGCACTAACCTAGCTACTGTTCTATTTATCCCGTCAACACCTACTATAATGGCTTTAAAATGCAAAACAAATAATCCCAGCCACCGCACATATTCATACGCAGTGACAAGGTCGTATTGACAGGATATCAAAAATGTTTCACGGCACCGTGTTTCACGGCACATATGCACTGTGTTGACGGGATAAAAACGAAACCTTAGGGCACCGGGGGTTATTTAAATGCTGCCTTAATACAGTAGGGTCAGCGTGTAAGAGCACACACTAACGAACACGAAACCGTCTCCACACGGCACGAACACGACACCAAATTCAACACGATATGCTAGAATTTTGATGCACGATTACCTTAACAAATCAAATACGACGGTGTCGTGTTACACCACACGAGTGTGGTGTTACACTACACCAATGTGGTATCGTGTGGTGTTATACTACAGTAGTGTGGTGTTACACGGCATTGGTGTAGTTTTACACGATATTAGTGTGGTTTCACATGACACTAATATGGTGCCGCATCACACCAGCAACAATAAACCGGTGTCAATAATAAAACAACGACACAAATGTATCCGTGTTCAAATACAAACATTGCATTAGATTCCATCCCATATTTAATTCAAAGTGACTAGAAAGCCAGCTGTATTGGTGATCTGTTTTTATTCTTCACAAATTATGGTGGGAAAATATAAAGCAGCGGGACAAACAGTGAAACACAATCGTGACCTTGACAATTTCTCAGACAAAAAAAATGTCGTTACTGCCGTTCCGAAAATCAAGAACCAATAGACACCATCATATACTCACCATGCTCATGATGCTCACAATACATTTATTTTTAGATAAAATCTAATTAAAATGTGTGGTCTACGGTATAATATGGGAACACCAAGCAGAAATTTAGCGTTCTGTTTCCTTTTTCGTATTTATCTCTTTGTTTTCCTATTCTGTTAACATTCTTTCGACGCGATTCTATAGTCGACAGGACAAGACATAATTTCATTTCATAATTTTTGACGGCATATAAATATTTGGAACGGGTTTCTCTCCTCGTTCACAAGAAAGCTCGACCGAATATAATTTTTGATCGGTTATCTGTCCTCCGCCACAAGTATGTTTGACTGAATATAATTAGTATTGGTTATCTGTTGCCACAAGAATGTTTGACCGCATATAATTATTAGTATTGCAAGAATGTTTGAACGAATATAATTATTTGGATCAGTTACTAGTATCTGTTCTGGGTAACAATTAAGTTAGATCATGATCATGATGATGGAATATAATATTTGGATTGGTTATCTGACCACGATCACAAGAATATTCATCAAAATGCAATAATTATTATTTCTTACGTTTATCTGTTTTGACAGAATATAAAAAGTTGGATCAGGTATCCGTCTTCAGTCATAAGAAAACTCGACCGAATATAATTATTCCATCGGTTATCTGTTCTCGGCCACAAAAATGTTTGACCAAATATAATTATTGGTATCGGGTATCTATCATGGGTCACAAAAATGTTTGACGCAATAAAATTATTTGGATCGGTTATCTGTTCTTGTTCGCAAGAATGTTTGACCAAACATAATTATTAGTATCGAGTATCTCTTCCTGGGTCACAAATATTTTCGACGGAATATAAGTTTTTGGATCGGTTATCTGACCTCAGTAACAAGAATGTTTGACCGAATACAATTATTTCTTACAGTATTGTTTCAACGGAAAATAAATAATTGGATCTGGTGGTCGTGCTCGGTCAGAAGAAAGCTCGACCGAATCGACCGAATATAATTATTGAATCGGTTATCTGTTCTTGGTCACAAAGATGTTTGACCAAATATAATTATTAGTATCGTGTAGCTGTCATTGGTCACAAGAATGTTCAATGGAATACAATTATTTGGATAATGTATCTGACCTTGGTCACAACAAAGAATTATTGTTAGAATGTTCGACCGAATACAATTATTTGTTACGGTTATCTGTTTTGACCGAATATAATTATTTGGATAATTCATCTGACCTTGGTCACACCAAGGAATTATTGTTAGAATGTTCGACCGGATACAATTATTTCTTACGGTTATCTTTTTCGACCGAATATAATTATTTGGATAATTTATCTGACCTTGGTCACACCAAAAAATTATTGTTAGAATGTTCGACCGAATACAATTATTTGTTACGGTTATCTGTTTGGACCGAATATAATTATTTGGATAATTTATCTGACCTTGGTCACACCAAGGAATTATTGTTAGAATGTTCGACCGAATACAATTATTTGTTACTGTTATCTGTTTCGACCGAATATAATTATTTGGATAATTTATCTGACCTTGGTCACACCAAGGAATTATTGTTAGAATGTTCGACCGGATACAATTATTTCTTACGGTTATCTGTTTCGACCGAATATAATTATTTGGATAATTTATCTGACCTTGGTCACACCAAGGAATTATTGTTAGAATGTTCGACCGAATACAATTATTTGTTACGGTTATCTGTTTTGACCGAATATAATTATTTGGATAATTTATCTGACCTTGGTCACACCAAGGAATTATTGTTAGAATGTTCGACCAGATACAATTATTTCTTACGGTTATCTGTTTCGACCGAATATAATTATTTGGATAATTTATCTGACCTTGGTCACACCAAGGAATTATTGTTAGAATGTTCGACCGGATACAATTATTTCTTACGGTTATCTGTTTCGACCGAATATAATTATTTGGATAATTTATCTGACCTTGGTCACACCAAGGAATTATTGTTAGAAAGTTCGACCGAATACAATTATTTCTTACGGTTATCTGTTTCGACAGAATAAACATTAGGAATTATTGTTAGAATGTTCGACCGCATACAATTATCTCTATATATATATTCTGTCGAAACAGATAACTGTAAGAGATAATTGTATATATATATATATATATATGGGCCGCGCTCTGTGAAAACCGGCATTAATGACAACATTTTCAATTTGCATTTTTTTACATTTTTTGATGCGGACACCTTTCAAAAACAATATTCTGAAAAGAAAATGCAATTATGTTTAATAGTTTTTGTTCTATCTCACTTTTTGTAGCACCATGTGAATCACGTACGAAAAAAAAAACCTAACGTCATCGAGAAAATGACGTTATTGAAACGGCGACGTTTGTACAATGCAACTCAACAGCCTACAGTAGAAATGAGTGTTCATAGACTCATTGACGGTGCTTACTGTAAACTGTATTTGCTGATAAGTTGCACTAACTGTATCTACAAGTGTTAGTATGTATACTATCAAACATTGAACAGAATAAAACTATGGTATGTACATGTAGTGAACAAAATAAACGCACAACTATTGATTTTAAATCTATAATTAGCCGACCTGTAGCTTCGTAATTTGCCACCATCGCCATAATAGATTCATATATGTGTGTCGTCAGAAAGATACAATGTAATTATTTAAGAATTGGCGTCATTTACAGTTAATTGTGACGTCATTTATTGATTTAGGCAATACGTCACAAAAGACCAAAAAACAAAACGGCATTCCTGGTGTTGGAAATTGTAAATTGTATGCACATCGTATCGCTGATTGAAACAAATGCATTTTATTTCTGTAGAAATGAATGACCAGAATTTGGATAGGTCTATGGCTGCACATATCAATGACTTCAGGGCCCGATGGGGTCTAGAGGGTAGTCGGACACCCCCGGGCATTTTTAAACAAAGTAAAAATCGACTGTTCATTCCCCGACTCTCGGAATTAAATTTACATCTCAGAAAGCGGGACTGTGTAGCCAATATGACTGACGGACGGGCTAATGTACATGTACCCCGTACTAGCAGGTAGCAGGTCTATGGGAAAATGTTGCGCTGACCCCCACTCCCTCGACTGGCACCACCGCCACTGCCGGGAAAATGTGGAGATGTAACATACATGGTTGTATAATTGTTACATGTCCCGATAAAAATACCGGCAGTATATTCTCTCGTCGGGAATAATTAATTTGAAAATGAAATGTGCAATTTAGTTTTGTTGTGTTCCAGAAAAAGTACATTCAGCGCATTTGTAAGCAAAGAAACAGCCATGCTAAAAACAAGGGCGGATTCACGTAGGGAAACACCGGCGCGACCCCACCCCCCCCCCCCCCCCCTAAATTCGGCGAGTAAAGATATTTTTGCTCTAAAATGCGCCATCCATAACGCAGCAAAATGGGGTGTAAATATTAAACATATTCCGGAGGGCATACCGCCGAACCTACCTAGCAGTCTACCCAATATAGGAATGAATGGCCTTTCTGTGGAATTTATCTGGGCATAAACTTGGAAAAGTCGCGGGAATACTGGACGAAGCGATACAAAATTACAATTTTAGAAAAAAAAAAGAAAAAAAAAAAAAAGATTTTTTTTTTTTTTTTCGAAAATTGTAATTTTTTAAGGCCTCGTCCAGTATTCCCGCGACTTTTCCAAGTTTATATCCCCGATACATTCCACAAAAAGGCCATTCATTCCTTATAATTCCAGCATTTGAAATAAATTCATCAAGAAAATGTGTTTATTTTCCGTTTTCTTAAGAATTATTTTAACTGCGCCTGACGGTTACGGAAAGTAGTTCGGCATGGAGTTTACTGGGATATAAATTCTGGACAGAGACTTGCTACGGACCAATCAAATGTTAGGGAATTGTGTAAATATTTTTGTGCTGGAATTATCTCCTCTTGATCGACGAACAAACGGTGTAGTTCGAAAGTATAGTAAACTATTTCAATTAAGAAGTCCCGCATCCCCCCCCCCCACCCTAACCTGAAATCCTGGATCCGCCCCTGAAAAGCACCGTGGCGTACGTACATGTATTTTGCATAACTGCACACTATAACACAGTCAGTGATTTACACACTAAATTTGTCCCGATCACAACATTGATTTTGTTGAAATGACCTCCACACCCTGCGACTATTGTTCGAGGCGGCTCATTTGAATGTAGACGCGTTTAATCTCATTAGTTAATCCAAACCGTCCCGTGTGGCACGACACGAATGCCGTGTAACAAGGCACCTATCTTCTAATTCGTATCGTTTTACACGGCACGATTCACACCAACACGATATGCAAATTGGTAAAACGGAACTTCGCGTCCTCATTAAAAACACGGCACGAGACGAACACGGGACGCACACGACACGCGTACGTGGAAACGATACACTTACACGATGACCCTACTGTACGTGTTGCAATGGCAGCAAGCACAAATACTGCCGTGCAACCTAATCATACAAAGTCTGGAGACACTATATATAGGAGGGTAACTGCACTGGGTCAAAATGTAGAACGAAATTACATGTATGTCATAAATAATTCAATAAAACACAAAAACTGGAGGCAACTGCGAACATAAATGAAGTAATTTGATATCAGTCTATCATTATTACGAACTAATTGGCATAAACTGGTCAGTTTATAGACATGATATAAAGAGAAAACATGCAAATATAGAAATATTAAACCGTTCTACTTTACTTACCCTTAATTTAGTAACAACGATGTAACCGCGGATTATGAATACATCCAGGGGAGATAATACCGAGGTCTTGCAAAGATAATGCACATAAACAACCACCTGCGCTAATCGTGCCCGGCCAATAGTTGTCAATTGTTTTCTTGCGAAATACTTGAATATTGTGCTTAATCAAGCAGATTGATTGACTGAGCCTGAGCTGTGCAACTTGTTTTCTTTCGAAATACTTGAATATTGTGCTTGAAATCAAGTAGATTGAATGACTGAGCCTGAGCTGTGCAACTTATTTTCTTTCGAAATACTTGAATATTGTGCTTGAAATCAAGTAGATTGAATGACTGAGCCTGAGCTGTTCAACCTGTTTTCTTTTGAAATACTTGAATATTATGCTTGAAATCAAGCAGATTGATTGACTGAGCCTGAAGTGTGCAAATTGTTTTCCTTCGAAATACTTGAAAATTGTGCTCGAAATCGAACAGATTGAGTGACTGAGCCTGAGCGGTGCAACTTGTTTCATTTCGAAATACTTGAATATTATGCTTGAAATCAAGCAGATTGATTGACTGAGCCTGAGCGGTGCAACTTGTTTTCTTTCGAAATGCTCGAATATTATGCTTGAAATCAAGCAGATGATTGACTGAGCCTGAGCGGTGCAACTTGTTTTCTTTCGAAATACTTGAATATTATGCTTGAAATCAAGCAGATATATTGACTGAGCCTGAGTTGTGCAAATTGTTTTCTTTCGAAATACTTGAATATTGTGCTTGAAATCAAGCAGATTGAGTGACTGAGACTGAGCGGTGCAACTTGTTTTCTTTCGAAATACTTGAATATTGTACTTGGAATCAAGCAGATTGAGTGACTGAGCCTGAGCTGTGCAAATTCTTTTATTTCGAAATACTTGAATATTATGCTTGAAATCAAGTAGATTGATTGACTGGACTGAGCCTGAGCTGTGCAAATTGTTTTCTTTCGAAATACTTGAATATTAGCCTATGCTTGAAATCAAGCAGATTGAGTGATTGAGCCTGAGCGGTACAACTTGTTTTATTTAGAAATACTTGAATAGTATGCTGATCAAGCAGATGAAGCTTGATCAGCAATTGATTGAAACTGAGCCTGACTGTGAAACTTGTTTTCTTTTGAAATACTTGAATATTATGCTTGAAATCAAGCACTGCAGATTGAATTGACTGAGCCTGAAGTGTGCAAATTGTTTTCCATCGATATACTTGAATATTGTGCTCGAAATCGAGCACATTGAGTGACCTGAGCCGAGCGGTGGCACTTGTTATTTTAGAAATAATCTGAAGTATATGCTTGAAATCAAGCAGATTGATTGACTGAGCCTTGAACGTGTGTGCAAATTGTTTTCCATCTGAAATACTTGAATATCATGCTCGAAAATCGAAGCAGATTGAGTGACTGAGCCTGAGCGGTTTTGCAACTTGTTTCATTTAGAAATACTTGAATATTATGCTTGAAATCAAGCAGATTGATTGACTGAGCCTGAGCTGTGCAAATTGTTTTCTTTCGAAATACTTGGATATTGTGCTTGAAAATTCAAGCAGATTGAGGTGACCTGAAGGATCTGAGCGGTGCTTAAATTTGTTTTCTTGCGAAAATTTTACCTTGAATACTGTACTTGGAAATCAAGCTGATGTGTTGACAGAAGCCTGAGCTGTTGAAATTGTTTTCCTTTCGAAATACTTGAATATTATGTTGAAATCAAGCAGACTGAGTGACTGAGCCTGAGCGGTGCAACTTGTTTTCTTTCGAAATACTGGAATACGATGCTTGAAATCAAGCAGATTGATTGACTGAGCCTGAGCTGTGCAAATTGTTTTCTTTCGAAATACTTGAATATTATGCTTGAAATCAAGCAGATTGATTGACTGAGCCTGAGCTGTGCAAATTGTTTTCTTTCGAAATACTTGAATATTGTGCTTGAAATCAAGCAGATTGATTGACTGAGCCTGAGCTGTGCAAATTGTTTTCTTTCGAAATACTTGAATATTGTGCTTGAAATCAAGCAGATTGATTGACTGAGCCTGAGCTGTGCAAATTGTTTTATTTAGAAATACTTGAATATTATGCTTGAAATCAAGCAGATTGATTGACTGAGCCTGAGCTGTGCAACTTGTTTTCTTTCGAAATACTTAAATATTGTGCTTGAAATCAAGCAGATTGAGCGACTGAGCCTGAGCTGTGCAACTTGTTTTCTTTCGAAATACTTGAATATTATGCTTGAAATTAAGCAAATTGAGTGACTTAGCCTGAGCGGTGCAAACTGTTTTCTTTCGAAATACTTGAATATTATGCTTGAAATCAAGCAGATTGAGTTATTGAGCCTGAGCTGTATTTGCTTTTTTTGCAGCTCAACTAAGTAAATTTCAATTTTTAGCCAGGTTTTTTTAAAAAATATACAGGCTATTGGATTGGCGAAAGCCAGGCGGGCGGCGGCGGGCGGCGTCAACAATCAATGTTAAGTTTTCCTCTTTGAGTCCATTTCTTTGTTACTGTACCACCTAGGACCACCAAACTTTCACAGCTTCATAATCAAGGGGTGCCCACCACATATCACTATCCAACATGTTACTTTTTTTTTTAACTTGACCTATTTTTTCCGTGCATTCGACTTAGCCATTTTCAATGTTAAGTTTTCGCGTTTACAATGTTAAGTTTTCGTGTTTAAGTCCATTTCTTTGGTACTGTACCACCTAGGACCACCAAACGTTCACAGCTTCATAATCAAGGGGTGCCCACCACATATCACTATCCAACATGTTACTCTTTTTTTTAACTTGACCCATTTTTTCTGCGCAGTCGACTTAGCCATTTTCAATGTTAAGTTTTCGCGTTTACAATGTTAAGTTATCGTGTTTAAGTCCATTTCTTTGGTACTGTACCACCTAGGACCACAAAACTTTCACAGCTTCATAACCAAGGGGTGTCTACCACATACAACTATCCAACATGTGACCATTTTGTTTACCTTCACCTATTATTTCTACGTAATTGACTTAGCCATTTTCAATGTTAACTTTTTAACGTACGTCTGGTTAAAGTTTTTCGGTTAAAAGTTTTTCGTTATACTATATCTCTGCAACTGCTTTGCCCATTACCTTGAAACTTCACATGGGTGTTTATCATCATCCATATTTTCATTCTAACCCCCAACCGTGCGGCCCCTGTGCCCAATGGCAAGGTCAAATTACTTTGATTTTGTGTGTTAAAGTTTGTTCGTGTACTATATCTCTGCAACTGCTTCATCCATTACCTTGATACTTCACATGGGTGTTTATCATCATTGTCGCACCCGCTTGCGGAAAGCGCGATATCGTCGGCATTTTGGCATATGTCCGTCCGTACGTCCGTGTGTCCGGTTAAAGTTTTGCTTTCGTTAAAGTTTTTCCATCTACTATATCTATTTTTTTAGTGTCCATGCCTTGCCCCAAGGCGCGACATGCAGGCCACGGCCATCTAGTCTACAAAAAGTGGGTATAATTATGTTATCCAAGTGTCTATGCTTGGAAAAAACCTGGCCTTCGTGGCTTTGCCTCGTTTCTTGTATTACAGTATTTTCACTACTCAATCTGAACATCAATGCGTATTTTCACATTTGTACTCCCACTTTTGATAATCAGTACGTATTGTGCTAAAATAAGTGCGTAAAATACGCCAATACCCACCTTATCTGGAGCTCTGTATATATGTGGATGTAACAGGAGAAATGAAGCTCATGGGATTTGTGACAAGTGTAGAACTTGATCAATTAGCACACTCGTTTAGCCTGATAACGATCTGGTTTGCTTATTAGAAGTATAACGGGTGTTCTATTGACGGAATGTCGAACAGTGCAAATCTGATCTGGATGTACACTGGTCGTATAACCCATAAGCCCCATTTTGCCAGCAACAATCACATATTTATTACATTATAAATTAAATTGGTCATACCTATGATCAACCTTATTTCCCTTTGTCACAACCACAGTTTCTTGAAGAATGGTCCATATTTTGGTGCTTTATTGGTTATTTCGGTGTCTCTGGTGGTTTGGGTGCATTATTACCAACATACAATTTACGTCACCACCCACGAGTTACACGTATAAGTAATTTAGGTCCGAAAGTTCGAAACGGTGAATGTGTAGATAATTGACGATTTATGTTGTGTGTAATGATTGAGCATTAGTTAAAACGATGTAAATTTCCCAAAACCAACGAAATCCACCCAAATCTACCCGAATTTCACAAAAATACCCATATGACATCAATATACTAACCATCTCATTCTGTTCAAACACTGGTAGTCGAAGCCGCATAGCAGGACCTCTTGACTGGCTACAAATGTAGAAATACCCATTTCTCCAATCACAAACGTATAATTTTGTGTTATGAATTCGTTCCCACGAAATAACAATTCTTTCCCTCAATTTAACAATTCGTTCCCACGAATTAGCAATTCGTTCCCTCAATTTAACAATTCGTTCCCACGAATTAGCAATTCGTTCCCTCAATTTAACAATTATATTTAACCTTGATAAAGGCCTTGTGCCGAAACGTCGGAAAAGCGGGTTCCTGGTTGGTGCAGAATATATTTATTTGCTCCATTACTTAAACATGTGTACATATCGATACCACACTGTTTCACAATAGGTTATGGATATTAGCAATACATACGTGGCATTTGTTTTGTTTTGCAATCATGAACAAACATCCCTCAGTACGTAATGTCGATTTCGGCTTCCGTCTCGGTCGACAGTTTCACCTCGGGATAACAATTTATCCCGTCAACACAGTGCGTATGTGCCGGGAAACACGGTGCCGTGAAACATTTTTGATATCCAGTCAATACTATTTTTGCATTTTACAGCCATTTGTAGGTGTTGACGGGATAAATAGAATAGTAGGTTAGTGCCGTGAATGGGACAAATATCTGGCGCGGCACGGAAACGGGATGTGCTCGGCAGAGCCTCGCCCATCCCGTTTCCTGAGCCTTGCCAGATATGTTTTTCCATTCACGGCACTAACCTACTATTCTACTATTCTCTATCTATTTTCCTTATTTCTGAACCAAAGTATATGTTGTGACCACTCATTTGAACCGTCTCGCCGAGACGGTTCAAATGAGTGGTCACAACATATACTTCTGATGAGAAATACGAAATTATTGAGCCTTGCCGGATATTTTTTACCATTCACGGCACTAACCTACTATTCTCGATATCCACCGCCACCGTCTCGGGAATGCAATAGTTATGTAATACATTGAATCCTCTCTAAACCCGACACCCGGGGACATCCCACGGTGTCCGGTTTAGAGAGGTTCCACTGTGAAGACACGCGTGTGTGCTTTGCGATCATGAACATACATTATCCGCGGAGACAAATGGCAACGACGCATAAATTTAAGCACAACTGGCTTGCCTCTTTGCCCGGTTTACAGGGGTTTGACTGCATATGTAACTCCTTTCAGGGCCTCAAACATTGTGTAACTTTGTGGTTCCATTCCAATGACTCGAGTGTGGCCAAAAGTAGTACATTAATTATGAAGAAATAGTGCGAAACATTTTGCTTGCTTTGAGCTAACGTTTTGTGGTTACTGGTGAATTTTCGGATTGGAATTATTAGACGTACATATACATGAACTCCCGCAACAAAAATACAGAGAGAATTTTCATTTTACTGCCCGTCACATATGCATACGTCACATGACGCTGTCATTCGACGATCCATTTTCGATCGTCTGCTTGTTTAATCAAGCATGCCTTCCGAATCCTGGGAATTGCTTACATGGTAGTTAACACGTTATTTTCTCCTCATATTTTACTTTCCACGTGGTAATTCATTATCAAAATGCTAGACTGACAGAAAGTATTCCATTCTATAATTAGTATGTATTTTAGAGGTACATGCCCAATCAGTCGGCACAAACTGTTACATATAGGAATTAAATAAGTGTATAATGGTATCACTATTTCACCAGTTCTAAAAATTACGAGTGCCGGCTATACAGATATAATCATTTACAGGCGCGGATCCAGGATTTCGGGTTAGTGGGGGCGTAACTATTTTGCAATACTTGTCTATATTATCGAACGCGCTAGGGGGGTCCGGGGGCATTCCCCACCTGAATATTTTTGAAATCTACATCGTATTTCCTGCGTTCTGGCGCATTTTGGAGCAAACAAATTCCCAATAAACAATAAATTCACAACGCGAACGTAGAAAGTGCCTTGTAACTTGTGAAAAATCTTTACTCGGCGAATTTTAGGAGGGGTGGGACCCCCCCCCCCCCCCACCCTGAATCCGTCCTTGATTTAGTAATCTTTATTTTACTGATAGTGACGCGCGGCGATATCAGGCTAAGTTCATATGCAAATGAGGCATGATAGTAGTAGTATAATTTATTATAGTGACACATGTGAACAAGCATACATACACGAATATTTACATACATGTTGTTCGCTTAAGGCATATTGGTATGATATGTTGCTCAGCACCCAGCCATACGAATGGCTTACGAGTCACTTCTTTCATTATAATGAATAATGAAAATCGGTAATATGACGGTAATTAACAGGGGCGGATCCAGGATTTCGGGTTAGGGCGGGCGTAACTATTTTTCAATACTTGACTATATTATCGAATGGGCTAGGGGGGTCCGGGGGCATTCCCCCCCCCCCCCCGGAAATGAATGTTTAGTTTGCCAGAAAATGTCTCAGATGATGTCTCTGATTTTGTGCCTACTGAGTGGGCATGTACCTTTAAAGGTACATGCCCACTCAGTCGGCACAAACTGTTCTTTATAGGAATTAAATAAGTGTATAATAATATCATGACAATAAATAGTAATGTCCGTTAACATTTTAAGGAAACATTGTTATCGCCCCTGATATCTGTGTCGAAATTTACGTCTAATGTAAAATTTATAATATTGTCAAACAATACATGAATGTATGAATGACTGTTTATTTTGCCAGGAAATATCTCGGATGATGTATCTGATATAAAGAACATGTTGAGCATACTAAATGTGATTGTACCTTTAAATAAATACAGGTGACATATGTTTTTCTACTAAATTACATAATGGCAAGCAATGCTGGATTGTAATCTGTGCTGTGTACCTTGCCTGTATTAAGTATCGCTAGGTAGCAGTCCACAAATGTCTTACTTAGGTGGCGTATTCATATATAAATATTTGGACAAGTATGCATTTCTATCGGCGGTGGATGGATTTGATAAGACCTCCTATTAAACTATTTCTAGCGCGATACCCATTCACACGTATCTAAGTTAAAAAATATATATTTGTTTATATTTTCTTCATTTCTCCATGAAAGTATATGTTGGCGAGATGGTTCAACTGAGTGACAAGAGTCCATTGTCTTGGCTTCTCTATGTAGTATTAGTTACATTATATCATATATTCTGCTATCAATTTTCAGTTCTAGGTCAAACGCCATAAAAGGTGAAATTGACTGATGGCTTGGACACACAACGATGGCCGAGTTGGCCACTACATGTGCCGTATACGATACCGTAACGAGGAAATGTTCACATGTATGTTATGCATAAATGTATATCCCATAATACTTAGGAAGCAATTATTTTCAAACCATATGATGATCAGTGGTCACACGGGTCTTTAAAGGTACATGACCACGCAGTAGGCACAACATGTTCTTTATAGGAATTAAATAAGTGTATAATTATGTGCACCAGTTCTAAAAATTACGAGTGCCCGCTATACAAATATAATCATTTATTAATTATCAATTTACTGTTAGCGACGCGCGGCGGTAACAGTCTATTTTGATAATGTGGGAACGACAACTTTCATATCACGGCTTGCGTTGCGCATGCGCAGTATATTACGCGCGCCAGTAGGCTTCCCAATATGTAAACAAGAATATCAACATGTCGAAACGTCCAGGACGGAAATTGTATGAAACGGCGTCGGCCAAAAAAATGGCGAAATGTCTGAGGAACAGGCAGTACATAGAGAGAGAGTGATTAATATTGGCGACCAGATCACCAAATGGAAAGAGTTACGTGGAGATTTAGAGTTGGACTCGAACAGAGATTTTTCTTCTCAACTTCCGATACTTCACTGCGCATGTCAAAGATGTGATATGATTGACCGTGTCACGTGACGCGTGTTGGTAAAAATAGCACGAGGTCGGAAAATACCCTTTTTTGGCGGCATATAAAATACGATTTAACACAATTAACACGCGCCGTAATTAAAAATAACTCGTTAGTGGGTCGACAAATGGCTCATATAAGGCATGACAGAAAATGAAAAGTAGTAGTACAGTGTAACCTGCTGCGTGGGCATATACCTTTAACAAACAAATGACACGACGCTGTTCACGACAATATAGTTTGCACGATTATTCGGATCGAAAGCATAGCTGTGAAACCAGTCGATACTGTATGGTGGCTGATATGTGCCATTCATAATGTTCGACTTTTCATCCCAACGCAACAATGCCTCAAATCGAGAAGGCGCCAAAGTAACACTGTTTTGCGAATTGTCGGTGCGAAAAGACGACAATAGACTTGACTGGACGGAAAGGAGGACTCGACAAGTTCAAAATACTGAATAAGTAGGGCGAAAATCCCAAACAGTTTCCTAGCACTTTGCTGTCCCATTTTCTAGTTTCTAGGTCGTGTTTTCGCTATTTCGCCCCGGCAACTCGCCTAAACAGTAATTATATATTGGCGCTTTTTCGTATGTCGCATTGTTGTATCCAACTCCTAATTAGGATATATTATCTCCTAATTAGGACTCACTATCTCCTAATTAGGAGATGAATATAGTTTAGCATTGGCACTAGGACGCTTCCATATTGTCGTATTCAATGAGTGATGGGGAGAAGAGCCGAAAATGCGAGATGGCAAACATCAGCCACCATAATATTGTAATGCGGATTGCTATTTACAGTAGTTCAATGTGTAGTCATATACTACGGCGTGTGTATGCATTATAGGCACGTAGGAGAGGATAGATTAATCAGTGCGCCTCGGTGTTCGCTTTATTGTGTTGAAAGCCGCGGATTACGCAGCATTCAAGTTCGGTACAAAGGTAAATAGGTGAGTGGCGCAAATATTTGTATTTATAATACATGTATGCATGTTTTTTATTACGAAATTCACACTATGAATGCAACTGTTTGTTTGTATTTTCAGTAGGTCATGCATGGTCATACTGTATTTAACCCTTTCAACCATGCAGAGCATAACCTGATAACCACAGGTTGTAGAACGGTTCATAGTTCGGTGTTTTATGGGTTATCTCGGCATATCTGGTGGTTTGTATGCATTGTTGCCAACATTATATTTACGTCATCTCCCGCGAGTTACACGTATACTGTATTTATTCTAACAGTAGCCCCATCTCTAATAGTAGCCCCCTTTCTACCCACTCTCTAATAGTAGCCCCCTCTCTATCCACTCATATAGTTGCCTCCTCTCTAATAGTAGCCCACCCCCCCCCCCCCCGTGCCATATTTGTATTCTAAATGTTATTTTCACCCACTTACATATGGCTTCTGTAAGAGAAAATAATGCATTTTGATAATATTTTCCACATTTTGATCACACAATTCGCATAGCCCCGCGGATGTTTATTATAATAAATACGGTAAGTACGATAATGTGTGGGTATTCTGAAAGTATAAAAGGGGTCCGAAACTTCGGAACGGTGAATCTGTAGATAATTGACGATTTCTGTCGTGTGTAATGGTTGAGCATTAGTAATTGCACAAAACCATGTAAATTACCCAAAACGAACGAAATCCACCAAAATCTACCCAAAATCCACCAAAATACACATATGACACAAACATACTGACCATATATCCAAACACCTGTGACCATAACAAGTGTACATACTGTAGATCAAGATGAGCCGTCTTATCTGGATCTATAGTATTTGTCATTGTGTTCAATAGTTTGAAAATAAATACATTTGTTTAGTTCAATGTAAATAGTCCAGAAATAGCATGGAGCGGTCAATATCAGATATGTAGCATAAGGATTAAATGGTTAAGATATTTGATCTATATGTCATTCATGCATTGTATTCATGTCACCTCACACGACTGCGCTACAGTTTGTAAACAAGTGTCATATGTGGCGACACGCCGCTGTGACGGGAGGAATATAGGTCATGTAGCTCTGTCGCGAGATGTTATGTGTGTTTTATCCCGTCAACACAGTGCGTATGTGCCGTGAAACACGGTACCGTGAAACATTTTGGACATCCTGTCAATACGACCTAATCACTGCGTATGAATATGTGCGGTTCGATTCTCCGATTTTGAGGATGCAGCTGGTGTTATTTTTTTGCATTTTAAAGCTATGTGTAGTGTTGACGGGATAAATAGAATAGTAGGTTAGTGCCGTGAATGTGAAAAATAACTGGCGCGGCACGTAAATCATCATCATCATACAGATGCAAATGTACGGTGATGGTGCAAACCCATTCCCATCCATACGTTTTCTCTAGAATAAATTACTGTTTGAAACACCCAGAAAAAGAAGTAGAAAACTGGCGGCTAACTGTTCACTGCTACCTAACTGTGAGAACTAAAGATAGTAGCTGCTGCATTCATACGCACAAAAATGTCTTGATTCGTATTTTCCAGAATTTAACTGATAAACTAAAATGAAAACTATAGAGAATAGTATTTATCCTGTCAACACAGTGCGTATGTGCCGTGAAACACGGTGCCGTGAAACATTTGTGATATCCAGTCAATACTATTTTTACATTTTTCTGCCATTTGTAGGTGTTGACGGGATAAATAGAATAGTAGGTTAGTGCCGTGAATGGGAAAAAATATCTGGCGCGGCTCGGAAACGGGATGTGCTCGGCAGAGCCTCGCCCATCCCGTTTCCTGAGCCTTGCCAGATATTTTTTCCCATTCACGGCACTAACCTACTATTCTCTATATGTAGAGTTTTAGATACAAAGCAAGACACACCAAAACGCCATAGGCACAGGGCACTATTTTATTGGTCGTACTCGCCGTACTCGCTCATAAACCGAGGTAGTTTGACTGAATGACAGTCGGTGTAGGCCCTGATCAGACCGCGTTGTTGCTCGGGCTGACCGGGTACTAAGCCGGATGCACACGTCATAATTTCCCTGTCCTGTCCTGTCGTCATACTATCTTGATTGGACGAGAGAAATGTGTAGATTAAATTAAAAATCCATATCACAATTATAACTGGCAATTTCACGTATCTGACGAGATTTCATGTTAGGTATGTCGCCAATCTAATTTTTATCAGTTATTAAGTAATCTTGACGCGATAACTATATATTTATAACAAGGTGTATTAATAAGGTGACACTGTATGATCACGTGGTTACAACAACAACAACAACAAGTACTGAAACTTCCAGAAGCCCTCCTATTCAAAGTACGTATTCTTTTAGTTTGCCCTTATTATGTAGCCGATTTTGATGAAGTATGGCGCATCAAACACGTCTTGTTAAGCTGCATTTGGTGGTCTCTGTACTGTGGCCCAAACTTCTGTCGTTTTTGCGAAGAATCAATTTACGTGTACATCGATTATTCGCAAAAACGACATAAATATGTGCCGAACTCCCGGGACCACCAAATGCAACTCAGGAAGACACGTTTGCTGCGCCATATTTCATTAAAATCCGTTGCCTATTAAGAAAAATATCAACCAATACTTACTTAGTGGGACTGGGTGCGCTTTCAACATTTTCAGCCATTGATGTTGTTGTAACCACGTGATCATGCCATCATATTGATGCACTGTTTTTGCAAATTGTAGTTATATAACGAGATGACGCCTTTATAGACCGGGGGCCCGTTTCACTAAACGTCGTAGGACTAAAATGTTCGTAAGTGCAAATTTAGGATCGTGTGAAAATTTAAATTGATGGATTTACATGTATTGAGCATAGGCTGCATATGCAGCATATGCTCAATAAATGTAAATCCAATAATTGTTTACAAGAAAACATTGTTAATATGAAATTTACAGACAATCATAATTTTGCATTTACAAACATTTTAATCGTACGAAGTTTAGTGATACGGCCCCCAGATCGATAGTCTCTAGCTCAAAGAACTACTGACCGCACATCACATTTCCTTTATATTGTTATATGCCTGCCATATTTCATAAAAATCCGTTGCATAATATAGACAATATAAAAGAATATGTACGCGCTTCTGGAAGTTTCAGTAATTGGTGTTGTTGTTGTAACCACTTGATCAGGCACCTTGTATAAGCAATGCTAACCCCACGTTCATGGTCAGTATAGATGATATTACTGATTGCAGGGGCTGATAATTACGGAGCCCAGCAGGTGACATGGATTTTTATTAAATTGAGAGAACGAATTGTTACTTCATGGGAACGAATTAATACAAACACAAGTCTACGTCCTCTGCAGGACTCCGTAGATAATGTAACAATTACGAAAACTTATAAGGTGGGTTAATACGACTTATCTATCAGGTTATCACGTGACGTGAATGTCAGAAGTATGGAATTATATTGATGCACTGTGCTCGTACTTTGTAGTTAAGACATACGGTAAGGTAGAATACGACGATTATGTGGATTACGACGACTCATCTATCACGTTGTGTGGATGCCAGAAAGTAACCCAAATTTTCTGTCTGTAACACAGGGCGACTTACAATGTAAGTCGCCCTGTGTTACAGACAGGAAATTCGGGGTAGAAATTTAAGTCGCCCTGCGTTACAGACAGGAAATTCGGGGTAGAAATGTAAGTCGCCCTCTGATACAGACAGGAAATTCCGGGTAGAAATGTAAGTCTCCCTGCGTTACAGACAGGAAATTCGGGGTAGAAAAGTAAGTCGCCCTGTGTTACAGACAGGAAATTCGGGGTAGAAATGTAAGTCACCCTGCGTTACAGACAGGAAATTCGAGTGAGTTACAGACAGGAAATTCGGGGCAGAAATGTCAGTCGCCCCGTGTTACAGACAGGAAATTCGGGGAAGAAATGTAAGTCGCCCTGAGTTACAGACAGGAAATTCGGGGTAGAAATGTAAGTCACCCTGCGTTACAGACAGGAAATTCGAGTGAGTTACAGACAGGAAATTCGGGGCAGAAATGTCAGTCGCCCTGTAAGACAGGAAATTTCGGGGAAGAAATGTAAGTCGCCCATGAGTTACAGTAAGGAAATTCGGGGTAGAAATGTAAGTCACCCTGCGTTACAGACAGGAAATTCGAGTGAGTTACAGACAGGAAATTCGGGGCAGAAATGTCAGTCGCCCCGTGTTACAGACAGGAAATTCGGGGAAGAAATGTAAGTCGCCCTGCGTTACAGACAGGAAATTCAGGGTAGAAATGTAAGTCGCCCTGTGTTACAGACAGGAAATTCGGGGCAGAAATGTAAGTCGCCCTCTGTTACAGACAGGAAGTTCGGGGTAGAAATGTAAGTCGCCCTGAGTTACAGACGGACAGGAAATTTGGGGCTACAGACAGGAAGTTCGGGGTAGAAATGTAAGTGGCCCTGAGTTACATACAGGAAATTCGGGGCAGAAATGTAAGTCGCCCTGCGTTACAGACAGGAAATTCGGGGTAGAAATATAAGTCGCCATGTGTTACAGACAGGAAATTCAGGGTAGAAATGTAAGTCGCCCTGAGTTACAGACAGGAAATTCAAGGTAGAAATGTAAGTTGCCCTGCGTTACAGACAGGAAATTCTGGGTAGAAATGTAAGTCGCCATGTGTTACAGACACGAAATTCAGGGTAGAAATGTAAGTCGCCCTGAGTTACAGACAGGAAATTCAAGGTAGAAATGTAAGTTGCCCTGGGTTACAGACAGGAAATTCGGTGTAGAAATGTAAGTCGCCCTGCGTTACAGACAGGAAATTCAGGGTAGAAATGTAAGTCGCCCTGTGTTACAGACAGGAAATTCAGGGTAGAAATGCAAGTCGCCCTGCGTTACAGACAGGAAATTCGGGGTAGAAATGTAAGTTTCACTGTGTTACATACAGGAAATTCGGGGTAGAAATGTAAGTCGCCCTGCGTTACAGACAGGAAATTCTGGGTAGAAATGTAAGTTACAGATAGAACATTCGGGTTAGACAGAAATGTGTAGTACTGATGCACTCTTCATGTGTGTTGTAGGACCAAATAAATCCAGACGGAGAACAAAGATGGATTCCCGGTTCAGCTACTCGTGTACACCCCTACTGGAGCCGTACCTGTATGCGTCGATACCCGACCAAGTACGGAAACTGGCGGAAGAGGATCCGAACAGACCGGCTTTCATATTTTACGACATTGACCGGAAACGGTGCGTTATCTCGAGAAAGGAATTGCTGGACCAGTCCACGTCTCTGGCAAAGAAACTTGTGAAGCTTGGCTTGAAGAAAGGTGACACAGTCGGTATTTGTATGAATAATTCGATGAACATGCTGCTGTCTGTACTGGCCGTGTCGTCTGCGGGTGGGATTTGGTTTGCCATGTCGACCAATCTCAAGGACGGAGTGACATCACGGAAACCATGAACGACATGAAGGCGCGTACTTTGATTATCGACGCAGACGTTGGCGATGCAAACTGGGCAATCTTAGAGAATATCCTGCCTTCTGGAAAAGAACATTCTTCCGCTATTCCGGAACTACAAACGGTTATTTGTAACCATGGTAGCGATAAGTCATTCCCGGAAACAGGAGGCCGAATCTCAATGTCCTCGCTGCTGAAGCAGACGACTCCGGATATCGCTCTACCAGAAGTGTTCCCAGAAGACATTGCAACATACTTTTGTACTTCCGGGTCCACTGGAAAACCGAAATCGGTGACATATCCGCATTTTACAATCCTAAACTGGACGAAGACGACGAACATCGCGTTGAATATCAAGAACGAAAGCATATTTTTCAACGACCGGCCTTTTGCGTGGGTTGTCGGTCACCCGAGAACTTACCTGACTGACGGAACAACTCGCGTTTTTATTGACACTCGGGTGTCTCTCTCTGGAAACAATATTGGCCATCTGTGCGACATCATCGAGGCTGAACGGTGTGACGTTGTGTATCTACCTGGCTACCTAGCGGCAGACCTGATGAAGAATCCACAATATGCCCCCAAGTTCCAACACGTAAACTCTCTCTTTTTCTCCGGTGAACGTGTAGCTCTCGCTAACATCCAAATGAAGGACACGTTCTGTAAGTCTGTATATGAATACTACGGCAACACGGAGTGTGGCGGCGCCTCCGTGTTTACAAGCGACAACCTGGCTGATTTTGAGGACGGAATCGCGGGCACTCCACTGCAGGGGGTGGAGATGAAAGTCGTCTGCGGAAACGGTGATATTGTCCCGGTTGGCGAGTCGGGTGAGTTGTGTATACGAAATAACACACGATTCGCTGGCTACCGAAACAGGCCGGACATGTTTAACGCCGCGGTTGATAACGCCGGTTGGTTTCACACGGGCGATATGGCTCATATGAGGCAAGATGGCAACTTCGTGATTGAAGGAAGAACCAAAGAAGTAATTTCCACAGGAACGAATAAATACTTCCCGTGGGCATTGGAGAAATCGCTGAAAAATTGTCCCGGCGCGAAATCCGTCCTCGCTGTAGGCGTTCCGGATATCCGGTTGAATGAGGTAGTATGCGCATGCGTGGTGCCAGAGGAAGGTGTGAAACTCGCAGCAGACGACATAAAGAAGTTCTGTGATGAAACGTTTCTGGAGGAATCTACCGGTCTGGGGCTCAGCTTGAAACCCAGATACCACTTAATCTTCGATAAAGTGCCTCTTACCGCTACGGGGAAAGTTGACAGGCGGATGTGCGGCATACTGGCGAAGGACAGGCTTGGGCTGTGAGCTCATATCCTCACTGTTGGTGCACTCCGCGCCGGCGTAAAATGTTTCACGTCGAAAAATATACCGGGTTCCTGGCAAGATGCCACTCAGTTCTACTTAGAGCTATCGCATAAACGCATTTTTGTCTAGTAACCGGCGCAAATGTCTTGCGCCGGTTACTAGACGAACATGTGTTTATGCAGTAACTTCTGAATGTAATTCGCCTCGAATTTAATTCCTTAAAATGCAATATGTGAACAATAACATACACTTATGATACTTAACGATTGCATGTATAACGTTCATAGTTAACGTCTGTTAGTCCGAACTGAATATATAGTTTTTTGTCGAGCCCGCTTGTGGAAAGCGAGACATAGTGATCACAATGATGTCCGGGTGTCCGTGCGTGCGTGCGTGCGTGCGTGCGTGCGTGCGTCCGTGCGTCCGAAATCTGCGTTAAAGTGTGTAAATACCTTATATCTCTGCAGTACTAAGTCACATTGACTTGAAACTTCATATGCTTATTAGTCATCATCCATATATTCATGCTGTGTCCCACTTATGCGGCCCCTGTGCCCAATGTCAATATCAAATGCCTCGGCGGGCCGCGGCCATCTGGTTTTATTGTAAATATTCAGTTCTGATTTTGGGTTCCCCCATTTCTCCACATTTGTACAGATAATATATGGGATTTAGTACTAAACCCATTGACCCGGCCTTAAATGACTTTCGCTGTTGATATGCCGTTAAATCCCAACAAACAAACAAAGCAAAAACATGTGTTCTACCGATGTCACAGCAAGTTGGAAGATTTTTAGAATTGCCTCATAGAGACGATTCTAAAGAACTTCTAACTGGCAGATGTATTGAAGAACTATTAGAAAACCATTTACCTTAGCATATGATTTTCAGGAGCATGAGAGTATTGTATATGGAAATCGATTCTTCGCAAAAACGACATAAGTACATGTATGTGCCGAACATACTGGACGACCAAATGAAGCTCTTGAAGATGCGTTTGCTGCGCCATATTTCATTCAAATCCGTTTCATATTAAGGAAAATATCAAATAATACTTACTTTTGAGTGGGCAAGATTTTAATACTTTCCGACAGTGTTGTTGTTATAACCACGTGATCATGCACCTTGAACAAGCAATATCAAATATAATATAATATGTATTTTTGGGAACAGTGGTATAGTAGTGTAGATCTTGATCAAACTTATGGAGAGGAACTGTGGTATCTAAGCGTTAAAGTGTGGCTCTTGGTCTATACTGGTCATATAAATTATGTGGCTGTATATGGAGAAACGGGGCTTATGTGATTTGTGACCAGTGTAGCTCCTGATGAAATATCACACTTGTGTAGCCTGATAACGATTTATATTTACATATATCATGACGGTATTTCGTTGAGGGAATGGCGAACAGTGGATATCCTGATCAGACTGTACGGATGCACAGGCTGATCTGAATCTACACTGGCCGCAAAACCCATAAGCCCCATTTCTCAATGCCACATATATACCATAACCTCCATTCTCCAGCCACAAATGTTGATATGCGGTTAAACAACTAACAATCAGTTGCGACAGCTATCCAATAGTCCACATTTGTTGTTAGCAATAAAGCATGCAAGCTATATGATATCATGTTATGTGGTTATCTTTATTTCCCCATATAAATTACATTATTGCACGGCTCCAGATAAGGAATTAGTAATTGAGTATTTTCACTCCATCATTTCTGAAGCAATTGAGTATTTCAATATTTTAATTGGGTAAAATAAAATCACACTACTGTTTACACATCAACAGACAGCAAGTATTGAATAGTTTGCTTCGAAATGAAAACATGTATTGGCATTTCATTAGAACTGTCTACTTGGAGACAATTCTAATGAAATACCAAGATGTATTTTCATGGAAAATAAGAAACATATTCTATATTTGTGGTCTGTTATTGTTTTCTGCAGCATGATAAAGGTACCACAAATTTGTTATTGCTTTTCGATACTCGCTACTTTTGATTTCAATTGTTTTTTTTTTGGCAATTTTAATTGGGTATTTAGGCAAATACGCAGCTTATCTGGAGCTCTGTTATTGAAATTTCCAGAACTTCTGGAAAGTCAGCAGTTTAATAATTATTACATATGTGGATAGAAATATTTGTGTCAGTGACGTAGCCACCTGCATTGATTAGCATGCAAAACTTTGGTTCAGGTTACCCTAAACCTAACCCAAATTGTGCATGCTAATATAACTTCAGATTACTGACACAAACATTTCTTAATGCTAACCCTAACCCCATTACTTGTTAATTGATTGGTTTTAAGTCCGATCAAAAGCGAGGTCATACATGTAGCTGTTTTTATTATACAACAGTTTAAAAAAAAAGTATTATGTTTTACCTTCTGGCGAGCCGGTGGCGTGCAGAAAATCAAAACTGGCCTGAAATGTCATACACCCCAGTTATCCTACACATATCAGGAGCTACACTGGCCACATATGGCATAACATTTCTCCGGTCACAGACCAGGAGCTAGACTGGCCACAAATGTCATAAGCCTCATTTCTCCGGTCACAAATCAGGAGCTAGACTAGCAACAAATGTCATAAGCCCCAGATCAGATCAGGAGCCAGACAGGCCACACAGGCATAAGAATCATTTCTTCCGTCACATATCAGGAGCTAGACTGGCCACATAGGAATAATACTCATTTCTCCCGTCACAGATCCGGAGCTAGACTGGCCACATAGGAATAAGACTTGTTTCTCCCGTCACAGATCAGGAGCTAGACTAGAATACGACTCATTTCTCTCTTCACAGATCAGGAGCTAGACTGCCCACATTGGAAATAAGACTCATTTCTCCCGTCACAGATCTGCAGCTAGACTGTCCACATAGGAATAAGACTCATTTATCCCGTCACAGATCAGGAGCTAGACTGGCTACATAAGAATAAGACTCGTTTCTACCGTCATAGATCGGGAGCTACCCTGGCCACATAGGAAATAAGACTCATTTCTCACGTCACAGATCGGGAGCTAGACTGGCCACATAGGAATAAGACTCATTTCTCCCGTCACGATTAGCAGCTAGACTGGCCAAATAGGAATAAGACTCATTTCTCCAGTCACAGATCAGGAGCTAGAGTGCCCACATAGGAATAAGACTAATTTCTCCCGTCACGATCAGGAGCTAGACTGCCACATAGGAAATAAGACTCATTTTCTCCCCGTCACAGATCAGAGCTAAGACGCCACATAAATAAACTCTTTTATCCCGTCCACATATTTGGGAGCTAGACTGCCCACATAAGGAATACGACTCATTTCTCCCCCGTCACAGATCAGGAGATAGACTAGCCACTAGGAAATAACGACTCAATTTCTCCGTTCACAGATCAGGAGCAGACTGGCCACATAGAAATAAACCAATTTCTCCCAATCACAGCAGGACTAGACTGGCCCACAAAGGAAATAAGACTCATTTTCTCCCGTCAGATCAGGAGCTAGACTGGCCACATAGGAAATAAGACTCATTTCTCCCGTCACAGATCCGGAGCTAGACTGGCCACATAGGAATAAGACTCATTTCTCCCGTCACAGATCAGGAGATAGACTAGCCACATAGGAAATAAGACTCATTTCTCCCGTCACAGATCAGGAGCTAGACTGGCCACATAGGAAATAAGACTCATTTCTCCAGTCACAGATCAGGAGCTAGACTGGCCACATAGAATAAGACTCGTTTATCCCGTCACATATTGGGAGCTAGACTGGCCACATAGGAATACGACTCATTTCTCCCGTCACAGATCAGGAGATAGACTAGCCACATAGGAAATAAGACTCATTTCTCCCGTCAAAGATCAGGAGCTAGACTGGCCACATAGGAAATAAGACTCATTTCTCCCGTCACAGAATCAGAGGAGCTAAGATGGGCTCCACATAGGATAAATAAGACTCATTTCTCCCGTCACAGATCAGGAGCTAGACTGGCCACATCGGAAATAAGACTCATTTCTCCAGTCACAGATCAGGAGCTAGACTTCCCACATATGAAATAAGCTAATTTCTCCCGTCACAGATCAGGAGCTAGACAGGCCACATACGAATAAGACTCATTTCTCCCGTCACAGATCCGGAGCTAGACAGGCCACATACGAATAAGACTCATTTCTCCCGTCACAGATCAGGAGCTAGACAGGCCACATTCGAATAAGACTCATTTCTCCCGTCACAGATCCGGAGCTAGACAGGCCACATAGGAAATAAGACTCATTTCTCCCGTCACAGATCAGGAGCTAGACTGGCCACATAGGAATAAGACTCGTTTCTCCCGTCACAGATCGGGAGCTAGACTGACCACATATAAATAAGACTAATTTCTACCATCACGATCAGGAGCTAGACTGGCCACATAGGAATAACATTCATTTCTCCGCTCATATATCAGGAGCAAGACTCGCCACATTAGAAATAAGACTCATATAACCCGTCACAGATCAGGAGCTAGACTGTCCACATAGGAATAAGACTCATTTCTCCCGTCACAGATCAGAAGCTAGACTGGCTATAGGAATACGACTCATTTCTCTCTTCACAGATCAGGAGCTAGACTGCCCACATTGGAAATAAGACTCATTTCTCCCGTCACAGATCTGCAGCTAGACTGTCCACATAGGAATAAGACTCATTTATCCCGTCACAGATCAGGAGCTAGACTGGCTTCATAAGAATAAGACTCGTTTCTACCGTCATAGATCGGGAGCTACCCTGGCCACTTAGGAATAAGACTCATTTCTCCCGTCACAGATCAGGAGCTAGACTGGCCACATAGGAAATAAGACTCATTTCTCACGTCACAGTTCGGGAGCTAGACTGGCCACATAGGAATAAGACTCATTTCTCCCGTCACGATTAGGAGCTAGACTGGCCAAATAGGAATAAGACTCATTTCTCCAGTCACAGATCAGGAGCTAGAGTGCCCACATAGGAATAAGACTAATTTCTCCCGTCACGATCAGGAGCTAGACTGGCCACATAGGAAATAAGACTCATTTATCCCGTCACAGATCATGTGCTAAACTGGCCACATAGGAATAAGTCTCATTTATTATGTCACAGATCAGGAGGTAGACTGGCCACATAGAAATAAGACTCGTTTCTCCCGTCACAGATCGGGAGCTAGCCTGGCCACATAGGAATAAGACTCATTTCTCCCGTCACAGATCAGGAGCTAGACTGGCCACATATTAAGAATAAAACTAATTTCTACAGTCACGATCAGGAGATAGCCTGGCCACATAGGAATAAGACTCGTTTATCCCGTCACAGATCGGGAGCTAGACTGGCCACATAGGAATAAGACTCATTTCTCCCGTCACAGATCAGGAGCTAGACAGGCCACATACGAATAAGACTCATTTCTCCCGTCACAGATCAGGAGCTAGACAGGCCACATTCGAATAAGACTCATTTCTCCCGTCACAGATCAGGAGCTAGACTGGCCACATATTAAGAATAAAACTAATTTCTACCGTCACGATCAGGAGATAGCCTGGCCACATAGGAATAAGACTCGTTTATCCCGTCACAGATCGGGAGCTAGACTGGCCACATAGGAATAAGACTCATTTCTCCCGTCACAGATCAGGAGCTAGACTGGGCACATAGGAATAAGACTCAGTTCTCCCGTCACAGATCAGGAGATCGACTGGCTACATAGGAAATAAGACTAATTTATCCCGTCACAGATCAGGAGCTAGACTGGCCACATAGGAATAAGACTCATTTCTCCCGTCACAGATCAGGAGCTAGACTGGCCACATAGGAAATAAGACTCATTTCTCCAGTCACAGATCAGTAGCTAGACTGGCTACATAGGAATAAGACTCGTTTCTACCGTCACAGATCGGGAGCTACACTGGCCATATAGGAATAAGACTCATTTCTCCCGTCACAGATCAGGAGCTAGACTGGCTACATAGGAATAAGACTCATTTCTCCCGTCACATATTGTCACGCCAGGGTGACACCGGGCTAGTTTACTGAAGGGATGGAACACCAAGCACGTTGTTGACTTTTTACAATGATGATGTATTTACATAAATGAAATGCACAAACAATGGATGATAATGTCAGTACGGACAACGTCCCCTAGTAGCCACCGCCACAGACACTTGCACAGCCAAGGCACCTCCACGATTCTGGAACAGGTAGGTATAGTTTAACCGTATACGTCATCATGATCAGGATCAAGATCCAATGTTAGAGTTCCGTTAATTAACTCCGGCTTCCGCCATGATGGGAGTGACGTTATAATGACGTCGTAAAGTTACTGGTAACTATGAGATACAGAGCCTACTTGGGCGGATGGGGCCAATAACACATCGGTGAACATCCTTAGCTATTCATCACGTCCTTGGTGAAAATAATGTAATAACGTTGAACATTTGTTTTACATTTGTTTCCGGGAAATATCCCAGCAACTGCCCAAACGTTCATTCGGAGAATCTCGATGGTGAGACTGGTTCCATAATATTCGCACACAAACTACTTCCCCGGTGCTTGATACTGTATGCCCCAAACGTGATTGACAGCTGTTTGTACGACTTTCATGTTGCTTTCATTGAATTGACACATTCACGTGACCGCTGACAGTTTAACCATTTCGATCATACAGATCACACAGCTAGCGTGTGCAAACATTGCATGCAGATCCAGTTGAGCCGGCTCGAAGCTAGCCGCCACAACTGGATCTGTCGTGTTTGTTCAAAAGTTTGATAATTCCTTATCATCAAGTGATCGATTGATCGATTAATAGAGCTTAACAGCATGTCACCAGCTAAGGTCATTTTTGGCCAGATTAACGGGATGGAATCCCATATTTCACCTGTATGGATGGGAGAAATATCCCAAAATCAGAATAAAGCTCGGGTGCATATATATTGCTAATCAGTTCATTTCAAATCTGATTTGTGATGATAGAGATGTTTTAAGCTTTTTCATAATAAGATGCCTTTGTATATAGACATTCGTTTGTGGTTTATTTCAATCTATTTTAATTTGTTCTTAGACAGGTGAACATATGCTGTTTTATTTGCACTGTCCCGATTAGCGGTAGCTATGCAACTTGGGACGCAAAACAAGTAATAAGCCAACAGCGGTTGTCATTGCCTCTGATTATTTTAACCAGGATAAGCGCGGTGGCAATTGCAACTTCAATGATTTATTTATTTTTTGATCATTTGTGCCACAGGTTTAAGTAACGGACCAAGGTCTATAAATACATTAAATATACTTAAAAGTATAAATAAGTGGGGACAAAATCAGTTGAAAAAAAAGTTTACTCCCTGTTAGAACGGAGTAAAACAAATGTTTAAGTTACTTTTTTTCCTCACTTATTGATACTTTTGGGTATATTTAATGTATTTATAGGCCTTGGTATGTTACTTGAACCTGTGATGTATGCGTGCTTTTCATGTGTATACTGAACTGTATAAAGGTTGGCTCAACGTTTGTAATGAGTCGTCTCTTGTAATTATTTTAGAATGGCATGTGTACATGTACCTATGTTGTATTATTATTATGTATTGTATGATGTACTGTTCATGAGACGTTAATAAACAATTTATCTATAACATCATGAACAATCGCACATGTTCGTAGGTACAAAATCACATGGCGTGTCTCCTATGCGAGTCACTAATTTATTACTGATTAGGTATGAATGTCTAATTTTTGATTGGACTGTCATGTAATAATGGATGAAATATACAGCGTAGCTCCAGTTAAGATGCGTATTTGACCAATTATTCGAGGCACTTTTCCTAGTTCTTCACACAAAATGGTAAGTTGAGAGTTCTTTAGAATCGTCTCAATGAGACGATTCTAAAGCACTCTCAACTTGCCATTTTTGGTGAAGAAATAACAAAATTGCCCCCAAAGTTGATAAAAGTACGCACCTTAACTGGAGCTCTGCTGTTCAGCAGTTGTTAGTAATTAATCCATTACTACTGAAGCGATTTCGTCGCAGATTCCCTGTAAAATTGAATAGCAACACCTGCCGATGTATTTTATGAGCTATTTCGAGAAAACCTACATTTTGTTCTAAATACGGAAACATGGGGGTGCACTTGGATCCGAAATATACACAGAAATCGGTAGAATATGCAGCTAATAGCCATCAATAGAGACACACGATCAGTCACAGGCCCTGATAGGGTAGTGTTGACACGCTACTAATAATGCAGCTTATAGCCATCAATAGAGGGTAGTGTCCACATGCTACTAATAATGCAGCTTATAGCCATCAATTGAGACACACGATCAGTCACAGGCCCTGATAGGGTAGTGTTGACACGCTACTAATAATGCAGCTTATATCCATCAATAGAGACACACGATCAGTCACAGGCCATGATAGGGTAGTGTTGACACGCTACTAATAATGATTCTTATATCCATCAATAGAGACACACGATCAGTCACATGCCCTGATATGGTAGTGTTCACACGCTACTAATAATGCAGCTTATAGCCATCAATAGAGACACACGATCAGTCACATGCCCTGATATGGTAGTGTTGACACGCTACTAATAATGCAGCTTATAGCCATCAATAGAGACACACGATCAGTCACATGCCCTGATAGGATAGTGTTCACACGCTACTAATAATGCCGCTTAGAGCCATCAATAGAGACACACGATCAGTCACATGCCCTGACGCTACTAATAATGCAGCTTATAGCCATCGATAAAGACACACGATCAGTCACATGCCCTGATAGGGTAGTGTTGACATGCTACTAATAATGCAGCTTAGAGCCATCAATAGAGACACACGATCAGTCACATGCCCTGACGCTACTAATAATGCAGCTTATAGCCATCGATAAAGACACACGATCAGTCACATGCCCTGATAGGGTAGTGTTGACATGCTACTAATAATGCAGCTTAGAGCCATCAATAGAGACACACGATCAGTCACATGCCCTGACGCTACTAATAATGCAGCTTATAGCCACCAATAGAGACACACGATCAATCACATGCCCTGATAGGGTAATGTTCACACGTTACTAATAATGCACGCTACAAATAATGCAGCCTATAGTCATCAATAGAGACACACGATCAGTCACATGCCCTGATAGGGTAATGTTCACACGTTACTAATAATGCACGCTACAAATAATGCAGCCTATAGTCATCAATAGAGACACACTATCAGTCACATACCCTGATAGGGTAGTGTTGACACGCTACTAATAATGCAGCTTATAGCCATCAATAGAGACACACCATCAGTCACAGGCCCTGATATGGTAGTGTTTACACGCTACTAATAATGCAGCTCATAGCCATCAATAGAGGCACACGATCAGTCACAGGCCCTGATAGGGTAGTGTTCACATGCTACTAATAATACAGCTTATAGCCATCAATAGGACACACGATCAGTCACAGGCCCTGATATGGTAGTGTTCGCATGCTACTAATAATGCATATTCGCCAATCCGTTAGGAAACCAAAAAATAAAAAGCCAAGTTCACCGCATCTTTCCTTATTTCCTGCAAAATGTAGGTTTTCTCAAAATAACTCGTGAACAGCTAACTCTACGAACATGGGGACATCGGCAGGTGTTGCTATTCAATTGTCCCTGGTATCTGCCCTATATACCGTCACAATTGCAGTAGTTGTAGTTGTAAATAAAGTGTTGTCTGAAGTGAAGGAATTGTGTTACCTGATTGTGTGCAACCCATCCAAATAGCAGGTGCCCGTGACGTACATGTACTATATATACCTATCTTCGCTACGCTGGTCGCGGGCGCTGCCGAGTTCGTTTTAACAGCCCCCATATCAAATATTTGAACATCCATCCATGCATCCATCCATTTTGTTTGAAGACGTTCCAAATGACGGCGCTAATGGCGCGACAAAGCAAAGATGATATTGACGTCATCATGTTTTAAACGTCGCTAAAAACATTAGTGAAATTACTTCAATTGTTCGAATGTGTTCCAGTTTGCAAAAATGAAGTGCTTACAAAGAACAGGAACCTATACTATGGCATATTTTTTTATAAATAGTTGTATTTCTAGTAGTAAAACTATTTTTCTCTGTGGAGATTTTCAACTGCTGTCTGTTTCACGAAACCTGCCCGAATTTTACGGCCATATAAACAATTTAAAAACAATCTTTTTTTGGATAATATTACATTTTATCAAAATTTATGAATGTGTCTTCTTTTTATTTAGTGAAATGTGGTCAAATAATGATTTTATTACGAAACATTAATGTCTCTATGGGAATTTAACATGGGAGAAAAGGAGGTGGAGGAGCTGTTGTAAGAGACAAAAACGAAAATAATTGGAAATTGACTCCGAAACCTGACTATGAAATGATCTAAGAAAATAAGTTACATTTTGAAAATCGGTCCACTATTTCGGAAATTAGAAACATTTCCCCATGACGTCTATGTATGGGGATTTAACATGAGGAAATTGTATTTTCTTAATAAAATCAATATTTGACCCAATTTCACAAAATAAAAATAAGACTCATACTTAAATTTTGATAAAATTTAAAATTATCGAAACAAATAATGTTTTTGCATTGTTTATATAGCCGTAACATTTGGGCAGCTTTCGTAAAACAAACTGTAGTCAACTTGAAAATAGCCAATGGCGTCTGAGTACCGAAAGATAATGGACATCTCAAGTTTTCTGCTCTTTGGAAGGCGAAGTCACGTGATAAACGTAATCTCAATCTAATTCCCATTTGATATGAGATTTATGAAACTCGTCAGCAAGTTTATGCACCGAGCCAGAGGCGTGCGTGACTAGTTTCATAAATCTCATATCGAATGGAAACTAGTTTGAGGTTCTCTGGAAAACCGTTCAAGGTCAATAATGTTGTTTTTATACAGTGAAACCTCTCCAAACCGGACACCCTGGGAGGTCCCCAGGGTGTCCGGCTTGGAGAGGTTTCATTGTAAATCGTGCATTTGATCATTCTGAGCTATAGTTGTGTGATATGCGAGATAAATGACCAAGAAACTCATCAAAAATAATATCACATGTGTTGTATTGGTGTCCGGTTTGGAGAGGTTCCCCTTCCTCTTGATGAATGGGCGAGTCCAAAATTTGGGAGTGCACGGGTCCAAAATTTAGGAGTGCACGGGTTAAAAATGTTAATCTTAGTAAGTGGAATGAACAATTACGTGTTTCCCGAATACTTCATTACGTACTATGTCATGCTCCAGATAAGGAATTAGTAATTGTGTATTGTCACTCCATCATGTCTGAAGCAATTGGATATATTCAAAATTTTAATTGGGTAAAATAAAATCACACTACTGTTTACACATCTACAGACAGCTATTATTGAATTGTTTGCATCTAAATGAAAATAAGTCTTGGCATTTCATTATAATTGTCTCCTTGGAGACAATTCTAATGACATACCAAGATGTGTTTTCATGGAAAAAATAAAAATATGCTATATTTGTGATCTGTTGATTGTTTTCTGCAACATGATAAAGGTACCACAGAGATTTTATTGCTACTTCTAATTTCAATTGGGTTTTTGGCAATTTTAATTTGGTATTTAGGCAAATACGAACCTTATCTGGAGCTCTGCTATGTGATAGTAATTTAAGCGGGAGAGTAGGTCAAGTACATGGATGGGTAAGTTGAATTTGTATCGGTTGTGATGAGTGATGCACGAAGGAAATTGTGTCCAAGTTTCATGAACATATGCCAATGGCTTGATTAGAAAATGACTTAAATGTAAATGTTAACCAATATTTAAATATTGTGTAGTAATTCAAGTGCAACAAGAAATGTGTCTGTCGAACGCGGATGCCACCTGCAGCATATTTGAGAAACTGTGACAAAGTGGTGACGGGCGGACGGACAGACAGACAGACGGACGGACAGACGGACAGAGGGACAGATGGACAGACGGACAGACGGACAGACGGATGGACGGACGGACAGACGGACGGTCCAAACACTATATGGCACCCGGCTCTTCGAGACCGGTGGCGTAAAAAGGTAGGTCAATGAATAGCTACACGAGTGGCCTACGATATGGTATCTAAGGCTACACATTGGTCCATTAAAAAAAAGCGAGCAGCAAAAATATATACCCAAACCCGTTGCATGTAGGTCCAAGTGTAGTAAACTGTATATGTTCTACCTTTAAATTAATAATATTTCATGTAGAACTGGTTATTTGCGGGAAATCAAATGACACAGAAATTATTTCCTGACGGACGCCATCTTGATGTAATTTCAACTGAGTATTTGCACGGTAATATTTTTATCGAAGCATTATGAACATAACGGACCATGGATATAACGGACCAGGGCATAACGGTCTAGATATCAGGCGAAACAGACCAGATATTTGGACAAAACGGACCGCCCATTTATTTCTAGATTATATGTTGAGATATACGGGAAAAGTGACCATACAGTTCAATAATTTATTTCAAAGTGTCACATGTACCTTAATTAATACAAGTCAAATCGTCCGCATGTCATATCATCCGCTATTTGGTCAAATCGTCAGTTGTTGGTTAAAGTCGCCCACTAGTATACTATATTATGATGATACAGTGCTATACAAACTGGTCAATTCAGTTTTGTTGCAAATGCCGAGTTATCGGTTTTCGTGCCCATAAGGAATAAAGTAAAAACAAATAGCATAAACGACTTCCCTGAACAGATATAAATCATAAACAAAGACTACAACCATCCCTCAATCATTTTACATGATAACCGAGTTCATTCATGAAACATTGGCACGAACGCTGTCTATTTTTGTGACGTCATGTAATATGGCGTAATTGTCGACAGGATAAACAGTATTCGTGCCCTTCCAAGAAATGAGTGTGTGAGGGTCTGCATGGAGGCTTCCTTAATTATTTTTTACAGAAAAAGATTACAAGAATGTTTCTTATTTTGTTTCTAATTAAATTCATAAAATATAATGTGAGAAATACTGCACATTACTTACGAGAGTATATATGCAGTATTAAATCGGCAAAACAAGTCTAAAAAGTCCCAATATTCTCGTTGGCATTGGTGTGTGGTCTGTGTGGCGATCCAGAGTCTAAGAAAAGCATTACCGGTACAGATTTACATTGTTCACTACTAAAAAGAAGAATACTCACGAACCTTTACGGACATTGTCCAAATGTATGTATGCATTAACTATATCCAAAATTAGTGTGCATTAAATGTCTGAACAATTCTGAAACTCAAAATATAAAACATATATGTTAAATACGTACTAAATAAGCAACTATTTGCATACGTCATACTGAATGTGAAACCGTGTAGGGACTGATCATATTGTTTATGTAGAAATAAGAATAAAGCATATCGGTTTATAGTCTGTTTCACGAAAGCTGCCCAAATTTTACGGCCATATAAACAATTCAAAAACAATATTTTTTTTGATAGCATTAAATTAAAGGAAAATTTAAGAATGGGCCTTCTTTTTATTTCGTGAAATTTGGTCAAATATTGATTTTATTACCAAAAATTGATTTGTCTATGGGAATTTAACATGGGGGAAAAAGTGGTAAGGAAGTGTGGGAGGAGTCAAAAAACGAAAAAATTTGGAAATTGACTTCGAAAACTGAATAGATAGCTTGGATATGATCTAACTAAGAAAACAAAAGTTAAATTTTAAAAATCGGTCCAGTATTTCTGAAATTCTAAAAATGTCCCCATGTTAAATCCCCATAGTCTATGGGGATTTAACATGGGGAAATTTTGTTTTCGCAATAAAATCAATATTTGACCAAATTTCACGAAATAAAAAGAAGGCTCATTCTTAATTTTTCCATTAATTTAATATTATCAAAAGAAATCTTGCTTTTGGAATTGTTTATATAGCCGTAAAATTTGGGCAGCTTTCGTGAAACAGACAGTAGTGATAATGATCTTCAATTTTCGCCATTCATTTAATGAAACAAATGTCATACTGCTGACCCGTCAAGAACACAGATATTGAAATTACCTGATTACTGGTTATTATTAGTGAACATAAAACATGGAACTATCTGATTACGCGATTAACCAATTAAGAAGGTTAATTAATGAACACAAATCACAGAAAATTAAAAAAAATACGTGTTCCTTCATTTCGTTTCGGAAATGTCGATATATTTGTTGTGAAATAGCCGAGTGATAGGGGATATTATATTGGTCCAATTTGAGACACGCGACAGTTTGTTACAGTTGCCTGTGGCCTACAGGCAATTATTGAGTCTTACTGTAAAAGGATTACAATAATAAAATATAATTGAAAATGAAATGGCAAGTTTTGAAAATAGAGAATTAATTTTATGTAAAAATAAAAATGTTACAAAAGGTATTAAACTATGATCTGCGACGGGACCTATGCTATTTGTGTTGAATATAAAAACAAGAGTGCCGCAAGTCACAAAATACGCCCGTCGAAGATGGGCCAGACAGCGAAGATGCAGAAATGTGAAGCTGCCACCAAGGCAAGGAACATTAATGAGAATTTGAAAATCTATAGCATTATTTCTTCCTCTGTGATAAACAGGTATACTAATTTAGGTAGAGATGTGTAAAGTAGAAACTATATAGAATTGGATACAAAAAATGTAGAAAAAATGGCTAAATTAAAAAGGTGATATTTTTGTTAAAAAATATTTGTTCGACTTGAAAACACCAATATGTGTAGAAGACGTGTGTATAGTTTCAGATCGATCGACTGAACGGTTTCAAAGGAGTAAACATAATAAGTACCGTTTTTTACAAACGGTCGTATAAAAATAAAAGTAATGATGGTAATAAAAGTATTCTTGATGACAATTGAAATATATATATTGAACAGATACGTTACCATTTATATATAGCTCACTATATGTCGAGATCTAAATCGATAACCATACATTTACTACTATCAACTGCAATCAGCATCACTGAAGTTTATCATGTAGATGTTATGGCATACCAATGCATAGCTTTTCATAGACAAGAGATGAATAGTATGTGTTTGGTAGATTAACACAGAATTGTAATGCATCTTAATTAAAACTCTTTTTTTGATGCTGATTTCAACTGCAAATATTTTGTCCACATTAATATTCGATCAGATGTTTCACTATTCCCGGATCATGTAATGCTACACGATAATATACATAGAAAAACGGACATGGACAAATGTATTAATTTTATTTCACTGTTTCTGAAGTGAACAGTGTTCTCAGCCACGTAAATATTCCTGATGAATTTTGCATTATGGGGTGGCATGATTTCAGCATAAATATCGACTTCTGTGCTTATAGGTTGGACATTCTAACATATAGTCATTATTGTATATACATGTACATGTACATTGAAGTTGCAAATAAATCAATTTATTATGCATTTGCGTGAACTTCATTTTTGATATTTCCAGATTTAGAATTGGCACAATTAGTGGTGTATCAATGTTTAGTCCCTTCAGCAGTTGAGAAGTCCGTTGGAAAAAGTATATACCGTATATTGAATTGCATACACAAAATGTGGAAACAAATGGCTACGATAAAAAGGAGATATTTTGTTTTAAAAAAAAAATCGGCATAAAACACCAAGGTGCACATGTGTGTAGACAAGCCAATTAGTAGAGATGTCCTTTGAAATTTAATTACCTAATTTTCGAAATTGGGATTTTTATCACTCGATTGACAGAACCACTATACATGTTACCTCTATATTGCCTGATTGATGAGTTGACGGAACGTCCTTAATTCGATCTGATTCTATCACATCGTTTCATAGAATCCATTTTTTAAATAAAAAATCATTTTTATAGCTTGTCCGATTTACGGCCACTATAAATTTAATGATTATTTGGATGGACATGCATTCAAGTAGCTTAGTTAAATAAAAATAATAATTACGGAAACTAATTTTATTTGTACACACTTTGTGTAGATTACATTTGTGTATAAAAGTAAACTATTTCGTTAGTATTCACATTAACGTATTTATGAAATCTTAATCAGTGATGTACTTATTCACCGTCTAATGCAGTCTCAACTTGTCTACTTTCAGAAAACAAAATCTCTAACAAAATTCTCAGAACAAATTCTTCTCAACATCAATATTTGGATAAGTCTGTATTTAAATCGGTTAACTTTCAAAGTAAATAATGATACAAACTTAAATGTTGTGCTCGAACAAGCAGATGTCCAACAATGCCAACTCCGCCCGGGACGGTGAGTCGAAAGTGACCGTGCACATATCCGTGATAAATAAATATTTCATACGCATGCGCATTCAACATAAACAAATTGGAAATTTTGAGATCGCTTTCGAATTTACAAGACTTGGACATAAATGTCAGATAAACATCTTCACACGGTAAAATATACATTTTTTACACATGAATGTTCGTTATTAATAATTTATTGATACAGCGTTGACTGTTTTGTATCGCTAACTTATCAATCGCGCTGGAAAAACGATTGCAAAAATCACTCTTCCAGGTGTTACAAAGAAAGAATGGGACCGAATTGCTACTCTTGTGGAGAGATAGCGTAGCGGGGTAGCAATTTTGTTTCTAGTCAATGACATGAATGGGCTAGTGAATTGTGGATGGTGTGTTGTTGTGAGTGATGCACGAAGGCAGTTGTGTCCAAGTTTCATGGACAGTGACATAGACCAAGGGGTTTGTTTAGGTAATGAATCGAATGTCAGAGTGGTGACAATAGCTCTTTCAGTTTCGAAAAGTAGATGAGCTAATAGTGTGGATTTGCAAACAAATGTTTATAACTAGCGTTTGCAACGTTAGTTATTTTTCAGTTTTATAACCATGTTTTAATTCGATTGATGCATGTACATGTACTTAATTAATTATTACACTATGATTGGATATTTTTAAATGTGGTAGTATTGTCACATGTATTTCATCTTTTGAGAGAGAACAAATCCTATTTTCTTTATTTCCTTTCGTAAGTATATGTTGTTACTACTCATTTGAACCGTCTCCTCGACGGTACAAATGAGTGGTAACAACATATTACCTTTATCAAGAAATAAACTAAATAATAAGATTTTCACAACAAAAAATAAACGAAATGTTACAAAGTTTCTTCACTGTTATAGCGAAAATACAAACTTGTGCTAAATGAAATAATCGCCCTTGTTTACCACAGTTACTGGCGTCATGAACGTGAACATAGCGGATGCTTACCACAGTTACTGACGGCATGAACGTGAATATAGCGGACGTTTGACACAGTTACTGACGGCATGAACGTGAATATAGCGGATATTTACCACAGTTACTGACGGCATGAACGTGAATATAGCATATGTTTACCACAGTTACTGACGGCATGAACGTGAATATAGCGGATGTTTACCACTGTACAGTCTAAAAAACTGATAATTCCCATGGAGCGGTATATAATAAATACTATGTACATGTATATTATGCATAAATGTATAACCCATGGGCGGATTCAGGGGGGGGGGCGGACCCGGCGCGCGGCCCCCTAAAATTCGTCGAGTAAAGATTGTTTACAAGTTACAAGGCACGTTTCATGCCAAGTGCCATGTATTCCATGCATTTTTCCGCTCCGCTCCGCACCGCTCCGCACCGCTCCGCACCGCTCCGCACCGCTCCGCACCGCTCGGTCGACTATTTTGATACTTGACTATATTATCGAACGAGCTTAGCTCGTTCGATAATATAGTCAAGTATTGCAAAATAGTTACGCCCCCCCCCCCCCAACCCGAAATCCTGGATCCGCGCCTGCAAACCATCATACTTCGGAAGCAATTATTTTCAAACTATATGATGATCAGTGGTCACACGGGTCTTTAACAAACAAGTGACACGACGCTGTTCACGACCATATAGTTTGCACGATTATTCGGATCGAAAGCATAGCTGTGAAGTGAGTCGATACTGTATGGTGGCTGATATGTACCATTAATCATTTTCGACTTTTCGTCCCAACGCAACAATGCCACAACTCGAGAAGGCGCCAAAATAGCACTGTTTTGCGAATTGTTGGTGTGAAAAGACGACAATAGACTCGACGGAAAGGACGACTCGAAAATGCGAAACAGTTTCCCGGCGCTTTGCTGTCCCATTGTCTAGTTTCCACATTTTCGTGTTTTCGCTATTTCGCCCCGACAACTCGCCAAAACAGTATTTATATATTGGCCCTTTTTTAATTGTCGCATTGTATCCAAGCGTCATGGTGTCAATTCTAAACTAGTTTTATCTCAACTCCTAATTAGGAGATATTATCTCTTAATTAGGACTCACTATCTCCTAATTAGGAGATGAATATACAATGTAGTTTAGCATTGGCACTAGGACGCTTCCATATTGTCGTATTCAATGATTGCCGGGGAGAAGAGCCGAAAATGCGAGATGGCAAACATCAGCCACCATAATATTGTAATGCGGACTGCTACTTACAGTAGTTCAATGTGTAGTCATATACGACGGCGTGCGTATGCATTATAGGCACGTAGGAGAGGATAGATTAGTGCGCCTAGGTGTTCGCTTTATTGTGTTGAAAGCCTCGGTTTACACAGCATTCAAGTTCACTACGAAAGTAAAAAGGTGAGTGGCGCAAATATTTGTATTTATAATACATGTATGCATGTTTGTTATTGCTTAGGTTATATATTCAATTGCATACATTACGAAATGCACACTATGAATGCAACTATTTTGTTTGTATTTAACCCTTCATGCCATAACCACAGGTTGTAGAACGGTTCATAGTTCGGTGTTTTATGGGTTATCTCGGCATATCTGGTGGTTTGTGTGCATTGTTGCCAACATTATATTTAAGTCATCTCCCGCGAGTTACACGTATACTGTATTTATTCTAATAGTAGCCCAATCTCTAATAGTAGCCCCTTCTCTACCCACTCTCTAATATTAGCCCCGTCTCTATCCACTCTCCTATAGTTGCCCCCTCTCTAATAGTAGCCCCCACCCCCCCCCCCCTCCCCATCCCATATTTGTATATTTAAATGTTATTTTCACCTACAAAAGCCATTTAAAACATTGTTTTAAATGGCTTTTGTATGAGAAAATAACACATTTTGATCATATTTTCCACATTTTGATCCCACAAATTGCATAGCCCCGGGGATGTTTATTATAATAAATACGGTAAGTACGATAATGTGTTGGTATTTTGACAGTATAAAAGGGGTCCGAAACTTCGGAACGGTGAATGTGTAGATAATTGACGACTTCTGTCGTTTGTAATGGTTGAGCATTAGTAATTGCACAAAACTATGTAAATTACCCAAAACGAACGAAATCCACCAAAATCTACCCAAATTCCACCAAAATACACATATGACACAAACATACTGACCATATATCCAAACACCTGTGACCATAACAAGTGTAAATACTGTAGATCAAGATGAGCCGTCTTATCTGGATCTATAGTATTTGTCATTGTGTTCAATAGTTTGAAAAGAAATACATTGTTTTAGTTCAATGTGAATAGTCTAGAAATAGCATGGAGCGGTCAATATCAGATATGTAGCATAAGGATTAAAGGGTTAAGATATTTGATATATATGTCAATGTCATTCAAGCATTGTATTCATGTCACCTAACACGACTGCGCTACAGTTTGTAAACACGTGTCATATGTGGCGACACACCGCTGTGACGGGAGGAATAAATGTCATATAGCTGTGTCGCGAGAGGTTATGTGTGTTTTATCCCGTCAACACAGTGCGTATGTGCCGTTAAACACGGTACCGTGAAACATTTTTGACATCCTGTCAATACGACATAATCACTGCGTATGAATATGTGCGGTTCGATTCTCCGACTTTGAGGATGCAGCTGGTGTTATTTAATTGCATTTTAAAGCTATTTGTAGTGTTGACGGGATAAATAGAATGGTAGGTTAGTGCCGTGAATGTGAAAAATAACTGGCGCGGCACGTAAACGAGGTGGACTCGGCAGAGCGCCGAGGGTCTGTCGAGTCCATCCCGTTTCCGTGCCGCGCCAGATATTGTTTTAGTTTAAACAATATTTATTTCAAATAATATACATGTATATATATGCATCAAAAATACATATAAAGTAACAGTGAATAAGGATTAAAAAACAAGCTCGAAGAGCTTATGTGAATTCTTCTCCTTGAGTAAAGCATCAGTAAATGGGAATGTGGCAAGAATGCATATAATCTATACATATGTAAGTTTTGTTTGATAATTGAAGGAAAAAGAGTTATCCCAAGCATGCGCTCCGAACCATAGGCATTGAATTCAATTGAACTGTTATAACGATATACGACTAACATTTGTCCTGCTATTGGCAGTTTACAAGATAATCGTTACAAACCGTTCAGTCGCAGGGACAGTCTCCCGTCATGCAGTGAAAGGTTTAGAGGCAATAATGAATTGTTGAACCCTTTGGAATACAAGGCTGTTTTCATTGTCCATTAAAAATTCGCTGCCGTAAATTAAGTTATTAAGGATCGATGGACAAGGAAGAGATGACAAATATCTTTGTCTTTGATTTGTATAAAGGGGACATGAGAGAATGTAGTGATTAGCATTTTCGATTGTGCCACAGGCGCATGTATCGCTATCAACTATTGATTTCCGGAATAAGTCGTAGTTCAGCGCGCTACACCCTAGCCGGATACGAGTCAGGAGAATTTGGACTTGTCGATTAGTAGCTGTGTTGTAGTAGGTTGGTGGTTTACGCAAGTTAACATTTAGTACATTCTTAAACGAGTTAAGTGTTGGGCTGTTTCTTGCATTCGAGGATAGGGAATTCCATTCTTTTATGGTAAATGGAAGAAATGAATCTTGATACAGTTTAGTACGTGTGTGTATTAATGGAATGTCTTCGTCGTTTCTTAGCCTGTATCGAGTTTGTGTTTGTTCGGGGATTAAATTACTCAGATAAGTTGGTGTCATATTGTGTTTCATTTTGTAGAATAAAAGTAATTTGTGTTTTCTTCTTCGCTGTTCGAGGCTTTCCCATTGGGTTTCTGTGTAAAGTTTGTATATACTGCATAGTTTAGTTGCACCAGTAAAAATTCGTGCTACCTCAATTTGTATGGATTCTAGTTCATTTTTTAGTTCTATTGAACAATTATCCCAAGTACTATCGCTATATTCGAGCAAGGGGCGTATGATGGAGATGCTTTTTCTAGTGACTTTCTATTTAATGTAAATTTTAAACAACGAAGCAATCCAATGCGTTGCCAGGTGCGACTAATGACCGATGAAATATGAGGCTGCCATTTACCAGTATCGGAAAATACGATACCTAGGTGTTTATGAGTTTCAACTTCTTTTATTACGGTATTGTTCATAAGCAGGGGAGGATGAAGTCTTCTATTTTGTTTTCTGGATATCAACATAGCCTCTGTTTTATTTGGGTTAAAGTCTACAAGCCGACCAGTTATGTATTTTGTCAAGGTCGCCGTTTAGAATACGCGAAGCAGTGATTGGTTCCTCAACTATAAAGTAAAGACTTGTGTCGTCCGCGAATAATCGTATGTTTGAATTAATCTCATTAACCATTATGTGTACAGTCCCATAGAAAACGAACAGCCAAATGCCAAGCTGATTCTGACAGGCTAATGTTCCTGTTAATTATTTTGTATTGCACTATGGGGTCAGCTAATGAGATAACAAAGCATGCCGAACTACTTTCACAGCCCAGCTGGAGTCTCCAGTAACCGCCAGACTCGACCATAGTGCATGAGAATATGTACAGGTGAGTTTTATTACCACCAGCGACTATTATGGCCGTAATCTTTGCAGCTTAGGTCCAGATCAGAATGAGCAGTCACATCAGGATCTAGACTGTTACCGACTGGATTCATCATTGTCTAAATGGATAAGCAACCCTGATCTTGTTCCATGCTCTCTTGGTAGCCTACAACATGTGTGTGCTGATTTTCACAATAATGATGGGAGAATTGCTTGTAGTAGTAGTAAGGGAGTCAAAATGATACCACCTACCGTGATATCATTTATAACCCTCTATAATACCCCGACCACCCCCGAAAATCAAAAAATTGGTTAACGAGGAAAATTGGGTCTCCCGACAGCAAATTTATGAATTTTTGGAGAAAATAATTTTGAAAAGAGGGAGTCCTAATTATATTGGTAATTGACTTTTGAAAAAGTCGAAATCATTCATGGAAGTACAATAGTTTATATTCCAACACCTCATTTTTCTCCTCCGATATAGCTAATTTATTTCGCAGATCGACAACTAATTCTACCAGCTCTAGTCTACCACGTTCACCTTTAGCCACCTGACAGCGTAGTTGCTTATGTCTACAAAGAGTTTGGGCACTAACGAATTTACAAGGGCATCTAGGGCATTGAAATTGTGGGGGGACACAAGGAAACTTTCTACGTCTCGCTAGATGCCTTCGTAGATAGTCTTTACACGTAAACGTCTTACAACAAGTCTCACACTCCATTATATATGTATATAACCTATGAAATTTATCTGTACAATTGGACGTGAAAAAAACATTATGTAAATTTTTGACGTCCAATTTGAACAGATAAATTTTATAGGTTATACAAAAGTATATATACAAAAGTATAATACAGAAAATATGATAACGCCAGAAACTAGAGCAGAAATAGAAAGTTTGAGAAGAGAAGCTGAATCTCTAGGGATTACTTATAGTACACGGTTGAGAGTTAGGGGGTTGACAAAGCTGATAAATGCCACAAAGAATGAGGCGTTTATGAAGCGGTTTACCCGCGCCTATAAAAGAGGGGCATTTACAAACCTCTCACTAGCGGATGAAGTTGGTAACAGAATTCAAAAAGAAAGTATTGCGGAGTTAAGGGCTAGTGTAATAAAACCTTCAAGCACCAATAATTTGTCCCAAATTAGACACACAGGTGGCCCAATACAAAATAATAAGAACAAATCTCTCGTTCGCGCGATAGTGGAAAAAGGTGAAGAAATATTGGGGGCTCACGATGAAACATTGGAAAAGGTAGAAAATGGAAGACGGGTAGTTACATTATCCTTTCGTAAAAAACATTAACATTAACGAGTCTGAACGCATGTCCGAGAAACTCGCTCCGTATCTAACAACCAATTTTTATTTGAGATATTCATATTCTTACAAGCTAGAACATATGGAGGAAATTAAAAATGGAAAACCTGTAAACTATAATAATGCACAAAAATCTCGGTGGTAGCGAACCACTATCATCAATGAAAACCGTTAAAAAATGGCTGTCAGATAAGGAACAAACACGAATAATGTCCGATAAAATAGACAGACCGAATACAAAGTGGAAGTTTGTAAGATGGGTAGAAGTTTTCGTAAAGCTAATACAGGGTAGTAGGGGAAAAGATTTGGGACTACAATCCAAAGAAGCAGCAGGAGGAGAACTTCCAGAATGGCTGAAGAATAAAAAAGGTATGTATTCTTTAGATAAGTATAATGACGACCTTTGTCTGTTCAGGTGTCTAGCTATGCATATGACAGATAAAAGACCCGACAGATGTACAGAAAAGGCGAAAGAACTTAGTAAGCAATATTTTGGTAGTAATGTGGTTTCACCAATTCCTTTTTCAGATCTGAAAAAGGTTGAAGAGTTTTTTAAAATCGGCATAGAAGTATATCAACCCACCGAATGTAACGTATGGTGGTTGAAAAAGGTACCAGCGCACTATAAGGCAATAGGTAATAAACCAATGACAATAGGACTGTTTAATAATCACGCATTTCTAATAAAAATACCTTTTAAAAACCTATCTAAAATTTACGCCTGCGATAATTGCAAGCAGAAATTCACGAAAGCGAGTAATATGAAGAGACACGGACCAAAATGTATGAAAGGTGAGACAAAAGTAGTATGTGATGGTAATTATTTAGAGCGCCCGCGTTCGTCGTTCGAGAAAGCGTTCTACCCAAAAAGTTCTAACAGTTATGGGGCGATCGATTGGATGTACTCTGTGGAAAAGCGCGAGGGAATTCACATTCACCACGAACAGTGTGGACACGGGGGTGAAAGATGGATTTTAGGAGCTCCAGTAGATGGATATTGTACGGAAACCAATACCGTATATCAATATCACGGCTGTTACTGGCACGGGTGTGAGATTCATGCAAAGCATAGAAAAGAAGAACGCGCATCCACTATGAGAAGAGATACACTTATTAGAAGAAGCAAAGAATTTAACCTGGTAGTTATGTGGGAATGCGAATTTCAAAGAACTGGTAAAGACATAAAGATCGGTTGCGACACTATTCTTTATCCATATCATATAGTATACGATTTTGAGGCATATCTCAACCCAGAATTTGAAACTCTCGGTAATAATCTAGAGTACGAAGCCGAGCACGTTCCGGTAAGCGTTAGTATAGGAGATAATTTCTCAGGAACAGTAACTCATATTTGTGATAAAGATCCAGCAAAACTTATAGAAAAATTCGTAGAAGATTTGAAAGTCAGAGGAAAAGCTATAAGAGAAGAAGTGTGGTCAAGATATGGGTTTAATACAGAACATTTACGTAAAAACCAAATCGCCAAGATCGAACAGTGGATAGAGCAAGTACCGATTATAGGTTTTAACAGCAGTAAGTACGATATAAACTTAATAAAGAAATACCTAGGAGGCGAAATGGCATCAACAACAAAGAAAGTAATGGTCGGAAAACGTGCAAACGCAACAATATTTCTATTTAATCCAGAGTTTAGATTTCTTGATGTAATACTTTATCTAGGACCCGGTGTCAGTTACGATAGTTGGATAAAAGCCTACGAATGCAAAGGACATAAATCTTTCTTTCCTTATGAGTGGTTCGATTCTCCAGACAAACTGGATTACCCAGGACTACCGGATATAGAGAATTGGTATTCCAAACTATCTGGGAAAATGTTAATAGATGAAACAGAATTAAGTAAATGTCGTAGAATTTTCGAAGAAAATAATATGAAAACTTTCAGAGATTGGTTGAAATATTATAACGATTTAGATGTAGCACCGTTCCTAGAAGCGGTGGAAAAAATGGTGTGTGAATTTTATAAACACAGAGGTGTGGATATTTTCAAAGATGCGGTAACACTACCTGGAGTAGCTATACAATATTTATTGAGAGGAACCATTAAAGAACAAAAATCTTCAAAGACGATTATACCGGAGGATGCTCTATATGCACCAAAAGAAGAAACATACGAAATGATGAAGGACGCTCTAGTTGGCGGTCCATCAATAGTATTTACACGATATGCAGAAGCTGGTGTTTCAAATATTAGAGTGGGTTCCAAACCTTGCAAGGCTGTTTTGGGGTACGATGCAAACGCGTTATATTTATCTACGTTAAATAAAGAGATGCCGTGTGGGAGAGAAACTATACACCATATAGACCCCACATAACCCTAAATTTATTAAAAAGTTTTGTAAAAGAGTTTTATCTGGAGACTGGTTTGGGTTTGCGGAGGTGGATATAGAAGTTCCACACAACTTAAAAGATAAGTTTTCTGAAATGTCCCCAATATTTATAAACAGAGAAGTAGAGGTTGATGAAGTTCCCAAACACATGTTAAAATATTTAAAAGATACTGGCCGAACAAGAGGAGATGGAAAAAAATTGGTGGGATATATGACCGCCATTAAAGTATTGCTGTACGCACCACTGTTGAAATGGTATTTAAAACACGGCCTAGAAATAACTGTAGTTCATCGTGTTATAGATTATATTAGCGGAAAACCATTCGAATGGTTCGCAAAAGAAGTTACAGCCGCAAGACGAACGGGTGATGTAGAACCAAATAAGAAACCAGTAGCCGACATAATGAAATTATTAGGAAACTCGTGTTGTGGAAAAATGATAGAGGCAACGGAGAGACATTTAAATACGACATATACACAAAACGAAACCTGTGTTGACAAAGCATTAAGATCTGCATTCTTTGACAATTTGGAAGAGATAGGAGATGCATACGAAATATCTTCAAGAAAACCCAGGTGTGCGGTAAAGAGACCATTCCATTGTGGAATAGCGGTTTATCAACTAGCTAAATTGAGAATGTTGGAATTTTACTACGAATTTCTCGACAAATACGTAAAAAGAGAAGACTTTGAATTAATACAGATGGATACAGATAGTATGTATATAGGAGTTAGTGGAAAAACGATAGAGGAATTGATTAGACCTAACTTACTAGACGGGTTTGAAAAAGAAAAAAAGAAATGGTTGGCTTGGGATAAATGGAGCGAAAGAGAGCGGAATTTAGCGGAGATAGGGCGATAGCGTTATCTAGTAAGTGTTATTTTATAGAAAAATTTAATTCTATTAATAAAAACTCTGCGAAAGGAATGTCCAAGAGAACTAACAATTTAAATTGGGATAGATATAAACGAGTACTAAGTGAAACTACAGAAGATGGAAAACACATTATAGATGTAGCACAAAATAGGGGATTTAAAATGAAAGACGGTGTTATGAAAACGTACTGTCAACAAAAATTAGGACTCTCGGCATACTACGATAAAAGACGTGTGTTACCAGACGGAATACATACAGAACCTCTCTAATGATTTATTTAATAATTTTGAAAAAAATAAGAAAATTAGCAATCTAAAGACTCTGACGATCCGGTGGTAGCTGGGTGTCAGAAGGCACCGCAAGAAGTTCTTCGCGAACAAACCCTCGAGATGGCCCATGATCCAAATAGTAGAGCACGGGCTCATCGGGCTTGGTAATAGATCGATCTAGATGATATGCATTGAGAGACCACACGGGATCAGTCGCTCGGCGGCTGCCACCTTCGAGCTCTCCCGGTTGATAGAGGTACCGGACGTCAATATCCGATGGAAGTGCAATCGGTGATTGCTGCTCCTCTAAACCAACGGGTCGCCCGCGCGAGACGGCAGAGGGCTTGCTCGTCACCCTTTTAAACTTGACAGCATCTACAGGCTTCTTACCTATCAATCTGGTCACCTCTCCGTTCAATGCGGAGACCACGGCGGGTAGTCTGGCCACCCACTCGGTCGATCGCGAATGAGGGTCTACAAGTTCTTTAGCGTATTGGTGTCCGAACAGTCTCTCAGCCAAGGTTCGATTGAAGCGTTCCACGATCCTCTAGTCCCGGTGGATGTTGACGCGGCCGCGTCTGACAGAAACTTCGTGGTTAGACAATAGATGAGAGACCGCGCCCATGAACTCGCGGCCGGGATCGACCTGGAGAAGATTCGGCCATTTGAGAGGACTCCTCTTATATATTCGGGAGAGAGCCTCGGCCACCTCCTTAGACTCTTTAGTGGCCAACGGCTCAGCCCCCTTATAACGACTCGCTACGTCAACGACTGTCAGCGCGTACTTGTACGTCTTACGACCGACGCGATCGTGAGGGAGAAACAGGAGATCCGCTTGGTGAACTTGGTTCGGTACCGGCACGTCGAATTTCGGGCGCGGAATATTGTGAGGCGCGTGTAAATAGATCTGCCAGATGGCCTGCTTCTTGAGCCATTCCCTGACAACGTTTTCTGAAACCTTGGTCGCCGCCGCGAGGTTCTTGATGGCAGCGAGTCCCTTCCAGTAGCCACGGGGGCTATAGTACGCGTTCGCTAGCTTGCGCGTTAGGCGAACCGATAGTTTGGTATTAAGTTTGCGCGTGTTCATCGTATGCGATGTATTCTAATATATCGGACAATCTCCAACATGCCCTCGCCAGATCGTACGGTAACTGCGTCGATAATAATAAACCTTTGTTGGAAGTACAATCGCGATTGGGGGTTAAGTTACAAAGGAATTTGGGAAAATCTAATCCCCCAGGATTGGTGGAGGAATCTAACATCCGCTTTGCGAAAAGGGTGGCCGCTTTTTCGTCCTCCCGCCACGTTTCGAGAGAATCTCTAGCCAGACGAATCATACCCTTTGCACCAACCATGCGGTGTTTAAGGGCAGTGTAGCCTACATCAATCATAGCAAAATAAAGTTCGTCAACTGACATCGTTCTATATATATATATTTATAAAAAAAGTTATTTAAAATAATTAATTTAAAATCTCGATCGGATATATACTGAGCAAAACTAGAAACGTCCCTCCATGTTTAAGGAAAGGTTCATCAAAAACCAAAAGGGTTACTTTTAAAAATCAAAATGGAAAAACAAGTTCATTCATTTCTGTATCAAAGCCAATAAATTGCATTTGGATATCTTGTTAAATATTCGAGAGATAACCGGCCAAGGGCGGTAGGGGTCAAAATCAAAAATCACAAAAACTCAGAAATGTGTTACTTAATGTTTAGAGATGGAATTTCAATAAGTAATGTGGCAAATTCAGTAAATCTCGTTAGTACCGAGTGTGGCCACCATTTGCATGAATGCATGCAATGATCCTACGCCGCATCGACGTGACGTAACGCAATACCAGTGCGTTGGGCAAATTCCTCCATTCCCGTTGTAACGCCCGTGTAAGATCGCGAACATTGTCAATCTGATGGTTAGCTCGTGCTTTGCGGCCCAGCTCATCCCATATGTGCTCAATGGGATTGAGATCCGGGGAGACAGCGGGCCATGGCATGACGTCGACGTTGTTTTGCTGTAAGTATTGAGTGGTGACCCTGGCTAAGTGAGGGCGGGCATTGTCGTGCATCAATGTCACACCAGGACCATGCTGATGGATAAATGGTAAGGCATGTGTATTTAGCACATCTGCAACATAACGTTGTGCATTGACGTTGCCCTGTACAACAACCAAATCTGTCTTCCGGTTTCCCATGATCCCACCCCAGACCATTACGCTCCCTCCCCCAAACCTGTTCTTCTCAACAATGCAACAATCGGTGAATCTTTCATTTTTACGCCTGTATACCCGTAATCTTCCGTCAGCATGACTAACTGTGAACCGAGATTCATCGGTGAACAAAACTCGGTTCCAGTCAGCCCTTCTCCAGTTCAGATGACGTCGCGCCCATAACAGTCTGGCAGCACGGTGACGTTGGGTCATTATCTGACCAGTGTACGGGCGGCGTGCCCGGATTGGTTGGGCGTTACGACGTAAACCGGTTGCGAATGGTCTGCCCTGAGACACCGTATCGCCTAGCAGTGACTGTGGCTGCCAATCGACGTTGACGTAAGTGCGTCAACGTAATGTAACGATCGGCTCTAGCCGTCGTTACACGAGGCCTACCAGGTCGCTGCCGGTCGTGAACAGCCCCAGTCTGCTGGTACCGGGCTGCAAGACGATCAATCGTCTTCCGACAGCAACAAACCGAGGCGCGACCGCCCTGGCGGCCATCCCACCGCAAGCATCCCAATTGCCTGATTTCGCTCGTTTTCGGAAAGCCGTGGCATATCGAAAACAGTGAAAAATTAAAAAAGTTTTTTAATTTTCCGAATAGCCCCTATCGCATGAATGGTACGACATGAACGTTCCGGTCACTGGCCGCTATGTAAACCGTGTGTATCGGCTAAACTCTACACGATCGTATTCTGAACATCGCCACGGTTTAAAATACATGTACTTTGAACATGTGGTACATACATAGACAGAGCTACATCGGCTATAAAACAGGGACGTTTCTAGTTTTGTTGAGTAATAGTAACCGACGAGCCCCACCACACCCATTCCCACGACGATGAACGCGATCTCGCGGTCTTTTTGGGGCTCTGACGGTACATAGAAATCTGAAAGTTGGGGCTCGCGATCCAGCGGCGCGAGACTTTTGTGCGGATATGCCAGCGCGTACTCGCGGTTGGCTTCTTCAACGTTCTGAAAAGTTTGCGCGGCGTGATTTTCGCGGCGAAGCTCTTCATTGACCCAGTCCAGATGGGCGGTTCGTTTTTTCGACCACGCTTCCTTTGCGCCATTGAGTTGTTCTACAGCTAAATCGTGACGCTTACGCTCCTCATCCACGTTCGAGCTGTTCATTTTAGAGAATAAAAAGTTGCTACCGCTGAACGCCAATGCGTTTACGAGCGCACCACCTACTATTACTGCGATTGAAGCCATTTAATTCCATATATTAACTGGTAGAATTCCAGCTTGAACTAGATAATCTCGGGTCCAAACTGCGGCCGCTACATCTAAGGTCGCGAGCCCTACGTCTCTCGCAGTAAAGTCCAATTTGGGAGCGGATCCTCCTAGGGCCATCTTTGATAGTCGAATTTGGGTTCAATTGGATTCGCCCAACTCCAACGGTAGTTGGTATTGGGTGTTGAGTGTGCTTCCAATTCGTGAATTGGGGGTGTTGTTGTACTCAACTCTGTCTTCAGATGTTTTGCTGTCTCTGTCCCCGATTGCAACGACTGTTTAGCCTCTCGAAGCTCGGCGAGTATTTTATCTTGTTTAACTTTTCGGGTGGCAGCCGCCGCCCGCCCAGCTGCCTGTCTTTTGGGATTTTTTATATGCGGTATGTCATCCAGTGGCGGAGTAACACTCGGGTTCGATTGGGTTGGAGCAATTTGGTTCAACTCCGTCACTCTCGCGGGTGTGTCTTGTGTCATCATTTTCAAAATTATATTTTGTATTAATATTAGGGCTTATAGTTCGTGGGCATATATGTCCAAATTGACAGTGTTTACCCGTGGTCAACGCGGTTGTCAGTGGAGCTAAGTACATTCCAAACTTGTGATAAATTGAGCAGCAGGCTGTTCTAAGTGTGTGACCTATAAAAGGGTCAGTCTCTAGATCGTCAATCAATCCCGCAGTGTTTGGCATAGGGAGAAGTATACTAACGGCGGTTGCGTACAAATGAATAGCCGCCGATCCGAGAGCTTTTGTCATCTCCGCTCCCAATTTGGATTCGTATCGCGCATACATTTTATCGATCTCCGCATCTGACATCTTATCCACCTGAAAAACTGAGAGACGCCTACCGAGATAATGCTCCGATTGTCCCCCAGCAACCAGCGCAGCTAGCCACTCTCGTCGCGTCGCATTTTCATTTTCATTCGGAGTCGTTGTACTCAACCCAATACCAACCGCCGTTGGAGTTGGAGTTGATTCCGATTGCTCTGTCGGATCATTATCTTTCAGGATGTTGGCAGTCGGAGTTGAGGTTTCTTCCATTAACTGATCGAGAAGTTCGTCGCAGTTCATTTTTCTTAATTTTTTCAAAATTATTAATTTAACTATTCTAACAAGTCTCATCACTTTAACATATTGCCAAGCGCACCATCCGATACTTATGATCACCATTATGCTCGCAACAAAGCTCGCAGCGGAGCACCAAATTGTTAACATTATTAACCATTGTTAAGCATTTGTTCAACATTTGTTAAGCATTTGTTCAACATTTGTTAAGCATTTGTTCAGCATTGTTCAGCATTGTTCAGCAATTGCTAAGCATTGTTCAGCATTTGTTCAGTAATTGCTAATTAATTATAAAATTAATTGATAACTTCGTAAGTAGTTGGTTGATCAGTCTTTAGCAAAAGCTTGGCGTGCATAGTTTCCGAAAGCATCTGTCGAACCTCCAGGCGCTCCTCGCGCGTTGGGATAACGTCATTCTGTCGAAGACAGTCATCGAATGAGTCTCGGTCCTTGCAGTGAAAGAGGGCGACCCATTTCGTTTGCTCGCGCAGATCCTTGAGGACGCCTTTCGTCACATTGTGATCCTGTGTCCCACTGTGCGGCACAACGATACTTATCAGCGGCGCCCGTGGATATGGACCGACCCTGAGGTATACGTTATTGACCCCGGTGATAGACTTCACGATTGGTTGCGTGGTTTATACCAAAAATTCCAGGGTGAGCCCACCCTATACGTGATTGACGATTGCTCGGCCAAGGCGGCGATGACCAAAAAGAAGGACATGCTCTCCGAGCTCGCATTTTCTGACGCCATGCTAGGCAAAGCGTATGGATATCCACTCAAAAGTACAACGACATCGCGGTAGGAGCCCTCGAGCAAGTCTAGGATGAAAACCGTTTTTCCACATCCTGTCTGCCCAAATATTATGGCAGAGTGGGCATCTCCAATCGTGAATTGGTATTGATTGCTAATTTTCTTAAAATTAATTAATAAATCGTTAGATGATTTTTTTATTAAATCAGTAGAGTGCTGAGACGTATCGGCCATCTTCGATGTTCAGTTGTGCGTCTGTAATTATATATAAGTACACGTTCTATGTGCCATTTCCATCCGCCTCTTTGGTTATCTGGATCGTCACACCCTCGCTAGCGTTCTCAACTTGGCGTCCGCTACCGTGTATTTGGTCGTCGTCGCTGGCTCGCATGTCTAGCCATAACGCGTATTTGGTATTCAGAAACTCCGCGATTGAGACGGCCGAGAGATGCAGGTCTTTGGCAACCGCGGCAACCTCCGGGGAGCGCTTGGAGCCGGCAGCAAACTGCTTTCTTTCTGCTGGTGCGCGCGAAGACCCGCGCTGTAGAGTTGATTGGTTACTCCCTCGATCGACACCTCTACCTTCGTGATTTTGGGGTTATAGAATTTGTCGGTTTTTCTAGCACCGAACGCGAACCGAGCCTCCTCGAACAGCATCAGTATACCTTTCATCGAGCGGGCGGGTACGTTGACGTTAATATTCCACAATGTGTCGCCTTTGTCTTTCGTCATCTTGCGATGGCGAAGAACTCGGTCGTAAAGTATGGCAACGCGCCCGGCGTACTGGGTTCTGATCAATCGCGCGAGTTCGGGCATCGTGACCATGTCGTACTCCAGGGAAACATTATCGATCGTATACGTCGATAACTGGTCGCTGGCTATGAGAACTCGGCCGTAGTCGTTGAACGTTAGTTCGTATTCGAGGCGGTCAGCCAAAGCACTCTGATAGTAGGGCATGTGACTCTCCAGCAACTCAAAGTCGAGCGGGATGTAGAAGCTGTTGCCGTAAGTGCCCGCGACCGCGTTGTCGCTCGCGTTGTTATCTACCTTGTTAGCAGCCCCGATTCTAAGTCTGGTTACGTTCTCATTTTTGCTGGCGTCAATACCCTGATATACAGCGTTTTCGCGCTCTTGCGCCGTCTTCCATAGGTCCTGATAACAATGGTAGACGTCGCTGTCGTCGATCGACATCACCTCATTACCAGAAATCTTTATCATGGTCTTTTTGACGATGGCGCGACCCAGGTTCTGAACGACGGTTCGGTCCTCGTCCGTCGACGTCAGCGAAATAGTGAAAGCGAGGCGAACAGTCCCCGGCACAATGACGTCGTTAGCTCCGAGGTTGAGGAAGCGGACTAACAGCTGCTGGTTCTGGTCGATCGTCGATGGGTTGTTCGTAATAACGACACTCTGTCTCACGCCTTTTGCCCCGAGGGGCTCACGCAGTCTGCGGTATGGATTGAGTTTGCGACCGTATTGACTCGAAGACATAATTTAGTGAATCGCAATCGGGGGAATTAGGTGGCGCTACTACTAGTCAAAGTCGGGAATTACTCGAGGGAGCTGTAAACGACTACTACAACAGTTTGGCAGAAAAAGGTCTGGTCCCATCTGTCGGTCGCGACTACTCCAAGTTCAAATTTGATCTGAACGGTAGATTGCGACTAAAATCAGCATCAAATATCCCAATAGTCAACACGAGGACCGGTAAACCCCTAGCGCTGAGCACCATTGCCGGAAACCTGGGCGGTGGCCAACTCATAAGGAGCGAACTAGGATTCGTAGATTGGAAGAGGGGTAAAACAATTATGCCGACCCGCGCTGTAGAGGCCCTACAGTCTACCGACGAAACGATGGCGAAAACGGCCGCCGCGATATAAACGGTCGAGCTCAGCGAGGTCCCTCGTGTAGCCACCGACGTTATTAACGCGGTGGAGACCACGTTCAGCGAAATCGACCTGTCTAACGATGACCCACCGTTACCTCTTCGCGAACTCCAGGGACTCGATAAGGCTATGCAAACAGTCCGGGGCGAATTGGTCCATGACCTCGCCAAACTCACGGCGCTGGATGAACATATCGCGCTAGAAGAAAGAAAACTGGAGGAAGCTGGTGGCGATAGAGAATCTACCGAGCGGATCACCGAACGACTGCTGTCGTTGCGGGATCAAAGAGAAGCTCGCTTGGAGGTTGCATCTACTAACCGTGAGGCTCTCCGCATCCAAATAAGTCGGATCCGCGAAAGAATCTCGAGGGTCCTGAACGAGGAGACGACACTCGGTGAGCGTCTTCGCACTCTGTTCACACTGCCACACTACCTGGACTGATCGGAAGTATCGTTTCTTAATTGCTATCTATATTATCAAAAACGGCCGGATGGCTAGCCAAAAATACTTGGGCTTTAATCGTGGCAATCGCCGGTCTCCTACTATTCTTCGCCAGAGAGTTCCTAAAGCCAAAGGGTAAATAATCCGATCGCCACGAGGGCGACGACGAGCCCTAATTTCTCCTCCTCGTGTGTTGTGCTTCCAATTTCAACATTGTTGATGATTGGTGTTTCAACATTGTTGATGGAACTCGATGGTGCATCCAATTTACGAATTGGGGGTACTGGGTTCGATTGTGTTTTGAGGGAGGTGGGGGTATCCATTTTGTTTTTGTTTGTTTTGGGGGGGGTTTTATGAAATCTTTTTCGAATTTATTTGAATTTACAACTCCGCGCCCGATCATTTTTGGGGTGCGCTTGATGATATCCGTGTTCACGTTACCGTTGTGACCGATTTTTTGATTGGCGGTGGCGATTACGATTTGATTATTGTAACCATCAACCGGGTCGTCTCGTAGTATCATATTGCTCGGCGCCATATAAAGACCTATTCCAAATACATAGTCCACTAGGGTGCTGGCAGTCTGCAAAACGTCTTGATAATTCTGGATCGCCTTCTCCAGGTCCACCTTAGCTGAGATGGCGTCCTCAACAAGTGCCAAGAACTGTTTTTGCGCGTCAAACGCCGTTCCGAATCCTATTATAGAACTGCGAGTTTGTTTTTGTGCACCTAGTATAGCCCACACATATGTACGAATGGATTCGTTGAGGCGAGTAACCCCGGCCTGAGTAAATCCAGTGCATTTATCTAATATAAATGTACTCCATGCTATTCCAACTTTAGATGGTTGTTGCAGTGAAGCCGGATATGTTTGGTAGTAGGTTTTATCTGAGAACATATCAAGAAAAAAACTTGGTCTTTTATGTATTAGGAAACTTGACGTGTACCTCATAGTACTGCTATCGAATGTGCCATCAGCAACTTTTACATCATTTCCAGCTTCTTCAAAAAAGGGGTCCCCCATTGAATCGTTCTTGGTGTAAACTTTTTGTTTCCAATCACGGTTTGGGTCCACACCAAATTCGTCACATATCCGTTCGAACTCCTTACGGTTGTATGTGTTGGAAATGGGATTCCACCCGTCGTCTTGAGGTAGTGGAACACGTAATTCTTTCAAAATCCTTCTAATAGTATAATAAACATGAAAGTTGTATAAGCTACTGCTCATCATGCTGTTACTTGGTTTTATGTGGTCTCCGAAAGATACACCACACCCAGTTGTGGCACACCACACGGCAAAATTTAGTTGGTTCTGCCAGAACTGCATCGGAGTTGCCCGCCATCTGTTTACCCCATCCACCGTACTAATCTTGGTCACCCTATATTTCTCAAACATGTTAGTGAAATTTGTGTCGAAACCTAGGCCCAAACTGACTCTTATTTTATTTTAGGGTGCACAAGCCAACCAATGGTGTTCTTTTGAGCGTATACACCACCAACTTTATACTTTGCATTATAATTAAAGCTAAATGCTTTTGTATCCATTGAAAGATATTATTATGTTTGATACTATCACTAATGTTCAAAAAGGGAGTTGTGAACTTCAAAAGTCAATCGACAACTGCTGCGGAAAACGTCGGGTAGGCCTTAGATCAATCACGTTCACGGTTGGATGGAAAAATATTGAAATGCACAAGGAGATCTCCGGAATAGAATGGCTAGAGGCTATCTATTTCGGAGATGGTATAGATCTAGAGGACTCCGATAGTCCTGTAGAAACAAGGAGACGCCTTCGGGAAACAGCTGCCGTATTACTTCCTGGCCTTTGGGGTTTCGGAGATGTCCAAGCTTTAATCGCGACGAATATGCCTGATAATGGCACTCTCACAGTATCAAAAGCCACGGGGATTGCGACATTGTCCGTTGATAAAAAATTAAAGATCACTCCGGCGTTGGCCTCAATGTTAGGATTTAAATTTGCACCCCCTTACAACGAGGATGAAGGGCGAGAGTTCCCGTTGAAATTTGTCTTCCCCGTGGGCGAGCACCGCGGCGATACCCCGGTGAACTTCGCCTTCACAAAAACTCTTGGGGTGCACCTGGATCGGGTGAACACATCGTACAACACGGTAGACGGCACTCCCACCACATTACTGAAAACCGTGCCCGCCAGCGACTGTTTCTATGGTGAGACTGTGACCTTAGACTTCCCACACCCCGAGATGAAAGTTTTGGAATCGGGACACATCCACAAGTTGAAGATTTCTATTCTTGATGATAAAGGGCGAGAGTTGAAGAACGATTACCCGATTTCGGTCGTCCTAGAAATTTCAAATTAATTAATTTTAAGAAAATTATTTAGAATTAAACGCATGTTCGTAATATATATATTATCAACATTATTGAAAATGAGTATATACGGACCAGGTAGTTCTTCCGATTGGGTGACAAATTCAAAGAATTTGGAACCGACAGAACGGGGATTCATCCCGACAGAGGGCGACTTTTTAACTACCCAAAAAACAAAGGCCTTGATCAATAGAACTATATCGGTGGCCACGGACGAGATTCACAGGAGTCTACTATCACAACTTAGAGAATATGCCCTGGCTGTGAATACACAAAGTCGTGAAGAAACGCATACGGAACTAAACGAACTAGGTGAAAAAATAACCAAATTTCGAAAAGAGGCCCGGTTGGGGATTGATAAAGTCCGAGAAGACCGCCAGGCGGCCCTTATGGAGGGTTATGATACGTTGCGCTTAGAGGACTCTTTCATCAGAGGAGCGGCACTTACCGAACTAGACAAAAAAATAACCAAATTTCGAAAAGAGGCCACGTCGGGTATTGAGAAAGCCCGAGAAGACCACCAGGCGGACCTTACGGAGGCTTATGAGGTGTTGCGCTCAGAGGACTCTCTCGTCAGAGAAGCGGCGGTTGCCGAACTAGATAAAAAAATAACAAAATTTCGAAAAGAGACCCGGTCGGGTATTGAGAAAGTCCGAGATGACCACCAGTCGAACCTTGCGGAGGCCCTTGCGGAGGCTTATAATGCGTTGCGCTTAGAGGACTCTCTCAACAGAGAAGCTACACTTACCGAACTAGACGGGAAAATAGCCGAATTTCTGAAAGAGACCAGGTCGCGGGTTGAGGGGGTCCGAGAAGACCACAAGGAGGCCATTGCGGAGGCTTATGGGGCGTTGCGCTCAGAGGACTCTCTCAACAGAGAAGCGGCACTTACCGAACTAGGCGAAAAAATAACCAAATTTCGAAAAGAGGCCCGGTTGGGGGTTGAGGGGGTACGAACGGGTATTGAGAAAGCCCGAGAAGACCACCAGGCGGACATTGCGGAGGTTTATAGGGTGTTGCGCTCAGAGGACTCTCTCATCAGAGAAGCGGCGGTTGGTGAACTAGATGGAAAAATAACCGAATTTCAAAAAGAGGCCCGGTCGGGTGTTGAAAAAGCCCGAGAAGACCACCAGGCAGCCCTTGCGAAGGCTTATGAGGTGTTGCGCTCAGAGGACTCTCTCATCAGAGCGGTTGCTGAACTAGACGGAAAGATAACCGAAGTTTCCGATAAACTGAAACATGATCGTATAGCCGCGACCAAAGCTCTTGAGGAGGCCTCTTATAATATTCGTACTGAGGCATATAACGCAAACAGTGCGCTTGCCGGAATAGTGCAAACAATGAAAACGCTAAAACGTGCCATAACAGTTTGGGCTGAGAAGCGGGGCCCATTGGTTAAGGGGCACTATGAATATTCGTTCGGTGCCAAAGCGAGTAATAAATGTGGGTGATACACTATGACAGCTGCAGGTGAAGTTATCCGAATGGCGGTCTGCTCGGTTAATGGTAGTGGTAAACCTGTTGGCGCGGTCGCGATAAATATTGTAGTAGATGGGGAAGAACGGGGGGAGGGGGGGTTGGAGTCACTAAAATCTCTGGAGATAGTTCGACGGTGGTTTCGTTCTCCGGTGATGATCGAATTAGACTTTCCCAAGGTAGTGTTATTAACTTTGTTACGAAAATCGGTGACCCAGAGAGTTCTTCCACTATTGTCTCATTGTTAATTGAACTTATTTTGTAAATACTAATATATTGAAAATCATGAACGAATCAACACTTCCAATTGTCAATATCACTTCATCAACACGGTGTACAATTAACGAAAGAAGTTCAGATTTTAGGTTGAATAATATCGTCGCTATGCAGGATATTTTAGTTAGAGAATAGAAAAATAGAAAAAGAAACGTTAAAAAATATAGATGCGCGGTAAACATGGTTGAAGCATCTAGCACGGCTTTGGCGAGTGTTTCTGTGTTGTGTGGGGCGGGGACAGCTGCAACTATATCCACCATTATAACGGTTCCTGTGACGGGGATTTTATGTGCGGTGTCGGCCATTTCTGGGTTGTTGTGTATGGTAATTAGGGTGTCGGGTGGAAAACTCGAGAAAAAATGTAGAAAACATGATAGAATATCTGTTCTCGCCAGGTCTAAGAAAAATACCATCGACGTTATGGTGTCCAAAACGTTGGCCGATAAGAAAATATCAAATTTAGAGTTTGAATCCGTGGTGGAAGGAAGAAAGTGAGATGAACAATTAAAAAATGATATAAGAATCAAGGCGGGCGCCACCATGCCCAAAATTGAGTGTACTGATTGGAATAAATTTAGGGAAAAACTTGGAGATAAAGTCGGAAGAAATGTTACAGCACCATTGTGATATTTCATAAAACAATTAATTTTATAATTAAAGAAAATTATAAAATTAATTATATTGGTGCATTAAACAATTTATTAATTAATTTTATGAAAATTATTAACAATTTAAAAAGAAAAAAAAATTTTTTTTAGGTTCCACCGAGGCTTGAACCCGCGCCAGCAAAACCCTTCTGGGTCCACCCCGCTAAGCCTTCGCTTAAATTTCTTCTATTTTTTTATTTTTTCGGCTTAGCGAGGTGTGTTACACTCACATCTCCTCCACCCCATCATTGGACCGATGCCGCGGACCCCACCTCATCGTTACCTCCATCCGCTATAATGTGCAGAGCGGCCAGAGTGAATTACATGTGGCGAAACTTATCTCACTGTTGAGATATTAATGCCGGCGTCCCGACACCAAACTGTGTTTATTTCTCGTATATAAACTTAACAATCGATAGCCTGTTTACATACCATCGATAACGCTATAAATAGCCGTGTGTGTAATATATATTACAGTGTGTTTATAAACTGTGTACACCACCTGTGTAAATCGATAGCCCGTTTACATACCATCGATAAGGCTATAAATAGCCGTGTGTAATATATATTACAGTGTGTTTATAAACTGTGTACACCACCTGTGTAAATCGATAGCCCGTTTACATACCATCGATAAGGCTATAAATAGCCGTGTGTGTAATATATATTACAGTGTGTTTATGTTTCATCCCGGAAGACGTAATCGTGTAATCTCTCTATAAAATGGACACTTAATATACGTGTAAGGTAGGACATATAATTTGCATGTTTATAACACGTGTAAGTGAAACATTGTCGTCTGCTTGTTGTTGTGATTACAACATAAATTTATAAGTGATATCGTAGAAATGTACGTTCGTAAACGAATCGTTGGGTTTTAATAGTTTTATATAATACGCCTTAGTTTCATATCCGATACGCATTATCTGTCTTAATGTTCGTATTTGCCTCTTGTATAGTTGACATAATTGCCGGTATAATATTGTAAATGCAACGTTTTTGTCGGAGCGTAATAAATTACGCTGGTATTTCATATATTCGATATCGCCTAGTGTTCTCATTTTATAGAAAGTTTATATACAAAGGATTATAACCCCCGTATCTTCGTAAACTTCTTCAACACAGTCATTACAAATTTGCAATTCAAATTGTATTGTATTATCCATTTTCTCTAATAATATTGGTACTTGTTTTTTTCTGTTCAATTTCCAATTAGAATTTTCAAATCCATTACAATATGATTGTAGAAACGCATATCCGTAAACGAATCGTTGATTTTAAAATGTTTTATAAAATTAGTTTTATGATGTTCCGGTAGTTGTTCTCCGATCCTATTTAGTCGCTTCGTTTCACTAATTTGATCCTTGTACCGGCGACATAATTGCCGGTATAATATTGTAAATGCAACGCTTTTATCGGAGCGTAATAAATTACGCTGATATTTCATGTATTCGTTTCTGCATAATATTTTCAATTTATAGTAATATTTTTCACCAAAGACATTACAAAATTCCAATTCCCATTCTATTTTATTATCCATTTTGTTATAATATTTGTATTGTTTTTTCTGTTCAATTTGGACGTGAAAAACATGATGTATTTATGACACCAATATATTTTTTCAAAAGTCAATTACCAATATAATTGGGACTCCCTCTTTTCAAAATTATTTTCTCCAAAAATTCATAAATTTGCTGTCGGGAGACCCAATTTTCCTCGTTAACCAATTTTTTGATTTTCGGGGGTGGTGGGGGTATTATAGAGGGTTATAAATGATATCACGGTAGGTGGTATCATTTTGACTCCCTTACTACTACTCTTGTTCTAACAGCTATAAGCTGATGATACAAGAACACACTAGTCTTCTAACCAGTGTAGATATATCTGCGGGTTCAAACTGACCAGCACACTAGCAAGTTACAAATTAAAATGTGCTGTTGATACATAATTACATGTAGCATATGTTATGTTACATACACCTTGCAGAAATAAATATCTTCATTGCAAAACCTTACTTCAATCTCAAAGTCAGACTTCACACAAGGAATTTAGCTGAGTGTGAGTCCTGGCTGGGGAATGGACCTTACGACATATGCGACAGTATAGCCCCAGATCAACCAGCGCATCCGTGCAGTCTGACCAGGGCCTATATTTGTCGTGTTTTGTTTTCATCGAAGTAGTAACAATAATGAAGCCAGCAAAACGCCTCGACTTGAATCGTACTTAGTTCGTGTGCAAAAGGAAATATGTTTTGAGTCCAAGTTGGCGATTGGAAATGTTTTATAAACATCAACAGAGCTTCAGTCAAGGTGCGTAATTTGATAAATTTGAGGTAGGATTTTGTTATTTCTTCACCAAAAATGGCAAGTTAGGAGCTATGATAAGCTTATTATTTCTTACTGGAGCATAACATGATTCAGCTCTCAGGTACAGGGGGTGGGGGGGGGGGCAAAACGATACAAGAGGACCAAACCATGTAGGTCGGCATTCCGGGAAGGATGAACACACACCGATCGTTAAATTACCCATCACATGCTCCCTCCTACCACCCATTCCCATGTTGGAATAAATTGGGGATAGTGTGTATAAACAGGTCATCAAACTTTGGTCAAGAGTACAACTACAGACGCAGTCAGTTTATTTGATACTGAATGAATGACTGTTAAAACGTTTGATTAGAATTTTTTTATAAACTATCAACAGAGCTCCAGCTAAGGTGCGTAATTTTATCAATTCTGTATAACAACAAATTTCTGCACCAAACAGTTGCAAGTTGGGAGTCTCAATGATCTCAATGAGACGATTCTAAAGGACTCCTAACTTGCTATCTTTCATTGAGAAATAAGAATTTCGCCACCAAATTATGCACCTGACACGGAGCTCGATCTGTATCAATCTCAAGTCCGCGCATTCTGATCAGGGCTAAATTTTTTTGAAGGAGTAACATTAATGATACCAGGAAAACGCTTTGACTCCCAATGATTCTCAGTGTCAATTAGTGCAAATATTCTAATCAATAACACACAATTGCAAATTATACATATTTGGCCTTATATTTGTATATGCGTATACTATGTACGCAGTGATCCGTTATGAGACCAACCATGTAAGTAATTTGATACATTTCCACAGTTGTCATAGGTCATGAAAAATATTTACATAATTTATGATTTTCTTCCGTACATGACAACGAATATTTATGACACTTTCAAAGCATATTGCAAGATGTCATCATTTACTAAAAAACACAAGACTGTTATAAATATTATTCTTTGCATATCGCGGATGCTATTATGTATGAAATCAATTGAGATAGACGGAATAGCGAACCGTGCAGACCCTGATCAGACTGCGCGGATATGCAGGCTGATTTGGGTAGCGGAGTTGGTAGCATAGATCATATGCCATATGTATGCATGTATGTCATAGATAATTGCAGGTTTTGCAATCGTGGTGCCATAATTATGTGCTCTTCATATTTACTGCTACATTTTGAATAAAATATAAAAATACAGCAAATATATCTCTGCTATCGAATAATAACAAAAAAAGATTAGTATTTATTATATCTTCCCATTTTAGTTCTGAAACCAGACATATTTATTCTGTCCTATGCAGTGGTCAAGCCGCCTGACCATTATCCATGCGCGGACACAAAATAGTTCTCACACGTCCAGTTTCATTTTCGCACATAAGGATTATGTTTGGCGACTTGGCTTCTTGTTAGTTTTCGTTTGTTTAGTGGAATACATATATCGATTCACCTCGGTGTATATAAATATTGAATACGATTTTATATTATAATGGTATCATAGATATTATTTTGGCCCGCATATTCCTACACCGTATTGGAACCATTTTGGCGGGATTTTGAGAGGTCTTCGGAACACATATTTTGGTAAAATCTTACTTTTTTTTCACAATATATTTGTCATTGGTCAACCGATTTTGACGGGCATTACGCAAACACGTCTTATTTGGAATTAATAAATCACTGAACTACTTTCGGCAAGGGAGATAATCAATATCACGCGAACTATTTTCATACGAGCCAAGCGGATTGTTCTGTTTATGATTAGGATATATAGTTTTAAGCTATCTCCTGTGATATATAATGATACATTACTTTGTTATGTTATGTGTACTAATACATGTTGTTTCAATAGCGTATCTCTGTAACGGTATTGTTGTAGATGGAGTTGCAAATAATTTAATAATTATTACGTTCAAATGGTGGCGTAATAGTGATAGCACTTCTGTATAACTGTGATTGTCATAAATGGCGCAACAGTCGTGAGGTTAAGGTCGCCGACTTCAATGATTTAATTACCGATTCCCGAAAGGGTCGGGGGTTCAAACCTCGACGTGGTATAATAAAAATTTCTCCATATATATTATTTTTGTGATTATAATATTTTCACAATTTTATGATTTTAATAAAAATACCTATAAATTGATAGAAACTTACCAACAATTAAAGTGTCTGTCTTTAGGTAATATATACACAGACAGTTTGTTACTGATGTTTTAAGTTTAAGTAATATATACACAGACAGTTTGTTACTGTTTTTTTAAGTTTGAGGTACTGTCTATACTGTACCATATAATGTTTTACTGTCCCAAAATCTTTTTTTTTGGCTGTCACAATTAATTAATTTTCGGACAGCAAACATTTTTTTATGAATTTGAAATAATTATTGTCCTCCATCTGCTCACAACACTGTTCGAACTGCGCCTGTGGCTACCACGACCAGAATTCACTGGCCGCAAACACAGTAGCCATCGGCGTCTATTTATTAAATTATTATTTTGTATTTTATTTGAATTCCGCGTGAACGCTGCATTTTGTGTCAACACCATTTACAGAAAATATTGGTGATTTTCTAAACGAATATCGGAGAAACGCGGCTATATATTTTGTCAATTTTCAACACCATTTACGGAAAAAAATTACTGATTTTTTAAAACAATATCGGCACAACTAAATACGGTGATAGAATTTTTGTCAACTTTTCAAACACCATTTACGGAAAATATTACTGATTTTCTAAAAACAATATCGGCGAAGGTGTACTGAACTACTCTTTATTTTAAATAACCAGCCGTCTAATAGATCTGTGTATAATCGAAAGTATATCGTTAATTGTCATGTTGTCTCCGACAGTGAGGTGTTGCGGCACACATCAAAACGACACGTCAATTTCAAAACATTGCCTAAGGGTCACAGCTGTGTGGTGTCATCAGATCAACACCTAGTCACACACAACTACGCATTATCAATTTTTCCCCACACAAAGCGACGTGTATTTACAACTAGATCTGTGTAATGTGTCGGGTGTAGCCAAAGACCATACATAAATTCGTAATTAGTCACAGATGTAGCCTTAAAATATAATCGATTTCCTTAAATTACGTCCGCATGTTGACAGATATTTCAGAGCAGACGTCATCGTAATTTGCCGTTATTTATTTCCAAAATTAACCATATATTCTGTAAATGACGTTGAAAGTTGACAATAAATTAAGACCAGATCAGTACGTTAAATCGCTATCGACGACAACTGACGATCCGATGAGAGAGTAATACCGTTTAAGCGTATCCAATGTTAAATATACATCGTTATTTTTTTATGACTTTCGGAGTTTTTACCGAGAAATTCAAACCGTTTCCAATTATTGGGGAACATAATATCATGATTAGCACATCGTTTCACTAAGCGGGGGCTACTCAGAAATGGGATCACAAGGTCTATTGTTTACACTGGATTAATGGCGGCCTCCATGAGGTCTCAGGTAAATCTTATTTTTCAATAATACGACTGTGGTTTCTTCCTTTTAGTGATAACCATGTTCCAGCCGTTAACACTTATTTAGCAACATTACTTAATATGTAGTTAGTCTGAACATTCTGCAGAGAAATCTGAATTGGACGGAATCGAGCGTTGTTCAAACTTAGTCCGGTTCATATGCACAGGTCAAAATATAAACTGAAAATGGCGCTTTGTGTGACAGAAATCCGTACGCGGACGAATACAAAAAAATATTTTGTTATAAATATCACATACAGCGAAACAGCGGTAGCATCTACTGTTTTAATAATATGCATACATATTGTAATTAATGTTTAATAGTGATATACTTATGAATAATATACGATACTATGGTTATACTCCAGCACTATGTTTTTTAGGCTGTGTGATTTGCCTCAATATAAACTGGATTAATTAATACTTATATTCATGCGCTTCATGACAACATCATTATATTTAAAATATACAAATATTACTTAAAGGTGTACCGATATGATACATTTTAATAATATAAATATTGAAAATACACATTACAATCGCTTAGAACATAAGTTATTGATTGAAAATAGTCACTGCATCGTGACCTATTTGACCGCATTACCTATTGCGCGGCAACCTCACCAAACCCGCTGTTTACATAGGCAACCGTGGGTTTGGTGAGGTAGGCTCGCTAATACAATGTTTGCGTAATGCGGGAGAAAAGGCATTTTTGCATCTCTGATAATGATAAAATTGATTATAGCTATATTTATAGATTTTATTTGCGTTATAACATATTTAGAATTTAACTGGGAATTTCAGAATCTTATCATATCGCCTAATGCGCCAATTTTACCCGGTGTTAGGAACATTAAATCTCGCCGTAGGAACATTAAATCTGGTTGGTATCAGGGATGCAGACAGGTTTATTCCAGTATCCAGCCGTGCAACTCGGGTTTCCCCGACCCCATGTTTTCTTTGAAGTAGTGGGGTTTACAAATACCCGACTTTCTATGGGAGCGTACACCTAATGTATGTCATTAATATAGATGAAAAATAAGAGTGGCCCTAAGATTGAACCTTGTGGTGCACCAGCATTAATATTTTTCCACTCAGAATGTGTGTTATGTATTACTACACGCTGCTGTCGTTTGGAAAGATAGGAAGAGAACCATTTATGAAGGGTACCGATAATACCAATAGATGAGAGTTTCGCTAGTATCCCCGATGCCAAACTCGGTCGAATGCCTTTGAAATGTCGCAGAAAACTACCCGGATTTCTTTACCTTCATCTAAAGCTTTGCAAATATCGTTGTATATGTAATTAAGTTGATTAGTTGTAGAATCACCACGTCTGAAGCCCGATTGGTATTTTGTTAATATGTTGTTGGCAATTAAGTAATTATATAAGTGTTTGTGGATACATCGCTCCATGATTTTACCAATACAACTAAGTAGTGATATTGGTCGGTAGTTCGTGGGATCTGCCGGGTTGGATTTCTTATATATCGGAGTAACATTGGCAATTTTCCATGCCAGTGGGAATTGACAAGTAGAAATCAATATATTAAAAAAGTTTGCTAGGGGTGTTGAAAGTTGATTTACACCTTCTCTCAACAGTCGAGGGCTTATTGCGTCGGAGCCAGATGCCTTTGAGGAGTCCATTTGCAAAATTGCATCTTTTACTTCCTGATTTGATATAACTATAATTGGTCGTGAGTTATTAGTATGTGTAGCTAAATGCGGCGGATTTTTGTTTTTATCATCTACGTTTGATTGTTTACAAAAATGTTCATTCAACAAGCTTGCTTTTTCTTTATCTACAGACGCGGTTGTGTCATTCTGAATTAGTGTTGGAATCTGATTACTCAAATTATCACTCGTTATTAAGGATTTAGTCATTTTAAACCAGTTTTTAGCTGTAATATTGTCTTCATTAATTTTATCTATTATGGATTGTTTATAGTCATGTTTGGCTTTTCGTATATGTTTTGTTACTTCATTTCTCTTGTTTCTGAAAGTTTGCCAAGCTTGTTCAGTGTTGAGGTTTTTCGCTTTTTTGTGAAGTCGTCTTCGTTGTCTGATTAGTTTTCTAACATTGCTCTTCATCCATGGTATATCGTTAGGACGCATGGTTACTATTTTATTAGGTATATACTGTTTTGCTGCGTTTATTATAGTAGAACTAATGTTGCTGACAGACGTGTCTATGTCATTTATTGTTAGTTTGCTTTCCCAGTTTGTATTATGCAGTTGCTGTCTATATTTATCAAAGTCACCTTCATCATATTTCCAAATGTGACGTTTGAATGAGGTGGGCTTAGGTTTAGGGAATATGAGAACTACTACTATAGGCGAGTGGTACCTTATAAGATCCGGGACGAATGGATCCGTAACAAAACTCGTGAGAACGGTGCGTGGATTCTTTACGATGATGAGGTCTATTAGAGTTTGTGAGTGTTTGGTGAAATGTGTTGGTTCGGATATGAGTTGGGTAAAGTTGTACGAAGCTATAAGATTGTCTATTTTAGATGCCGATATTGTTTTACCATTCACGGCACTAACCTACTATTCTCTATTTATCCTAACGGTGGTTGGACACATATTTCCATGATCTCTTACACCAATGAAGTAAATGTCGTCGTCTGTTGTTTAATTTTCTTTTATTTGTCTCATCAAAAACATCAACAGCTGGCAGCAATGTTTGTTTGCCGCATTCTAAGGGTTAAGCTATGTATATGATATAAGCGCGACAACCCAGAAAATCACAGTATTGAAAGACTTAGTACGGGGCGCCATGCAGGACAGGTTAATTATGTGTACAAAACCAATTTTGTCCAGACAAAATTGAGTTTTGTAACACTAAAAATCACAAAATTCAATTCTGTGTCACAAAATTCAATTCTGGGTCACAAAATTCAATTCTGTCAATTCTGTGTCACAAAATTCAATTCTGTGTCACAAAATTCAATTCTGCATACGTTTCGTATACAAAATTCATTTTTGTTATAAAGGATTCAATTTTGTAAGACAGAATTGAGTTTTGTGAAGAAAATTCAGTTTTGTGGGACAGAATTCATTTTTGTCCACACAAATTAGTTTGCGTAGGATAGTCTATGTTATCTCTACGTTGATTGGTTGAGATCGGTCTTAGTCCATTTTACTAGATGGTGGAGTACACTTGCAGGTTTAAATATTTCAATGCGAAAATATAACCCAATATATCAATATTATACTTCTTTATGGACAGTTATTTTGGTTATATTATGATTTCAAATGAGTGGTCACACCATATAAGCATATATACTTTGAAGGAGAAATAAGAAAAATATTCAGAATTTTCCCTCAATTATGTAAACAGGGTCAAACATAAAGTAGCCGGGACATAGCTAGACCTGAGAGCATGCCCATATATAGAGAATACCAGGCTAGTGTATTTTGATATCAAGTTTATCAGGCAAGGCTAGGAAACGCGTAGGAATTCCGATGGTTGCCGTGTACAATTATAACGCAAATGAGTTTAAATACGAATGGGTTTGTCAACGTTTAACTGTTTGGAGATAGTTGAAGCAAAATGGCAGAATGAGAAATGAATCATCGGCAGAATGAGAAATGAGATCAAATGAATCATCGACATTGAATGTGTAGACCGGCGACCGTGACCCATTTCTCCAGTGCAGTTTCTGATCAATGGTAGTCCTTCTTACATGCGTGTGCAGAATTGAATTTTGTGACACATAATTGAATTTTGTGACACAGAATTGAGTTTTGTGGCACAAAAGTGAATTTTGTGACACAGAATTGAATTTTGTGGCACAAAAATGAATTTTGTGGCACAAAATTGAGCCATGTCCCACTTGGCGCCCCGTACTTAGTACTGAAATATGTTATCTCCACAAAAATGGATCATTTGCGGAACTAGAGACTGAAAGTTGCATATTTTCTCAATCATCATCCAGATGCAAATGTACGGTGATGGTGCAAACCCATTCCCATCCATACGTTTTCGCTAGAATAAATTACTGTTTGAAACATCCAGAAAAAGAAGTATAAAACTGGCGGCTAACTGATCACTGCTACCTAACTGTGAGAACTAAAGATAATAGCTGCTGTATTCATACGCACGAAATATCTTGATTCGTATTTTCCAGAATTTAAATGATAAACTGAGTTCAAAAATAGTATATGTAGAGTTTTAGATACAAAGCAAGATATACCAAAACGCCATAGGCACAGGGCACTATTTTATTGGTCGTACTCGCCGTTTAGGCGTAGCACGACAATATGGCTACCCCCATAGAAATTTGCGTGACACAACATGCTATCTCAAGGGAGATAACATATAAAAATGCCAGTTCTACCCATATTCCAACGTGTGTACCCGACTCTTTAGGTGAATTAAGTCACAATTAGATCACGATTCTTCCACATGTAGGGGAGATAATCCGCGAGCTTTAGCTGTAGAATCTGCCCATTACGACAGCATCATGCTTATAAACCGGGGTAGTTTGACTGAATGACAGTCGGTGTAGGCCCTGATGAGACCGCGTTGTTGCTCGGGCTGACCAGGTACTAAGCCGGCTGCACACGTCATAATGTCCCTGTCCTGTCCTGTCCTGTCGTCGACATACTATCTTGATTGGACGAGGGAAATATGTAGATTAAATTAAAAATCCATATCACAATTATAACTGGCAATTTCATGTATCTGACGAGATTTCATGTTAGGTATGTCACCCATCTAATTTTTATCAGTTAGTAAGACATCTTGACGCGATAACTATATATTTATAACAAGGTGTATTAATAAGGTGACACTGAATGATCACGTGGTTACAACAACAACAACAAGTACTGAAACTTCCAGAAGCCCTCCTATTCAAAGTACGTATTCTTTTAGTTTGCCCTTATTATGTAGCCGATTTTGATGAAGAATTGCGCATCAAACACGTCTTGTTAAGCTGCATTTGGTGGTCTCGGTACTGTGGCCCAAACTTCTGTCGTTTTTGCGAAGAATCGATTTCCGTATAAATCGATTATTCGCAAAAACGACATAAATATGTGCCGAACTCCCGGGACCACCAAATGCAACTCATGAAGACACGTTTGCTGCGCCATATTTCATTAAAATCCGTTGCCTATTAAGAAAAATATCAAACAATACTTACTTAGTGGGACCGGGTGCGCTTTCAACACTTTCAGCCATTGGTGTTGTTGTTGTAACCACGTGATCATGCCATCATATTGATGCACTGATTTTGCAAATTGTAGTTATATAACGAGATGACGCCTTTATAGACCGGGGGCCCGTTTCACTAAACGTCGTAGGACTAAAATGTTCGTAATTGAAAATTTAGGATCGTGTGAAAATTTAAATTGATGGATTTACATTTATTGAGCATATGCTGCATATGCAGCATATGCTCAATAAATGTAAATCCAATAATTGTTTACAAGAAAACATTGTTAATATGAAATTTACAGACAATCAAAATTTTGCACTTACGAACATTTTAGTCGTACGAAGTTTAGTGATACGGCCCCCAGATCAATAGTCTCTAGCTCAAAGAACTACTGACCGCACATCACATTTCCCTTATATTGTTATATGCCTGCCATATTTCATAAAAATCCGTTGCATAATATAGACAATATAAAAGAATATGTACGCGCTTCTGGAAGTTTCAGTAATTGGTGTTGTTGTTGTAACCACTTGATCAGGCACCTTGTATAAGCAATGCTAACCCCACGTGCATGGTCAGTATAGATGATATTACTGATTACAGGGGCTTATAATTACGGAGCCCAGCAGGTGACATGGATTTTTATTAAATTGAGGGAACGAATTGTTACTTCATGGGAACGAATTAATACAAACACAAGTCTACGTCCTCTGCAGGACTCCGTAGATAATGTAACAGTTACGAAAACTTATAAGTTGGGTTAATACGACTTATCTATCAGGTTATCACGTGACGTGAATGTCAGAATTATGGCATTATATTGATGCACTGTTCTTGTACTTTGTAGTTAAGACATACGGTAAGGTAGAATAAGACGATTATGTGGATTACGACGGCTCGTCTATCACGTTGTGTGGATGCCAGAAAGTATCCCGAAGTTTCTGTGTGTAACACAGGGCGACTTACAGGAAATTCGGGTAGAAATGTAAGTCACCCTGCGTTACAGACAGGAAATTCGGGGTAGAAATGTAAGCCGCCCTGCGTTACAGACAGGAAATTCGGGGTAGAAATGTAAGTCGCCCTGCGTTACAGACAGGAAATTCGGGGTAGAAATGTAAGTCGCCCTCTGATACAGACAGGAAATTCGGGGTAGAAATGTAAGTCGCCCTGCGTTACTGTCACAAATTGATATAATAGGCTAGGCTATTCCAATCAGTTAATCAGGTTTGTAACCCCCAGGCAGGTATGCATGCCAGAAAATGTGAGTATATGTTGGCATATTGGGTGAGCGGATTAGTAGTTGATTGACTGAGTGAGATACAAGTAATTTGGTTAGTTGGGACATAGCTTGTGTGGTGAAAACACTGATAGGAATGACCAAGTTCGAGGTCGGAATATAAGTGAAATTAATATAATATGGACAATGTTGTGAGGAGATGATACGATGTACATGGTGACATAGAGTGGATATCGTCTTGTATTCAGACTGATGTCGTGGTTACCACCAGTATAGCAGAGAATATTTGGCAGTAGAGAGGTAAGTGTACTGTAACTGCAAGTAGTACTTTGTGAATTGTGTGGAATTTTACTGAAATATGGGTTGGGTGAGGATTAAGTTATCGGATTCCTAGTTCATCTTGTTAATCTAATATTTCTGGTAATAAGAAAGTAAACGACGGAATTCTGGGGATCTTTGTATTTCTGGTCTTCTCATCATCACACATCAACAAGACATTTTGTTATTTTTTTCCTCTTCCTGTTTCGACTGCCTCCCGCATCTCCCTGCACTAGACCAGCAGATGCCGAGAAATACAGGCACCAGCAGAACAAGGGAAGTCACTGGCTTATGTTACAAAAGTTACTAAGGGAAGAAACTGTAGCAAAACAATTACTATATGAAAAATGAGTTCCTTCCCCTGCATCAGTTAGATATTTCCAATGGTACTAATAAAGCATAATTATAACATCCCGCCCCTCAAAACAAAATTGGTTACAATTTTTTAGTACGAGTACCATGCGAAATATCAAACATATCTTTACTATAAAGATTTTTTTTTTTTTTATAAAAGCAAATAAACAAAAATTGCATGTCGGCCTATACTATAGGCTATAACTCAAATATGAATAAGTGTACTGTACTGAACATAAGTTTCCCCAGTAGACGTATTGTGTGTTGCCCATTTCAAATAAAACGAGGATCAACAATCTCTGCAGCGAAGATAGATCACTATCTGTTTTCAGGCATGCATCCATCCTCTCACAAAGTCCGTGATCAAGGGACAACACTCACACACCTCACATACACAGATCGTGATATATCACCCAAGCATACGTTTGCATAACCAAATAATACAAGAAATGCCACACAACATCAGTCCACAGACAAAAAATATATCAAATTAATAGCATAAGTTCACCATCCATGGATGTAGCTAGCATAAACATGTTGACATGGCTCACCTACTATAGTACAATCATTATCTGATACCAAACTAACACATAATTCAACTAAAAACTTTTCAAAACATTTTTATGCCAGGTATACCAATACCCAATCATGAACGTTGTATGCATACACCTTGACTAGAACTTCAATAAAAAAAAAATACTCCTTTGACATCAATCAAGTTTTATAGTTGCATCGTGTGCACATCATTGTGAGGTTCCACTTACGAAGAAACCTTCACAAAACAATGCAAAAGTGGCAGCCTATAAAACTTATCACAATGTCAACAGCGACGATCACTTTCATTTACGGTACACTAAGGTACCAAATGTAGTCATGGAAAAATATTTGCTGACAATCATAGGATGTATCTTACAATGCATGGAAACATTTGATCGTTCATCACTGTGTCTGACAAATACTTCAAAATACTGCATTTACCTTGTACAAAAGTAGACATTTGCAATTTTAAACTGAGAAAAACAATATGTGAAGACAATCGTTTAAATGAAATGCACTCTACTGAATAAAAGCATCCACAATTATCAACGTGTCCGGACAAATATTGTACACAACTCTCCTGTACTATAATCTGATAATACATCATCAATAAACATGTAAGTATGTGACGCACCACGACTCATAGGGACCAAACATTATTTTGAACAGTGTAGATCCTCATCATTATGTCCAGTCCTGGATAATGATCTAGATCTAAAATGTCCATCAGAAACATCATAAGTCGCGTCTAAAGTGTCATATCGACAAATTGTGAACAGTTTAGGCCCTGATCAGAATGCATGTGTATGCACGCTGATCTGGGGCCACACTGGTCAATATTCGATAGTTACCATGACGTGTCACATTATAAGGGATAAAATATGAACAATTACATGTAATACACAAATCACAAAACTAGTATTTAAAATGTTCATAAAGATACTACAGTATATGTAGTACATGTACATAATTTTAGCAAATCTGAATTCAAATTTCTGCAATGATGAAATTAAAATTAGCGTTTTACGACTCATCGACAGGTAACATCATTACATGTAAGACAAAATTGCAAATTCAGCTCTGAATTTACAAATGACAATGTCATGATCTGGTGCCATTACTGCACCAAAATCATATGGCCCATAAACTTTTTAATCAGCTCTTAGCATGAAAACAAAACTACATGTACGCATCGAAAAGTGTATACTTCTAACGGCATGTATCTAACGACGATTGTCGGCCTGTTAAATGTATACATTTTGTAACTGCTAATGACAACAACAAAACTGATACTGGTATATCACATGCAACTATGTGACAAATGGAGGAGGCCTAGCTTGCACTAACGCTTTCGTTTTGCAGTTCAGGCTGGAAGCAGTGACCCATTTTGAATTCTGTGCAGGCTCACCAACAATCTGCACTAAATATCGTAGACCATTTTGTGTGTGTTTTTGGGCTAAGACCCGTTTCACTTTACAACCATCTGAATCTGATATCGGTAGCTGTATTGTATTAGGATCAACATGATCCGAGTCTCTGTATCTGACTGGTTTGCGTATTTCTCGTTTCGGTCGCGTGTTCAGCGGAATTATATCCTGTAAAGCACATTCAACAGTGTCATCGTTACATGTAGGTTTACACTGAATGATTTGGGTGTTGGCTGCTCCAGGAATATCCGTCTGTGTTGATTGTTCTGCATATAATTTCACTGGCACTTTATCAGTTACTGTGAAAAAGTTATCGGGTGTTGGTTGCCGTACATGTGCACTTTTAAGTCTGTCGATGTGCACAGGTCGCGCAAACTGTTTATGTCCTTCTGGATCCTTCAATTCAACCATATGTGAGCTCACAACGCAGTCGATAACATATGGACCTACATAATAATGTCTAAGCTTCTTTGCTGCTCCAGGAGAATCGGAATATAAGTACACGTAGTCGCCTTGGGAAAATGTAGAATCCACTTTGTTTTCATTTACGCGAGTTTCCATGTCAGTCTTGGCTTTTGCCAAATTGTCACTAACGTTACTGCGGATTTGTTGAAGTAATTCTACCTTCTTCTCCATGAATTTCTCCGTGTCCTTCGGCAATGACTGCAAACTGAATTTGTGATTCACGAGTGGGAACTTCGGGCGTTGTGCGAACAACACTTCAAAAGGCGAGTAGCCCAAACTTGCATTCACTGAATTGTTAATCGCGAACACTACTGTATGAAGATAGGTGTCCCAATTGTTTTACATTCATTGTTCATGTATGGGGTGAGACGATTTGCCAGTGTTCCATGTGTACGTTCACAAGCACCAAGACAGTGGTGGACGAAACTGGGGGTGAATTGTTGGGAAATACCCAGCATGTGGCACAACTCCTGCGTAACTCGGGCGGTAAATTCAGAACCTTGGTCTGTGACAAGCGTGTCACACACTCCGTAAGTCGTAAATAGCTGGAACAGGGCCTCGGAAACAGTCAGGGCGTCTTTGCTGGCGATTGGTACTGCATACAGAAACTTTGAGAATAAGTCCAGGGCCGTGAAAACGTAACAGTTTCCTCTCGCGGTACATGGCAGCGGACCATACAAATCTATCTCCCACACAGAAAAAGGTGCGACAGGTGTAGGATAAGCGACTATAGCATGTTTCAAATGTACCTTGGTTACTTTCCGCGCTTGACACTCATGACACGATCTAACATAGTCTGAAACGATTGTAGCAAGCCGTGGGAAGTAGTAGTGTTCCTTCACTCTGTCTATCGTGTCCTGTATACCACCGTGACCACCGAGGGGTGAATCATGGAATAGTTTCAACACAACCGTTAGTAGACACTGTGGTAGGACCAGCTGGTAGTGTGAATGAGATTTTGTTCGTTTGGCTTTAGCAACGCGAGAATGAAATAGCACGTTATCGATCAAGGCATAGTCTGATTGCTGAATGAGTATTTCTCTAGCTTTACGTTGAGAATGGGGCAAAGTTCCGGTTGACAAATATTCAATAAGTTGGCTCAAGTCTTTGTCCGTCTCCTGACATTTACGAATACTGCTTGGACTCATGTCAATTTGTGATAATGCGCGTATTTTTCCTATTTCTGAAACTGTATCGGTATCCGTGATATTAACAGTCGAAGAATCGTCATCAGGAGTTTGTGAACTGATATGACTAGTCATCAATGTATGAGAATGGGGAGGAACATGTTCATTTGCACTATCCGTCCTTGTAGGGCTTTCAGATCTACACTGTTTGTTAACACAGACATCAGTGATTGTGCTACACTGTATGTTGCTATGGAGTACCCTCTCGTTGCTATGGGAAACACTCTCGTCTAGGAATTGTTCGTTGCTATGGGAAACACTCTCGTCTAGGAACTGTTCGTTGCTATGGGAAACACTCTCGTCTAGGAACTGTTCGTTGCTATGGGAAACACTCTCGTCTAGGAACTGTTCGTTGCTATGGGAAACACTCTCGTCTATGCACTGTTCGTTGCTATGGGGAACATTATCCGATAAGCATTGTTCGTTGCTATGGGAACCACTCTTCGCTGTAGCCCGATGATGTGTTCTGATACGTCGTCTGTTAGGCTTCAACTGGATAGGCCTATCCATACAGAAACCGTCTTCTGTGTCGGCATCATATAGATCACACTCGCACTGCAGCCGAATTTGGTTCACATGTGGTAATGTCTCGTATGTGCCTGTAGGGGTGATAACTCTGATCTGTGTAGACTTTTCTGGAACATACTCGAAAAATGGGTCTTCTTCTTCAGGACTGGAGTCGAGCATTTCTGGGAATTGTTCTGTACGGGAGAGAGCGTCTGCAACTACCATCTGCGCAGCTGGTTTGTAGATTATATCAAAATCAAACTGTTGCAATATCGCTAACCAACGTTCATAAATTGCACCTTTGAATTGTTTTTGAAACAACGGTCGCAGGGCCTGATGGTCACACTCAACGACAAAATGTCTACCTCGTAGATATGATGCACAATCTAACACACTTGTGACGACACCGAGTAGTTCCAATTTTGTCGGTCCGTAACTTCGTTGCCATGGCGACAGTCCTTTAGATCCAAAGCGAACAACTCTAGAACATCCGTCATTGTCTACTTGATACAGCATGTATCCAATCCCTTTACTACTGGTATCTACTCCTAGTCGAAATTCATTATCAAAGTTTGGAAATGCCAGTGCATGTGAGTTAATGACACAATCTTTGAGCGTCTGAAAGCTAACCGCGCATTCACTACTCCAGGTAAATTCCACACCTTTCTTCAGTAAGCTGTATAGAGGGTTAGCTATGGCGCTATAGTTCGGTATGTACTTTCGAAACCAATTCAGCATACCTAACGCACGTTGAAGCTCTGACCTATTTGTTGGGGTAGGATAGTCTTTCAAGATTTCAATTCTGTCACTTGGAGGCTTAATACCATTCTTTGATATGTCATGGCCCAAAAACACACAATGTGATTTTGCAAACTTACACTTTTTGGGTCCTAGTTTCAAGCCTGACTGCTGCAGTCTAGTCAATACCTCACGCAAAATATCCAGATGTTTTTCAAAAGATTCAGAAAATATACATACATCGTCCAAGTAACACAACACAGAAATATATGTCAAACCTTTCAAAATCTTATCCATCAACAACTGGAATGAATTTGGTGACGTGCGTAAACCCATGGGTAGTCTCAGGAGCTTGAAGGTACCATAACAGGTATTGAAGCCTGTATACTTGGTAGAATTGTCAGCAATTTTCATCTGGAAAAATCCAGAGCTCATATCAAGTGAAGTTATGTAATTTGGTACACTTTCAGAAAATGACTCTGTTAAGTCTTGTAAATCAGGAATTGTATAACGGAAATCCTGAGTTTGCGTGTTTAAGTACCGAAAATCACAACAGAAACGATACGACGAGAGACTTTGCTCTCTCGTGATATTGTTTGGGTCAATTTTCGGTTTGTTGCGTTTTGCGACAAGGACTACAGGACTTGTTATAGGTACTTCTTCAGTTTCTGAGACTGGTACTATAATGCCCTGTTTCAGGAGTTCATCAAGCTGGTGCCTCAGCACCTGTTTTTTATCTGGGGGTAGCCGATATGGGCGCTGGTGCTTAGAGGGAGCATCCGGTTTTAAGTGTATCTGATGTTCAACTAACGTGGTAAGGCCGAGCTGCGGACTTTCATCTGTCATGAACACATCTTTGTGTTCATACAGGCAGTCAAATACTTGGTCCCTTTCATGCTGGGGCAATTCTGCATTTACGTCAAAATATGACTGAAATTTTACAAATTCTGGATCCGATCTATCAGGTTTGAGGAATACAGGTGAAGAACTCTGAAACACACCAGACACCTCGTCAGACTGTGACTGTACTGTGGCGCGTGCACATGATAAGTTTGAAACTGGTACATCATAACCAAATCGACAGAATTGTCACATAATTTGAAACTTGCTAGAATTGTGCCCTTATTTACATGAACCCTGTCATTTCCTGGGTTAAGAACTTTAACCGGTACCATATGATCCTGGTTACATGTGACAACCGCTTTAGCAACTAATAATCCTTTATGTGACATCTCTGCATGAGTGGAACACACACCCTGCATACCCACGACAATGTCTTTTGAGAGTCTACCTGTAACCATACACTCAGAGTTTGGTTCTAGTACAAATGTTTGCTTGCATCTGACTTTCGTGGTACTCTTTACACCAGAAAAACATGTATTTTTACTAAAATCAAGAACAATGTTATTTAATTTCATGTAGTCAGTACCAAGAATGACAGCGTGTGAAGCACTATCTAATATGTAGACAAATACTGTGGCTATTTCACTAGTAGGTGTATGGCGAAACTGGACGCTTGCAGTACCATAAACATTAATTGATTGATTGTTAGCTAATACCACTGTGTTTGCACATGGCTGCAAACCCACAATGGATGACTGGGGAATGGAATCAAAAAATGACTTTGAAACAATGTTTATGCTGCTGCCAGAGTCCAGCAAGGCCGTAGTGCGTTTGCTTCCAACATAAATATTCAAGTACATGAAATTTGGTTCATTTCGCGTCGGCGATACATTAGCAGCTTCATGAGTGTTATCAGTTAGGCCTGACTGTGCTGCGACACTGTCAGGCCTGACTGGTTTAGCTGTGGGCAGTCACGCGCACCATGCCCAGTAGAATCGCATAACTGACATATCAATACTGTTGCTGCTGTCGGAGCAGGGCACGCCTTTGCAATAGTGCACTCCTTTGCAATATGTCCATTCTGCTTACAAAGTTGGCATTCGGCAGTCGGTGACTTGGGCCCGTTGCCCGTCCACTGACAGCGGGCTTTTATGTGCCCTTCACCGTCACATTTGTAACACTTGCGCGTGCTGTAACCGGGTCGCGTGCTGTAACCGGGTCGCGTGCTGTAATCGGATCGCACACTTCCGGTACTGGTTTGTGTATTATAACGCGAACGTGTATTCGGACTGTAGTTGTTGCTAGTATTCAGTTGTTCTAACCGCTTGTTTATCTGTTCAATTTGTGTCTGGACACTTGGACCTGGCGTAGCTGCACTTGGACCTGGTGTAGCTGCGCTGATAGACGACTCTTCGGCACGGTAGCCATGCGCTTCTCCAGTCTTCGCCACATGAAGGGCATCACGGAATGTTTGGACACGACCGGCGCGAACGAAAAAACGTAACTGAGGTGGCAGTCCATCCACAAACTTGAATGTGAGGTCTCGATCGCTCTTTCCCAACCGCCGCCCCTTTTCCATGACAACGCTGTGAAACTCTTCTATTGGTTGAGATGTTCTCAGAGTAAGACTGTTGTACGACGCCTCATCCGCGATGAGTTTTGGACTTGCCTCGTCACAGTACTCGCGATGAAAAGCATCCTTCAACTTCAGAAATGACACTTTTTCAGAGTCCGGAAGCGAGTTGTACCATATGAGCGCTGGCCCCTGCATGTGAAGGTGGAAAGCCGCCACACAACGTTTGGATTCGGGGTCGATGTTGGACAATAAAATATAAGAATCAAATTCTGCCAAAAATTTGATAGCGTCATCGTGCATATAGCCACTGAATTTAGAGCATCTTTCCAACGGAGGAGGCACAATAAACTGTGTTGTGGGAGTAAACTGTGTTGTGGGAGTAAACTGTGTACCGCTATACATGGTGCGTGCTGGAGTTGAGGCATCAAAATAATGTAACAGAGGCATGTTGGTATCACTTGTCACTCCAGTTGACACAGTTCTCGTTTTAAACGGATCCAAATCTCTGAAAGTGTCATCCATTATGTCCTTCATAAAGGGGTTTGTGGAATTCATTTTTGGTTTTCGGGATAAATCACTGCACGAGGTTCAATTTGAATATCAATGTAGCTGAAGTGTCAGGCTGATCTGTGTAATCCTGACTTAATAAGTTTTTGTAAGAGTTAATTTTGGATTCTCCACCATATCGGATTCCTAGTTCATCTTGTTAATCTAATATTTCTGGTAATAATAAAGTAAACGACGGAATTCTGGGGATCTTTGTATTTCTGGTCTTCTCATCATCACACATCAACAAGACATTTTGTTATTTTTTTCCTCTTCCTGTTTCGACTGCCTCCCGCATCTCCCTGCACTAGACCAGCAGATGCCGAGAAATACGGGCACCAGCAGAACAAGGGAAGTCACTGGCTTATGTTACAAAAGTTACTAAGGGAAGAAACTGTAGCAAAACAATTACTATATGAAAAATGAGTTCCTTCCCCTGCATCAGTTAGATATTTCCAATGGTACTAATAAAGCATAATTATAACAAAGTAATATACATGGGCGTAAAGGGGTGAATGGGAATGTAATTGCAGATCGGGCAGCTGATATGGACCCACCCTTCGCAATGTGGAGTGACTGACGATTTACAATATGGGGAAGACAATCCAGTACTGTTTGATCTGTGTTTAATAGTAATATGGTGATACAGAGAGATGCAGAATCAGGACAGACGGGTGGATTACGGTTGGACTAAATCTTGTATCCTTTCGTTAATTGAGTTACACATAAACTATTTGTGCATAGTGGTTACAGTATTGAGTTAGTATAAACAACAACTATGAAGGGTTGTATACAACGGTATACCTTGTGGAAGAACATATAATTACCATAATAGAGATTATTGAAGACTATACAAACAGTGATTTATATGTTGGAAGAATTATTAGAGACGATATTTTTGTAGTATCAGTGACTTGGTGAATAAATGTTGAAGTGTTGTTATTGTACAATGTAATTGATAATTGCAGTGTTGATATTTGGGAAATAATGATAAGACACTTATTGACATTTGATAATTGTAAAATGGAGTTACTGATGTACTAAGTGAATCTCTATAGTTCCTGGTCTTTTATACATATTATACCTCTCGTCTATCCTATCGACATTACTATTCTACTCTATCTTCCATCAGTGGGTATATGTTGTCGGTTATGTAATACAAAACAAAATTAAACAGAAGCATCATGTGTGATATATATTAAACCCAAACTATTACATGTGACAGTTACAGACAGGAAATTCGGAGTAGAAATGTAAGTCGCCCTGCGTTACAAACAGGACATTCGGGGTAGAAATGTAAGTCGCCCTCTGATACAGACAGGAAATTCGGGGTAGAAATGTAAGTCGCCCTGCGTTACAGACAGGAAACTCGTAGTAGAAATGAAAGTCGCCCTGTGTTACAGACAGGAAATTCGGGGTAGAAATGTAAGTCGCCCTGAGTTACAGACAGGAAATTCGGGGTAGAAATGTAAGTCGCCCTGCGCTACAGACAGGAAATTCGGGGTAGAAATGTAAGTCACCCTGCGTTACAGACAGGAAATTCGGGTGAGTTACAGACAGGAAATTCGGGGCAGAAATGTAAGTCGCCCTGCTTTACAGACAGGAAATTCGGGGTAGAAATGTAAGTCGCCCTGCGCTACAGACAGGAAATTCGGGGTAGAAATGTAAGTCACCCTGCGTTACAGACAGAAAATTCGGGTGAGCTACAGACAGGAAATTCGGGGCAGAAATGTAAGTCGCCCTGTTTTACAGACAGGAAATTCAGGGTAGAAATGTAAGACGCCCTGTGTTACAGACAGGACATTCGGGGTAGAAATGTAAGCCGCCCTCTGTTACAGACAGGAAGTTCGGGGTAGAAATGTAAGTCGCCCTGAGTTACAGACAAGAAACTCGTGGTAGAAATGTAAGTCGCCCTGTGTTACAGACAGGAAATTCGGGGTAGAAATGTCAGTCGCCCTGCGTTACAGACAGGAAATTTGGGGTAGAAATGTAAGTCGCCCTGCGTTACAGACAGGAAATTCGGGGTAGAAATGTAAGTAGCCCTGCGTTACAGACAGGAATTTCGGGGTAGAAATGTAAGTCACCCTGCGTTACAGACAGGAAATTCGGGGCAGAAATGTCAGTCGCCCTGTGTTACAGACAGGAAATTCGGGGAGAAATGTAGGTCGCCCTGAGTTACAGACAGGAACTTCAGGGTAGAAATGTAAGTGGCCCTGCGTTACGGACATGAAATTCAGGGTACAAATGTCAGTCGCCCTGTTTTACAGACAGGAAATTCAGGGTAGAAATGTAGGACGCCCTCTGTTACAGACAGGAAGTTCGGGGTAGAAATGTAAGTCACCCTGAGTTACAGACAGACAGGAAATTCGGGGCTACAGACAAGAAGTTCGGGGTAGAAATGTAAGTCTCCCTGAGTTACATACAGGAAATTCGGGGCAGAAATGTAAGTCGCCCTGCGTTACAGACAGGAAATTCGGGGTAGAAATGTAAGTCGCCCTGCGTTACAGACAGGAAATTCGGGGTAGAAATGTAAGTAGCCCTGCGTTACAGACAGGAATTTCGGGGTAGAAATGTAAGTCACCCTGCGTTACAGACAGTAAATTCGGGGCAGAAATGTCAGTCGCCCTATGTTACAGACAGGAAATTCGGGGAAGAAATGTAGGTCGCCCTGAGTTACAGACAGGAACTTCAGGGTAGAAATGTAAGTGGCCCTGCGTTACGGACATGAAATTCAGGGTACAAATGTCAGTCGCCCTGTTTTACAGACAGGAAATTCAGGGCAGAAATGTAGGACGCCCAGTGTTACAGACAGGAAATTCGGGGTTGAAATGTAAGTCGCCCTCTGTTACAGACAGGAAGTTCGGGGTAGAAATGTAAGTCACCCTGAGTTACAGACAGACAGGAAATTCGGGGCTACAGACAAGAAGTTCGGGGTAGAAATGTAAGTCGCCCTGAGTTACATACAGGAAATTCGGGGCAGAAATGTAAGTCGCCCTGCGTTACAGACAGGAAATTCGGGGTAGAAATATATGTCGCCATGTGTTACAGACAGGACATTCAGGGTATAAATGTAAGTTGCCCTGGGTTACAGACAGGAAATTCAAGGTAGAAATGTAACTTGCCCTGCGTTACAGAAAGGAAATTCGGAGTAGAAATGTAAGTCACCCTGCGTTACAGACAGGAAATTAAAGGTAGAAATGTAAGTAGCCCTGCGTTACAGACAGGAAATTATGGAAAGATATGTAAGTCACCCTGTGTTACAGACAGGAAATTCGGGGTAGAAATGTAAGTCGCCCTGTGTTACAGACAGGAAATTCAGGGTAGAAATGTAAGTCGCCCTGCGTTACAGACAGGAAATTCAGGGTAGAAATGTAAATCGACCTGTGTTACAAACAGGAAATTCGGGGTAGAAATGTAAGTCGCCCTGTGTTACAGACAGGAAATTCGGGGTAGAAATGTAAGTCGCCCTGCGTTACAGACAGGAAATTCGGGGTAGAAATGTAAGTCGCCCTGTGTTACAGACAGGAAATTCGGGGTAGAAATGTAAGTCGCCCTGCGTTACAGACAGAACATTCGGGCTAGACAGAAATGTGTCATTGTACTGATGCACTCTTCATGTGTGTTGTAGGACCAAATAAATCCAGACGGAGAACAAAGATGGATTCCCGGTTCAGCTACTCGTGTACACCCCTACTGGAGCCATACCTGTATGCGTCGATACCCGACCAAGTACGGAAACTGGCGGAAGAGGATCCGAACAGACCGGCTTTCATATTTTACGACATTGACCGGAAACGGTGCGTTATCTCGAGAAAGGAATTGCTAGACCAGTCCACGTCTCTGGCAAGGAAACTTGTGAAGCTTGGCTTGAAGAAAGGTGACACAGTCGGTATTTGTATGAATAATTCGATGAACATGCTGCTGTCTGTACTGGCCGTGTCGTCTGCGGGTGGGATTTGGTTTGCCATGTCGACCAATCTCAAGGACGGAAGTGACATCACGGAAACCATGAACGACATGAAGGCGCATACTTTGATTATCGACGCAGACGTTGGCGATGCAAACTGGGAAATCTTAGAGAATATCCTGCCTTCTGGAAAAGACAATTCTTCCGCTATTCCGGAACTACAAACGGTCATTTGTAACCATGGTAGCGATAAGTCATTCCCGGAAACAGAAGGCCGAATCTCAATGTCATCGCTGCTGAAGCAGACGACTCCGGATATCGCTCTACCAGAAATGTTCCCAGAAGACATTGCGACATACTTTTGTACTTCCGGGTCCGCTGGAAAACCGAAATCGGTGACATATCCGCATTTTACAATCCTAAACTGGACGAAGACGACGAACATCGCGTTGAATATCAAGAACGAAAGCATATTGTTCAACGACCGGCCTTTTGCGTGGGTTGTCGGTCACCCGAGAACTTACCTGACTGACGGAACAACTCGCGTTTTTATTGACACTCGAGTGTCTCTCTCTGGAAACAACATTGGCCATCTGTGCGACATCATCGAGGCTGAACGGTGTGACGTTGTGTATCTACCTGGCTACCTAGCGGCAGACCTGATGAAGAATCCACAATATGCCCCCAAGTTCCAACACGTAAACTCTCTCTTTTTCGCCGGTGAACGTGTACGTCTCGCTAACATCCAAATGAAGGACACGTTCTGTAAGTCTGTATATGCATACTACGGCAACACGGAGTGTGGCGGCGCCTCCGTGTTTACAAGCGAAAACCTGGCTGATTTTGAGGACGGAATCGCGGGCACTCCACTGCAGGGGGTGGAGATGAAAGTCGTCTGCGGAAACGGTGATATTGTCCCGGTTGGCGAGTCGGGTGAGTTGTGTATGCGAAATAACACACGATTCGCTGGCTACCGAAACAGGCCGGACATGTTTAACGCCGCGGTTGATAACGCCGGTTGGTTTCACACGGGCGATATGGCTCATATGAGGCAAGATGGCAACTTCGTGATTGAAGGAAGAACCAAAGAAGTAATTTCCACAGGAACGAATAAATACTTCCCGTGGGCATTGGAGAAATCGCTGAAAAATTGTCCCGGCGCGAAATCCGTCCTCGCTGTAGGCGTTCCGGATATCCGGTTGAATGAGGTAGTATGCGCATGCGTGGTGCCAGAGGAAGGTGTGAAACTCGCAGCAGACGACATAAAGAAGTTCTGTGATGAAACGTTTCTGGAGGAATCTACCGGTCTGGGGCTCAGCTTGAAACCCAGATACCATTTGATCTTCGATAAAGTGCCTCTTACCGCTACGGGGAAAGTTGACAGGCGGATGTGCGGCATACTGGCGAAGGACAGGCTTGGGCTGTGAGCTCATATCCTCACTGTTGGTGCACTCCACGCCGGCGTAAAATGTTTCACGTCGAAAAATATACCGGGTCCCTGGCAAGATGACACTCAGCTCTACTTAGAGCTATCGCATAAATGCATTTTTGTCTAGTAACCGGCGCAAATTTATTGTGCCGGTTACTAGACGAACATGTGTTTATGCAGTAACTTCTGAATGTAATTTGCCTCGAATTTAATTCCTTAAAATGCAATATGTGAACAATAACATACACTTATGATACTTAACGATTGAATATATAACGTTCATAGTTAACGTCTGTTCGTCCGAACTGAATATATAGTTTTTTGTCGAGCCCGCTTGTGGAAAGCGAGACATAGTGATCACAATGATGTCCGGGTGTCCGTGCGTGTGTGCGTGCGTCCGTGCGTCCGTCCGTGCGTGCGTCCGTCCGTCCGAAATCTGCGTTAAAGTTGTTAAATACCTTATATCTCTGCAGTACTAAGTCACATTGACTTGAAACTTCATATGCGTATTAGTCATCATCCATATATTCATGCTGTGTCCCACTCATGCGGCCCATGTGCCCAAGGTCAAGGTCAAATGCCTCGGCGGGCCGCGGCCATCTGGTTTTATTGTAAATATTCAGTTCTGATTTTGGGATCCCCCATTCCCCAACATTTGTACAGATAATATATGGGATTTAGTACTAAACCCATTGACCCGACCTTAAATGACTTTCTCTGTTGATATGCCGTTAAATCCCAACAAACAAAGCAAAAACATGTGTTCTACCGATGTCACAGCAAGTTGGAAGCTCTTTAGAATCGCCTCTCAGATACGATTCTAAAGAACTTCCAACTGGCAGATGTATGGAAGAACTATTAGAAAACCATTTACCTTAGCATATGATTTGCAGGAGCATGAGAGTATTGTATATATATGTTAACATATTAGTAAAACAAGTAGTGTGTCTTGCTCGTGTGCAAGGTATGTGGCCAGATCGTGTCGGTAGACACGGAAATCGATTCTTCGCAAAAACGACATAAGTATGTGCCGAACTCACTGGACGACCAAATACAGCTCATGAAGATGCGTTTGCTGCGCCATATTTCATCAAAATCCGTTTCATATTAAGGAAAATATAAAATAATAATTACTTTGGAGTGGGCAAGATTTTAATACTTTCTGACATTGTTGTTGTTATAACCACGTGATCATGCACCTTGAACAAGCAATATAAAATATAATATAATATGTATTTTTGGGAACAGTGGTATAGTAGTGTAGATCTTGATCCAACTTATGGAGAGGAACTGTGGAATCTAAGCGTTAAAGTGCGGCTCTTGGTCTAAACTGGTCATATAAATTATGTGGCTGTATCTGGAGAAACGGGGCTTATGTGATTTGTGACCAGTGTAGCTTCTGATGAGATATCACACTTGTGTAACCTGATAACGATTTATATTTACATATATCATGACGGTATTTCGTTGAGGGAATGGCGAACAGTGGAGATCCTGATCAGACTGTGCGGATTCACAGGCTGATCTGAATCTACACTGGCCGCAAAACCCATAAACCCCATTTATCACAGCCACATATATACCATAACCTCCATTATCCAGCCACAAATGTTAATATGCGGTTAAACAACTAACAATCAGTTGCGAGAGCTATCCAATAGTCCACATTTGTTGTTAACAATAAAGCATGCAAGCTATATGATATACTTGTATGTGGTTATCTTTATTTCCCCATATAAATTACATTATTGCAGGGCTCCAGATAAGGAATTAGTAATTGAGTATTTTCACTCCATCATTTCTGAAGCAATTGAGTATTTCAATATTTTAATTGGGTAAAATAAAATCACACTACTGTTTACACATCAACAGACAGCAATTATTGAATAGTTTGCTTCGAAATGAAAACATGTCTTGGCATTTCATTAGAACTGTCTACTTGGAGACAATTCTAATGAAATACCAAGATGTGTTTTCATAGAAAATAAGAAAAATATTCTATATTTGTGGTCTGTTATTGTTTTTCGATACTCGCTACTTTTGATTTCAATTGTTTTTTTTGGTAATTTTAATTGGGTATTTACGCAAATACGCAGCTTATCTGGAGTGCTGTTTTTGAAATTTCCAGAACTTCTGGAATGTCAGCAGTTTAATCATTATTACATTTGTGGATAGAAATGTTTGTGTCAGTGACGTAGCCACCTGCATTCATTAGCATGCAAAACTTGGGTTAGGGTTACCCTAAACCTAGCCCAAGTTTTGCATGCTAAAATAACTTCACATTACTGACACAAACATTTCTTAATGCTAACTCTAACCCCATTACTTGTTAATTGATTGGTTTTACGTCCGATCAAAAGCGAGGTCATAGCTGTGTTTATTATACAACAGTTTACAAAAAAAAGCATTATGTTTTACCTTCTGGCGAGCCGGTGGCGTGTAGAAAATACAAACTGGCCTGAAATGTCATACACCCCAGTTATCCTACACATATCAGGAGCTACACTGGCCACATATGGCATAACATTTCTCCGGTCACAGATCAGGAGCCAGACTGGCCACAAATGACATAGGCCTCATTTCTCCAGTCACAGATCAGGAGCTAGACAGGCAACAAATGTCATAAGCCTCAGTACAGATCAGGAGCCAGACTGGCCACAGAGGCATAATACTCATTTCTCCCGTCACAGATCGGCAGCTAGAATGGCCACATAGGAATAAGACTCATTTCTCCCGACACAGATCAGCTAGACTGCCCATATAGGAACAAGCTATTTCTCGTCACAGGATCGCTAGACTGCCCATATAGGAATAAGACTCATTTCTCCCGTCACAGATCAGGAGCTGGGGACTGCCACATAGATAGGACCTATTTCTACGCTACGATCAGGAGCTAGACGGGCAATAGGGAATAAGACTCGTTTCTCCCGTCACAGATCAGGAGCTAGATGCACATAGGAATAGACTATTCTCCGTCACAGATCAGGAGCTAGACTGGCCACATAGGAATAAGACTCGTTTCTCGTCACAGATCGGGAGCTAGCATGGCCACTAGAATAGACTAATTTCTCCGTCACAGATACCGGAGCTAGATGGCCATAGGAATAAGACTTTACTACCGTCACGATCAGGAGCTAGACGGGCACTGGGAATAAGACTCGTTTATCCCGTCACAGACTAGACTTGAATGGCCACATAGGAATAAGACTCATTTCTCCCGTCAAGATCAGGAGCTAGACTGGCAAATAGGAATAGACATATTTCTACCGTCACGATAGGAGGCTAGACGGGCCCCATAGGAATAAGACTCGTTTATCCCGTCACAGATCGGAAGCTAGACTGGCCACTAGGAATAAAGGGACTTATTTCTACCTCACGATCAGGAAGCTGAGACGGCCACATAGGGAATAAGACTGTTTATCACGTTTACAGATCGGAGCGTAGACTGGCCTCATTAGGGAATAAGACTCTTTTCTTCGTCAACAGAGCAGGAGCTAGACTGGCCACATAGGAATAAGACTCATTTCTCCCGTCACAGATCGGGAGCTAGACTGGCCACACAGGACTAAGACTCATTTCTCCCGTCACAGATCGGGAGCTAGACTGGCCACATAGGAATAAGACTCATTTATCCCGTCACAGATCGGGAGCTGGACTGGCCACATAGGAATAAGACTCATTTCTCCCGTCACAGATCGGGAGCTAGACTGGCCACACAGGACTAAGACTCATTTCCCCCGTCACATATCAGGAGCTAGACTGCCCATATAGGAATCAGGCTCATTTCTCCCGTCACAGATTGGGAGCTAGACAGGCCACATAGGAAATAAGACTCATTGCTCCCGTCACAGATCAGGAGCTAGACTGGCCACATAGGAAATAAAACTCATTTCTCCCTTTACAGATCAGGAGCTAGACTGGCCACATAGGAATAAGACTAATTTCTACCGTCACGATCAGGAGCTAGACTGGCCACATAGGAATAAGACTCGTTGATCCCGTCACAGATCGGGAGCTAGACTGGCCACATAGGAATAAGACTCATTTCTCCCGTCACAGATCAGGAACTAGACTGCCCATATAGGAATAAGACTAATTTCTACCGTCACGATCAGGAGCTAAACTGGCTACATAGGAATAAGACTCGTTTATCCCGTCACAGATCGGGAGCTAGAATGGCCACATAGGAATAAGACCCATTTCTCCCGTCACAGATAAGGAGCTAGACTGCCCATATAGGAATAAAGCTCATTTCTCCCGTCACAGATCGGGAGCTAGACAGGCCACATATGAATACGATTCATTTCACCCGTCACCGATCGGGAGATAGACTGGCCACATAGGAATAAGACTCATTTATCCCGTCACAGATCAGGAGCTAGACTGGCCACATAGGAATAAGACTAATTTCTACCGTCACGATCAGGAGCTAGACTGGCCACATAGGAATAAGACTCCTTTATCCCGTCACAGATCGGGAGCGAGACTGGCCACATAGGAGTAAGACTCATTTATCCAGTCACAGATCAGGAGCTAGACTGGCCACATAGGAATAAGACTCATTTCTCCCGTCACAGATCGGGAGCTAGACTGGCCACACAGGACTAAGACTCATTTCTCCCGTCACAGATCGGCAGCTAGACTGGCCACATAGGAATAAGACTCATTTATCCGGTCACAGATCAGGAGCTAGACTGGCCACATAGGAATAAGACTCATTTATCCCGTCACAGATCGGGAGCTAGAATGCTCACATAGGAATAAGACTCATTTTACCCGTCACAGATCGGGAGCTAGACTGGCCACACAGGACTAAGACTCATTTCTCCCGTCACAGATCAGGAGCTAGAATGGCCACATAGGAATAAAACTAGTGTATACCGTCAAAGATCGAGAGCTACACTGGCCACATAGGAATAAGACTCATTTATCCCGTCACAGATCAGCAGCTAGACTGGCCACATAGGAATAAGACTCATTTCTCCCGTCATATATCAGGAGCTAGACTGGCCACATAGGAATAATACTAATTTCTACCGTCACGATCGGGAGCTAGACTGGCCAGATAGGAATAAGACTCCTTTATCCCGTCACAGATCAGGAGCTAGACTGGCCACACAGGACTAAGACTCATTTCTCCCGTCACATATCATGTGCTAGACTGCCCATATAGGAATCAGGCTCATTTCTCCCGTCACAGATCGGGAGCTAGACAGGCCACAAAGGAAATAAGACTCATTGCTCCCGTCACAGATCAGGAGCTAGACTGGCCACATAGGAAATACCACTCATTTATCCCTTTACAGATCAGGAGCTAGACTGGCCACATAGGAATAAGACTAATTTCTACAGTCACGATCAGGAGCTAGACTGGCCACATAGGAATAAGAATCGTTTATCCCGTCACAGATCGGGAGCTAGACTGGCCACATAGGAATAAGACTCATTTCTCTCGTCACAGATCAGGAGCTAGACTGCCCATATAGGAATAAGACTAATTTCTACCGTCACGATCAGGAGCTAGACTGGCCACATAGGAATAAAACTCGTTTATCCCGTCACAGATCGGGAGCTAGAATGGCCACATAGGAATAAGACTCATTTCTCCCGTCACAGATCAGGAGCTAGACTGCCCATATAGGAATAAGACAAATTTCTACCGTCACGATCAGGAGCTAGACTGGCCACACAGGACTAAGACTCATTTCTCCCGTCACATAGCATGTGCTAGACTGCCCATATAGGAATCAGGCTCATTTCTCCCGTCACAGATCGAGAGCTAGACAGGCCACAAAGGAAATAAGACTCATTGCTCCCGTCACAGATCAGGAGCTAGACTGGCCACATAGGAAATACAACTCATTTCTCCCTTTACAGATCAGGAGCTAGACTGGCCACATAGGAATTAGACTAATTTCTACAGTCACGATCAGGAGCTAGACTGGCCACATAGGAATAAGAATCGTTTATCCCGTCACAGATCGGGAGCTAGACTGGCCACATAGGAATAAGACTCATTTCTCTCGTCACAGATCAGGAGCTAGACTGCCCATATAGGAATAAGACTAATTTCTACCGTCACGATCAGGAGCTAGACTGGCCACATAGGAATAAAACTCGTTTATCCCGTCACAGATCGGGAGCTAGACTGCCCATATAGGAATAAGGCTCATTTCTCCAGTCACAGATAAGGAGCTAGACTGCCCATATAGGAATAAGGCTCATTTCTCCCGTCACAGATCGGGAGCTAGACAGGCCACATAGGAATAAGATTCATTTCACCCGTCACCGATCAGGAGATAGACTGGCCACATAGGAATACGACTCATTTATCCCGTCACAGATCAGGAGCTAGACTGGCCACATAGGAATAAGACTAATTTCTACCGTCACGATCAGGAGCTAGACTGGCCACATAGGAATAAGACTCGTTTATCCCGTCACAGATCGGGAGCGAGACTGGCCACATAGGAATAAGACTCATTTCTCCCGTCACATATCAGGAGCTAGACTGGCCACATAGGAAATAAGACTCATTTATCCCGTCACAGAGCAGGAGCTAGACTTGCCACATAGGAATAAGACTCATTTCTCCCGTACAGATCGTGAGCTAGACTGGCCACACAGGACAAAGACTCATTTCTCTCGTCACAGATCAGGAGCTAGACTTGCCACATAGGAATAAGACTCGTGTATCCCGTCACAGATCGGGTGCTAGACTGGCCACATAGGAATAAGACTCATCTATCCCGTCACAGATCAGGAGCTATACTGGCCACATAGGAATAAGACTCATTTCTCCCGTCACATATCAGGAGCTAGACTGGCCACATAGGAATAATACTAATTTCTACCGTCACGATCGGAGCTAGACTGGCCAGATAGGAATAAGACTCCTTTATCCCGCCACAGATCAGGAGCTAGACTGGCCACACAGGACTAAGACTCATTTCTCCCGTCACATATCAGGAGCTAGACTACCCATATAGGAATCAGGCTCATTTCTCCCTTCACAGATCGGGAGCTAGACAGGCCACATAGGAAATAAGACTCATTTCTCCCGTCACAGATCAGGAGCTAGACTGGCCACATAGGAAATAACACTCATTTCTCACGTCACAGATCAGGAGCTAGACTGGCCACATAGGAATAAGACTAATTTCTACCGTCACGATCAGGAGCTAGACTGGCCACATAGGAATAAGACTCGTTGATCCCGTCACAGATCGGGAGCTAGACTGGCCACATAGGAATAAGACAAATTACTCCCGTCACAGATCAGGAGCTAGACTGCCCATATAGGAATAAGGCTCATTTCTCCCGTCACAGATCGGGAGCTAGACTGGCCACATAGGAAATAGGACTCATTTCTCCCTTCACGGATCAGGAGCTAGACTGGCCACATAGGAATAACACTCATTTATCCCGTTACAGATCGGTAGCTAGACTGGCCACATAGGAATAAGAATAATTTCTATCGTCATGATCTGGAGCTAGACTGGCCACATAGGAATAAGACTCATTTCTCCCGTCACATATCAGGAGGTAGACTGGCCACATATGAATAAGACTCATTTCTCAAGTCACATATCAGGAGCTAGACTGCCCATATAGGAATAAGACTCATTTCTACCGTCACGATTAGGAGCTAGACTGGCCACATAGGAATAAGATTCATTTCTCCCGTCACAGATCAGGAGATAGACTGGCCACATAGGAATAAGACTCACTTATCCAGTCACAGATCGGGAGCTAGACTGGTCACATAGGAATAAGAACAATTTCTACCGTCACGATCAGGAGCTAGACGGGCCACATAGGAATAAGACTCGTTTATCCCGTCACAGATCGGGAGCAAGACTGGCCACATAGGAATAAGACTCATTTCTCTCGTCACAGAGCAGGAGCTAGACTGGCCACATAGGAATAAGACTCATTTCTCCCGTCACAGATCGGGAGCTAGACTTGCCACACAGGACTAAGACTCATTTCTCCCGTCACAGATCGGGAGCTAGACTGGCCACATAGGAATAAGACTCATTTATCCCGTCACAGATCGGGAGCTAGACTGGCCACATAGGAATAAGAACAATTTCTACCGTCACGATCAGGAGCTAGCCTGGCCACATAGGAATAAGACTCATTTCTCCCGTCACATATCAGGAGCTAGACTGGCCACATATGAATAATACTAATTTCTACCGTCACGATCAGGAGCTAGACTGGCCAGATAGGAATAAGATTCCTTTACCCCGTCACAGATCAGGAGCTAGACAGGCCACACAGGACAAAGACTCATTTCTCCCGTCACAGATCAGGAGCTAGACAGCCCATATAGGAATCAGGCTCATTTCTCCCGTCACAGATCGGGAGCTAGACAGGCCACATAGGAAATAAGACTCATTTCTCCCGTCACAGATCAGGAGCTAGACTGCCCATATAAGAATAAGGCTCATTTCTCCCGTCACAGATCGGGAGCTAGACTGACTGGCCACATAGGAAATAGGTCTCATTTCTCCCGTCACGGATCATGAGCTAGACAGGCCACATAGGAATAAGATTCATTTCTCCCGTCACAGATCAGGAGATAGACTGGCCACATAGGAATAACACTCATTTATCCCGTCACAGATCAGGAGCTAGACTGGCCACATAGGAATAAGACTCACTTCTCCCGACACAGATCAGGAGCTAGACTGCCCATATAGGAATAAGGCTCATTTCTCCGGTCACAGATCGGGGGCTAGACAGGCCATATAGAAAATAAGACTCATTTCTCCCGTCACAGATCAGGAGCTAGACTGGCCACATAGGAATAAGACTAATTTCTACCGTCACGATCAGGAGCTAAACGGGCCACATAGGAATAAGACTCGTTTATCCCGTCACAGATCGGGAGCTAGAATGGCCACATAGGAATAAGACTCATTTCTCCAGTCACAGATCAGGAGCTTGAATGCCCATATAGGAATAAGGCTCATTTCTCCCGTCACAGATCGGGAGCTAGACTGCCCAAATAGGAATAAGGCTCATTTCTCCCGTCACAGATCGGGAGCCAGACGGGCCACATAGGAATAAGATTCATTTCACCCGTCACCGATCAGGAGATAGACTGGCCACATAGGAATAAGACTCATTTATCCCGTCACAGATCAGGAGCTAGACTGGCCACATAGGAATAAGACTTATTTCTACCGTCACGATCAGGAGCTAGACGGCCACATAGGAATAAGACTCGTTTATCCCGTCACAGATCGGGAGCTAGACTGGCCACATAGGAATAAGACTCATTTCTCTCGTCACAGAGCAGGAGCTAGACTGGCCACATAGGAATAAGACTCATTTCTCCCGTCACAGATCGGGAGCTAGACTGGCCACACAGGACTAAGACTCATTTCTCCCGTCACAGATCGGGAGCTAGACTGGCCACATAGGAATAAGACTCATTTATCCCGTCACAGATCGGGAGCTAGACTGGCCACATAGGAATAAGACTCATTTCTCCCGTCACAGATCGGGAGGTAGACTGGCCACACAGGACTAAGACTCATTTCTCCCGTCACATATCAGGAGCTAGACTGCCCATATAGGAATCAGGCTCATTTCTCCCGTCACAGATTGGGAGCTAGACAGGCCACATAGGAAATAAGACTTATTGCTCCCGTCACAGATCAGGAGCTAGACTGGCCACATAGGAAATAAAACTCATTTCTCCCTTTACAGATCAGGAGCTAGACTGGCCACATAGGAATAAGACTAATTTCTAACGTCACGATCAGGAGCTAGACTGGCCACATAGGAATAAGACTCGTTGATCCCGTCACAGATCGGGAGCTAGACTGGCCACATAGGAATAAGACTCATTTCTCCCGTCACAGATCAGGAGCTAGACTGCCCATATAGGAATAAGACTAATTTCTACCGTCACGATCAGGAGCTAAACTGGCCACATAGGAATAAGACTCGTTTATCCCGTCACAGATCGGGAGCTAGAATGGCCACATAGGAATAAGACTCATTTCTCCCGTCACAGATAAGGAGCTAGACTGCCCATATAGGAATAAGGCTCATTTCTCCCGTCACAGATCGGGAGCTAGACAGGCCACATAGGAATACGATTCATTTCACCCGTCACCGATCGGGAGATAGACTGGCCACATAGGAATAAGACTCATTTATCCCGTCACAGATCAGGAGCTAGACTGGCCACATAGGAATAAGACTAATTTCTACCGTCACGATCAGGAGCTAGACTGGCCACATAGGAATAAGACTCCTTTATCCCGTCACAGATCGGGAGCGAGACTGGCCACATAGGAGTAAGACTCATTTATCCAGTCACAGATCAGGAGCTAGACTGGCCACATAGGAATAAGACTCATTTCTCCAGTCACAGATCTGGAGCTAGACTGGCCACACAGGACTAAGACTCATTTCTCCCGTCACAGATCGGCAGCTAGACTGGCCACATAGGAATAAGACTCATTTATCCCGTCACAGATCAGGAGCTAGACTGGCCACATAGGAATAAGACTCATTTATCCCGTCACAGATCGGGAGCTAGAATGCTCACATAGGAATACGACTCATTTTACCCGTCACAGATCGGGAGCTAGACTGGCCACACAGGACTAAGACTCATTTCTCCCGTCACAGATCAGGAGCTAGAATGGCCACATAGGAATAAGACTAGTGTATACCGTCAAAGATCGAGAGCTACACTGGCCACATAGGAATAAGACTCATTTATCCCGTCACAGATCAGCAGCTAGACTGGCCACATAGGAATAAGACTCATTTATCCCGTCACATATCAGGAGCTAGGCTGGCCACATAGGAATAATACTAATTTCTACCGTCACGATCGGGAGCTAGACTGGCCAGATAGGAATAAGACTCCTTTATCCCGTCACAGATCAGGAGCTAGACTGGCTACACAGGACTAAGACTCATTTCTCCCGTCACATATCATGTGCTAGACTGCCCATATAGGAATCAGGCTCATTTCTCCCGTCACAGATCAGGAGCTAGACTGGCCACATAGGAATAAGACTAATTTCTACAGTCACGATCAGGAGCTAGACTGGCCACATAGGAATAAGAATCGTTTATCCCGTCACAGATCGGGAGCTAGACTGGCCACATAGGAATAAGACTCATTTCTCTCGTCACAGATCAGGAGCTAGACTGCCCATATAGGAATAAGACTAATTTCTACCGTCACGATCAGGAGCTAGACTGGACATCATAGAATAAAACTCGTTTATATATAATCCCTCCCTCACAGATCGGGAGCTAGAATGGCCACATAGGATAAGACTCATTTCTCGTCACAGATCAGGAGCTAGACTGCCCATATAGGAATAAGACTAATTTCTACCGTCACGATCAGGAGCTAGACTGGCCACACAGGACTAAGACTCATTTCTCCCGTCACATATCATGTGCTAGACTGCCCATATAGGAATCAGGCTCATTTCTCCCGTCACAGATCGGGAGCTAGACTGGCCACATAGGAATAAGACTAATTTCTACCGTCACGATTAGGAGCTAGACTGGCCACATAGGAATAAGAATCGTTTATCCCGTCATAGATCGGGAGCTAGACTGGCCACATAGGAATAAGACAAATTTCTCCCGTCACGATCAGGAGATAGACTGGCAACATAGGAAATAAGACTCGTTTATCCCGTCACAGATCGGGAGCTAGACTGGCCACATAGTAAACTAAGACTCAATACTCCCTCATAGATCACAGATCCACAGGAGCTAGACATAGACTGGCCACATAGGAATAAGACTCATTTCTACGATCACGATCAGGAGCTAGACTCGCCACATAGGACTAAGACTCCATTTATCCCGTCACATATCAGTGCTAGACTGCCATCAGGTAGGTGCTAGACTCAGCTCATTTCTCCCGTCACAGATCGGGAGCTAGACTGGCCACATAGGAATAAGACTAATTTCTACCGTCACGATCAGGAGCTAGACTGGCCACATATGAATAAGACTCGTTTATCCCGTCACAGATCGGGAGCTAGACTGGCCACATAGGAATAAGACTCATTTTTCCAGTCACATATCAGGAGATAGACTGGTCATATAGGAAATAAGACTCATTTCTCCCGTCACAGATCAGGAGCTAGACTGGCCACATAGGAATAAGACTCATTTCTCCCGTCACAGATCAGGAGGTAGACTGGCCACATAGGAAATAATACTCTTTATCCCGTCACAGATCAGGACAGACTGGCCACAGGAATGATACTCATTTCTCCCGTCACAGATCAGGACGATAGTACCCACTGCACATAGGCATAGATACTCATACCCGTCACAGCGGACTAGATGGCCCTAAAAGACTATCTGTCACGATCAGGAGCTAACTGGCCACAAATGGTATTTCTCCCTACAACAAGGTAGACTGCCAATACTAGACATATCAGGTCACAGACATGTATATATTTCACCCGTCACGATGGGAGCTACTGGCCACATAGGTAACTATTCTACACAGAGGCTAAGAAACCCGCATGAATGACCGGAAATATCGTAGTCACAGATTCGGGAGCTGACGGCATAGAATAAGATCTTCAGTCACTATCAGATAGAGTCATATAAGATGACTCACTTTCTCCCTCACAGATGATCTAAGACCTGGCAATAGAATAAGACTCATCCCGTCACAGATCGGGATAGACTGGACATTTTTTAGACATCTGGCAAATAATCCCGTCACAGATCGGAGCTAGACTGGCCACATAGGAAGATACCCCATCTCTCACGAATCAGGAGCTAGATGGCCACATAGGAATATACTCATTTCTCCCGCACTCAGGAGCTAGACTGGCCACATAGGAATTACCTCATATAACGGACACACAGATCTGGACTAGACTGGCTAGGAATATATTTCCCCTCACAGATCAGGAGCTAGACTGGCCACATAGGAATACGACTCATTTCTCCCGTCACAGATCAGGAGCTAGACTGGCCACAAACGAAATAAGACTCATTTCTCTCGTCACGATCAGGAGCTAGGCTGGCCACATAGGAATAAGACTCATTTCTCCCGTCACAGATCAGGAGCTAGACTGGCCACATAGGAAATAAGACTAATTTATCACGTCACAGATCAGGAGCTACACTGGCCACATAGGAATAAGACTCATTTATCCCGTCACGCATCAGGAGCTAGACTGGCTACATAGGAATAAGACTCGTTTCTCCCGTCACATATCAGGAGCTAGACTGGCCACATAGGAAATAAGACACTCATATCTCCCGTCACAGATCAGGAGCTAGACTGGCCACATAGGAAATAAGACACTGATATCTCCCGTCACAGATTAAGAGCTAGACTGGCCACATAGCACGAAGACTCATATCTCACGTCACAGATCAGGAACTAGACTGGCCACATAGGAATAAGACTCATTTCTCCCGTCACAGATCCGGAGCTAGACTGGCCACACAGGAATAAGATTCATTTCTACCGTTACATAGCAGGAGCTAGACTGGCCACATAGGAAATAAGACTAATTTCTCTCGTCACGATCAGGAGCTAGACTGGCCACATAGGAATAAGACTCATTTCTCCCGTCACAGATCAGGAGCTAGACTGGCCACATAGGAAATAAGACTAATTTATTCCGTCACAGATCAGGACCTACACTGGCCACATAGGAATAATACTCATTTCTCCCGTCACAGATCAGGAGGTAGACTGGCCACATAGGAATAAACTAATTTATCCCGTCACAGATCAGGAGCTACACTGGCCACATAGGAATAATACTCATTTCTCCCGTCACGATCAGGAGCTAGACTGGCCACATAGGAATAAGACTCATTTCTCCCGTCACAGATCCGGAGATAGACTGGCCATATTGGAAATAAGACTCATTTATCCCGTCACAGATCAGGAGCTAGACTGACGACATAGGAATAAGACTCATTTCTCTCGTCACAGATCGGGAGCTAGACTGGCCACACAGGACTAAGACTCATTTCTCAGAGTCTTATTCCTATGTGGCCAGTCTAGCTCCGGATCTGTGACGGGAGATATGAGTCTTATTCCTGTGTGGCCAGCCTAGCTTCTGATCTGTTACGGGAGATATGAGTCTTATTTCCTATGCGGCCAGTCCATCTCCTGATCTGTGTCGGGAGAAATGAGTCTTATTGCTATGTGGCCAGTCTAGCTCCTGATCTGTGACGGGAGAAATGAGTCTTATTCCTATGTGGAGTCTACTCCTATCTGTGGCAGTCTAGCTCCCGATCTGTGACGGGAGGAATGAGTCTTAGTCCTGTGTGGCCAGCCTAGCTCCTGATCTGTGACTGGAGAAATCAGTATTATTCTTATGTGGCCAGTCTAGCTCCTGATCTGTGACGGGAGATATGAGTCTTAGTCCTATGTGGGCAGTCTAGCTCCTGATCTGTAACGGTAGAAATGAGTGTTTTTCCTATGTGGCCAGTCTAGCTCCTGATCTGTGACGGGAGAAATGAGTCTTATTTCCTATGTGGCCAGTCTAACTCCTGATCTGTGACGGGAGAAATGAGTCTTATTCCTCCTATGTGGTCAGCCAAGCTGCTGGCCTGTGACGGGAGGAATGAGTCTTATTTCTATGTGGCCAGTCTAGCTCCCGATCTGTGATGGGATAAACGAGTCTTATTCCTATGTGGCCAGTCTAGCTCCTGATTGTGACGGTATAAATTAGTCTTATTCCTATGTGGCCAGTCTAGCTCCTGATCTGTGACGGGAGAAATTAGTCTTATTCCTATGTGGCCAGTATAGCTCCTGATCTGTGACGGGAGAAATTAGTCTTATTCCTATGTGGCCAGTCTAGCTCCCCATCTGTGACGGGAGAAACGAGTCTTATTCCTATGTGGCCAGTCTAGCTCCTGATCTGTGACGGAAGAAATGAGTCTTATTCCTATGTGGCCAGTCTAGCTCCTGATCTGTGACGGGAGAAACGAGTCTTATTCCTATGTGGCCATTCTAGTTCCTGATCTGTGACGGGAGAAATGAGTATTATTAACCCTAACCCTGTCTGGCTCCTGATTTGAGGCTTATGACATTTGTTGCCAGTCTAGCTCCTGATCTGTGACCGGATAAATGAGGCTTATGACATTTGTGGCCATTCTGGCTCCTGATCTGTGACCGGAGAAATGTTATGCCATATGTGGCCAGTGTAGCTCCTGATATGTGTAGGATAACTGGGGTGTATGACATTTCCGGCCAGTTTGGATTTTCTGCACGCCACCGGCTCGCCTGAAGGTAAAACATAATACATTTTTTTTTAAACTGTTGTATAATAAAAACAGCTAGGACCTCGATTTTGATCGGAAGTAAAACCAATCAATTAACAAGTAATGGGGTTAGGGTTAGCATTAAGAAATGTTTGTGTCAGTAATGTGAAGTTATTTTAGCATGCAAAACTTGGGTTAGGTTTAGGGTAACCCAAACCCAAGTTTTGCATGCTAATCAATGCAGGTGGCTACGTCACCGACACAAACATTTCTATCCACAAATGTAATAATGATTAAACTGCTGACTTTCCAGAAGTTCTGGAAATTTCAATAACAGTGCTCCAGATAAGCTGCGAATTTGCGTAAATACCCAATTAAAATTGCCAAAAAAACAATTGAAATCAAAAGTAGCGAGTATCAAAAAGCAATAACAAATTTGTGGTACCTTTATCATGCTGCAGAAAACAATAACAGACCACAAATATAGAATATTTTTTCTTATTTTCCATGAAAACACATCTTGGTATTTCATTAGAATTGTCTCCAAGTAGACAGTTCTAATGAAATGCCAAGACATGTTTTCATTTCGAAGCAAACTATTCAATACTTGCTGTCTGTTGATGTGTAAACAGTAGTGTGATTTTATTTTACCCAATTAAAATATTGAAATACTCAATTGCTTCAGAAATGATGGAGTGAAAATACTCAATTACTAATTCCTTATCTGGAGCCCTGCAATAATGTAATTTATATGGGGAAATAAAGATAACCACATAAAATTATATCATATAGCTTGCATGCTTTATTGTTAACAACAAATCTGGACTATTGGATAGCTGTCGCAACTGATTGTTAGTTGTTTAACCGCATATCAACATTTGTGACTGGAGAATGGAGTTTATGGTATATATGTGGCTGTGAGAAATGGGGCTTATGGGTTTTGCGGCCAGTGTAGATTCAGATCAGCCAGTGCATCCGCAGTCTGATCAGGATCTCCACTGTTCGCCATTCCATCAACGAAATACCATCATGATATATATAAATCGTTATCAGGCTACACAAGTGTGATATTTCATCAGGAGCTACACTGGTCACAAATCACATAAGCCCCGTTTCTCCAGATACAGCCACATAATTTATATGACCAGTAGCCGATTTCATCAAAATTGCAAAGTATACTTTTCTAGCAAAGTATACTTTGAGGGAGTAATCATTTACTTTTCTCAAAATGCACTAACTACTGCATATATTTGATGATTAGAAGTATGCAGAATTATTATACTGAATTTATTACATTATCACAGCCAAAAATGGCTGTGATAATGTAATAAATTCAGTATAATAAAAGTTAATAAATTTATCATAAAATTGAAAATTTCTCCCTCAAAGTATACTTTGCTAGAAAAGTATACTTTGCAATGTTGATGAAATAGGCTACAGTATAGACCAAGAGCCACACTTTAACGCTTAGATTCCACAGTTCCTCTCCATAAGTTTGATCAAGATCTACACTACTATATCACTGTTCCCAAAAATACATATTATATTATATTTTATATTGCTTGTTCAAGGTGCATGATCACGTGGTTATAACAACAACAATGTCGGAAAGTATTAAAATCTTGCCAACTCCAAAGTAAGTATTATTTGATATTTTCCTTAATATGAAATGGATTTTGATGAAATATGGCGCAGCAAACGCATCTTCATGAACTGCATTTGGTCGTCCAGTGAGTTCGGCACATACTTATGTCGTTTTTGCGAAGAATCTATTTCCGTGTCTACCGACACCGACACGCAAATCGATTCTTCGCAAAAACGACAGAAATTTGGGCCAAAGTACAGACCACCAAATGCAGCTTAATAAGACGCGCTTGATGCGCCATATTTCATCAAAATTTGTTACGTAATAAGGACAATATAAAAGGATACATACTTTCAATCGGATGGATTCTGGAAGTTTCAGTACTTGTTGTTGTTGTTGTTAGTACCACGTGATCATACACCTTGTTGTTTTAGACAACAAATATGAAAAGGTGAAATGTGGCTGGAGAAATGGGGCTGATTGGTTTTGCGACCAGTGCAGATCCAGATCAGCCTGTGCATCTGCAGTCTGATCAGGAACGTCACTGTAAACCATTCCATCAATATACCACCCGTCAGAAATTGTTTCTTTGTTGGGGTTTAATGGCCTATCAACAGCTAAGGTCATTTAAGGCCGGGTCAATGGGTTTAGAACTAAATCCCATATACACGTATTACCTGTACAAATATTTACAATAAAACAACTATATATTCAGCCCTGAAATCAGAATAATCCTGATCTGATGCCAGGTCCTCGCCACACCAGAATCACTTGGCCTCCTCCTAAAAACAGTTGGATCAGTGATAATCTTACTACTTTTATAATGGGCAATGACCCAATTCAACTTCCAGGTAAAAAAAGAGCCAAAGATAAAAACACTCCTGAGGGCCAAACCAGGCAAATCGTGATTCCTATAAGGAGGAACCCCAACCGTTAATTTACGCCGTCGCGTTCGCCCGACCAACCACCCACTTCTAACAGAAATACAGATCTTTATCCAACTACAGGGGTGTACTATTTGATCTGGATCTACACTGGCCCATTTCTCCAGTCACAGCCACATATACATCTTTCAGCAATACAATCAAGACCAGTAACCGATATCATCAACATTGCAAAGTATACTTATCTCGCAAAGAATACTTTGAGGGAGTCATCATTTATTTTTCCCGAAATACATTATTTCATATAGAACTAACGACTGCATATATTTGATGATTAAAGTATGCAGAATTATTATACTGAATTTATTACATTATCACAGCCAGAATGGCTGTGATAATATAATAAATTCAGTATAATAAAAATTAATAAATTGATCCTTAAATTGAAAATTTCTCCCTCAAAGTATACTTTGCTAGATAAGTATACTTTGCTATGTTGGTAAAATAGGCTACAGACATCCGCGTCTATCACGATAAATAATGGCTATAAATATACACTCAATGTAAACAATTGCAAAATATATTTGTGGTTTCGACTAGAGAAATAGAGAATAGTAGGTTAGTGCCGTAAGTGAGCGAGTGAATAGGGTTTAACGTACGCTTTTCTGACATAGAGGTACAAGCCTCAGGGAGTCTACACGCAGCCGTGAATATCTGGCAAGGCTTAGGAAACGGGATGGGAGAGGCTATGCCGAGCCCATCCCGTTTCCGTGCCGTGCCAGATATTTTCCCCATTCACGGCACTAACCTACTATTCTATTTATCCCGTCAACACCTACAAATAGCTTTAAAATGCAAAAAAATAACCCCAGCCGCATCCCCAAACTGTGTTGACGGGATAAATGTGGCTTCTGGTCAGTTTAGTTGATTTGATTTATTGGTGTGTAACGGCCTATCAACAGCTAAGGTAATTTAAACAGGACCAACAGGTTCGATTCCGCATGTAACCGGATACATTGGGGAGAAAGTCCAAAATTCAGAACGGAATATTTATATCAAAATAAATATATATTCAGCCCTGAAACTAGAATAAAGCCAGGTCCTGGCCATACCAGAATCACTTGGCCCCTCCCAAAAGCAGTAGGATCAGAAATAATCTTACTACTTTTATAATGGGCAATAACCAAATTGAACTCCCAGGTAACAAAAGAGCCAAAGATAAAAACGTACCTGGGTGCCAAACCAGGCAAATTGTGATTTCTATAAGGAGGAACCCCTACCGTTAATTCACTCCGTCTCGTTCGCCCGAACAACCACCCACAACAGCCAATGAGAATCATCTCCATTGGAGATGGATTCTCATGAGCTGTCAAGCATCTTTTCATTGAACAGCAGATGACACATTTTAATTCAGCATTGTGTGAGGTAATGTTATTATGAATTCCAAACTACATTGTACATACATTTACACATCGTACATATATTTCCAAAATATATACATAAATGTACATGCTACAACTATATGAAATCATCATATTTATACCATATATGTTGAAAATAACATCTGGAAAACGCTATGGAATAAAACAAAAGACGAAATTGATGTCATTACGAAAATATCAAATTAGGTACAAAATCACATGGTTTGTCTCATATGTGGCTGTGACTGGAGAAATGAGGCTTATGGGTTTTGCTACCAGTGTATATCCAGATCAGCCTGTGCATCCGCACTGTTCACAATTCCATCAATGAAAACCTTTCATTGATTGTTATCAGGCTACAGAAGTTTGCTCTTGATCAGGAACTACCCTGGTCATAAATCACACAAGTCCCATTTCTCCAGTCACAGCCACAAATGTGCAGTTTGATCAGGTTGTATGCTGTTCGCCATTCAGCCAATTGGATTATAATCCTAGTACAGTCAAACCTCCCCGAACGGCCAGCTCTCTACAACAACACCCTCTCTATAACAGCCGCTATATTATATCCCAAATGGATGATTTCCTCTGTATCTAACCCTTAGATTGCTAAGCACGAAAATTGTTGTCTGCTGTTGCTTTTGCCTTCTTTCTCAATGAAAACATGTTTTGACAGCATTTTAGAATCATTTCCATTGGAAATGATTCTAAAATGTTGCAAAGCATGTTTTTGATGAGAATTCTTGAAGAAAATAAATAAACAGCGGACGACACCATTTAATTCAGCACAAACCTCCCTACAACAGCCACCTCTACAACAGCCAGTTTTGAATCTTCCCATGGATGGCTGTTATAGAGAGGTTGCACTGTATAATCCTACAATAGAAAAGTGACAGTGGGTGTGTAACGTCCCAGCAACAGGTAAAGTCATTTAAGGCCGGGTCAATGGGTCTGGTACTAAATCCCATATATTGCCTGTACAAGTACATGTACATGTTCAAGTACATATACAAATGGGGGGGGGGGGGGGGAACCCAAAATCAGAACTGAATATTTACAATAAAGAAAAATATATATTCAGCCCTGAAATCAGAATAATCCTGATCTGATGCCAGGTCCTCGCCACATCAGAAGCACTTGGCCCCTCCCAAAAGCAGTAGGATCAGTAATTATCTTACTACTTTTATACAGGGCAATAACCCAATTTAACCCCCAGGTAACAAAAGAGCCAAAGATAAAAACGTACCTGAGGGCCAAACCAGGCAAATCGTGATTCCTACCGTTAATTTACGCAGTCGCATTCACCCGACCAACCACCCACTGTAGCGAATGTGAAAATCTTCAATTTTTGTTAATGTTGCCACCTGCCTGTTATCAACGGGCAGCCCATATGGTATTTAATGGGCGAATCACATATTTCATCTTTCTGGCGGTGGGTGGGGGGGGGGGGGGGGGGGGGTGGGGCGGGGTGGAAATACCTTAACCAGAACTGAATACATGTATTTACATGAAAGTTTCAAACATACATATATGTTGAAATGGAATAACCTATCTGGTGCCAGGTCCTCACCATACCAGAGATTTAATAAATGGAAGATTGTACCCCGAGTGTTATTCATGGCAAAAAATGGAATCCATACATGTACTTTGCATAAACAAATTTCCACTAAATATCACTGGTACAATATAGCACATTACATCATGGATGGAATATTAAATATGTTTAATGATGGCACAATATATTTGGGCACAGTCTGTATCTTCTATACAACACTATCAGGGATTCCGCTGGGGAAAATAAAAAAATCGCCACTTCATAAAAAAAAACAATTGGCGATAAAAAATTACAATTTTCGAAAAAAAAATGAAAAAAATATCGAAAATTGTATTTTGTTATCGCCAATTGTTTATTTTTATCGCCAATTGCGAAAGTGGCGATCGCCAGCGGAATCCCTGCACTATACTATGACATGTGACCACACCAGGAATATGTCGATGGTATTTCATTGTTTCGCTTAAAACAGATTTTCATGATGGCACAAAACACAATTTTGTTGCTGGCTGACAAATTAATGCTACATGTACATTTGGCAATCAGTGTAGCCCCAGATCAGCCTGCGTATTTGCTTAAATACCCAAATAAATGTGCCAAAAACCCAAATTAAATCAGAAGTAGTGAGTATCAAAAAGCAATAACAATTTTATGGTACCTTTATCATGCTGCAGAAAACAATAAACAGACCACAAATATAGCATATTTGTCTTATTTTCCATGAAAACACATCTTGGTATTTCATTAGAATTGTCTCCAAGGAGACAATTCTAATGAAATACCAACACATGTTTTCGTTTTGAAATTTTTGAATTTTGAAATACCCAATTGCTTCAGAAATGATGGAGTGACAATACTCAATTACCAAACCATTATCTGGAGCCCTGATTGACGCCTCAAACAATTAGATAGAGACAGCTCAAGGTGAGGAACAATATATATTTCCAATGTCGTAATTTCTGTTTTCACAACAAGGCCTGTATCTGCCATACAACACTATACCACGACATGGGACCACTCCGGTAATTTGTCTCCGATATTTCATGATCCGAGTGAAAATATTTTCAGGATAACACAATACATAATTTGGCTGCTGGCTGACATGGAACGCTACAACGTTTCGCGATCAGCATAGTCCCAGACCAGTCTGCGGATCCGCGCAGTCTGATATTCAGTTCGATATTCAGTAGCTGTTCGATATTCAGTAGCTCATTGCCTTCTAACAGTTCAATTCAGATCAGAACTGTTCTGAACTAGAAATGTGGCCTGTCGGCACACGAATGCCCCCGCTGGCAGCCAAAGAATGTGGATTTGTCACAGGGCGGTAGAGGAGCATTGGAGCAATGCGTTGTGAAATGTGAAGCAGATCCGAACAAGTAAATTATAAGCCATTTACCCGAGCGTTAAGGTTTCGGGACGGACGAACGGACGAACGGACGAACGGCAAGACGTACGGACGCCGGTAACACTATATGCCCCCCTCACCATTCGGTGGCGGGGGCATAACAAAAACTGTTTCCATTCATGTAACTTTGTTTTCTCGGCCGACATATTTGGCCACAGCCAGTATTTGCTATACAACACTACACCATGACATGAGACCACCCTGGGACTCTGTCTCCGATATTCGTCTGCGTGGTTCGTTCACCTCTCCGTCCCCATCACTGTCCGACTCGGTGAATTCTGCGTCAGACTCGATGTCGGAGTCGAGAGCGGGCTGCGACAATCTGTGTATGAATCTCGTCGGGACTATTTCCTCTTGGAGGCTGGAAGTGAACAGGATTTGGATCTAGTTTTGCTATCTTTTCTCAATAAAATGTATAAAGAATATAAAATATAACAATGGCATCGTTATCACTAAGCTATTCCCCTCATGGCAGGCTTGATGATAATAAAAAAAAAAAAAAAAAATAAATAAAATTGCCTTACAATGTGAACAGAAGTCCTCAGTGACCTTGACATTGGGCGGTCGGACGTGGGTCGTATGCATCATTCCTAGCTAGACACACATTGTGGCCAAATATTATCAAAATTGGTGAAGATCTTCAAAAGTTATTGAAAAATGGCAAGTGTTACATGTACTAACGCACGCATGCATGTACGTACATGGATTAACGGTATATCCTCTCTTGCCTATCGGCGAGGGGATAATAAATATATATAATGAAAGCGGTATTACACAAACAGATTTACATACATGGATTAACGGTATATCTCCTCTTGCCTATCTACTAGTCCTCACCCGGAGAGTTTAGTCTGTTTCCAGACCTAGAGGTCGGCACGAGCCTGGTATACTTAATATATAATATACATAGCTATTGTGGTGAACTGTAACGACATCGGAAGATGATCAGCGGCGTATGAGGGTATTGAAAAGTGGTGCGGCCATACCGTCGAACGAGCTAAGCTCATGAGAATGCTAGGGCGGCGGGGGGGGGATGGGGGTCCGGGGCACGGTTACAACGTCAGTTAACAGACCGAACATGGAGGTATTCTTGAAATATGTTGCAGGCTTGTGTCTTTATATATAATGAGTATATGTATGAACTTTCGTGAACATATCTGGTTATTTATAGTTGCTGTGTTGGCGTGAACAATGGTGGTCACAGTATAGCGACACAGGTCACGATGTCACTTGTTGTGACGTTACGTTATGCAGACAATACTTTGACGTTACTCACATAATTGTTTTCCGAAATATCTTCCACCGACAGAAATGAATTGCTGATGCCACTCAACCCACTTGCGGAGATCTTTTATACCACTGTGGTTCGAAAGAGCTTAAGATGTTTGTAGTTTCAGTACGTAACTCTGATATATCTGTGAAACGTCTTCCCATTAGTTCACTCTTCAATCGCAGGAATAACGCAAAATCACAAGGTGAAAGGTCGGGTGAACATGGGCGATGTTTGAACATTTCCGCTCCCAACTTGGTGGGGGTGATGGCTCACATTTCCACTAACTGGACTGTTTTGATTATGGGTTATAATGGTATAGCCACAATTCGTCTACTGTAATGATGCGATCAATAAATGAATGTCAATCTTTCTTCCATCTTAGCAAAAATATATTTGTTCCTTGAACAAGCAACTCCTTTTTTTTCTGTACACAATATCATTGGAACCCAAGGAGCACCTAAAAATCCCATATAGTCTGATATACTGTTTCATATTAATACAAGCTTAGCTGTTCACTTAATCATGTTAATAGATGCAACGTTGTTCTCCGGTCTTCGTCTAGTTTAGCGTTTACCAGCATAACGTTTCTTTGTCGGTCTATCGCCCCGAGCATCGTCCGTAACGCTCATCCTACAGTTGGGAATCCTTTTATGTCATTTATAAACAAGAGATTGCCACATCCTTTTCATTCCTGATGCAATTTTCATACGTTGCTTTGTTTCTACGGGCGTTGTCCCAAAGTTTACACAATATTGAATGATAGTTTTCGTTTTCTCACTTTCTGATGACGCTATGGTTTGTATTCGAGTAAATCACTATATGCTGTTGCAGTTTTCGCTCTCAAATTCACACCATAACATCAAATGACGTCATAATATACAATGCTGACGATGGATGAACATTACAAACGTTGGCCAAGGTTCTGCGCAATTTACTTTAAGGTGATTATAAATATTAACGCGGATGTCGCAAGAATAAGTTTGATTTGATGTCAATTTTCAGTAGGGTTGGTAGCGTTACGGTCCCTATGGGTCCCTATGGGAGCACTCGGGTAACATGATCCGTATAGGGGCACTAAAATGGTTCAAATAGGGGCACTTATAAACATGTATTTTAAAAGCCTAAAATCGATATATAACACTGATAAGTATATACAGGAACCATTGTATGTGCTACAACAGGTGAGAAAAGTATCTTACGACATTTGTCACCATTGTAGTCCCAGATCAGCCTGCCTCAAAGTACTAGTGCGACATGCCATGTAAAGGCTCTCATCGAGTGGTATAACACTAAGTAGTGTATAAGGGAACCATTGTATGTGTACCAACAATTATGAAGGAAGGACCTGACGGCATTTGTCACCAGTGTAGTCCCAGATCAGCCTGCGTAACAGCCTAGTCCAAGACAACTGTATCATATTTATACTGTGTTATATGTGACGCACACTGTCACCTGTTTGTATGATATTTAGATACTTTATAAGATGCGACTGGTGGTAACGTTATTGGGCCATATAGGGGCACTCGGATAACATGGTCCGTATAGGGGCACTAAAATGGTCCTCCTAATAGGGGCACTTCCATATATATTATATACCATACTTGCTGCGACTGGTGGTAACGTTACTGTGCCATATAGGGGCACTCGGGTAACATGGTCCATATAGGGGCACTGAAATGGTCCAAATAGGAGCACTTCTGTACATCTTCTATATCATACATGATGCGACTGGTGGTAACGTTACTGGGCCGATATGCAACTAAACTATATTTCTTTGCAGTTCTGTATGTCATAGTTTTTTTAAATATTGTTCCATTTATTGACAGAGTCCGATAGACCGTCGGTGACGTAAAAATATCGAGCTACGTCATTTATGTCATTCCCTATGTAGATACTTTTATTTCTCGTTTCTACCTGCTCCTATAGACAGGATCAACATTCAATGAGTATATCATCTGACATTACGCATTTGTACAAGAGAACAGCCCTCTATCCATACGAAGTACATGCATGTGGACAAGTCATTAAATAATTAGACACGTCTGTTCCGATAGGACGCATACATACAGGGGAACAGCTATATATTCAAAGTCATGTTTTCGGCATAAAAACACCAAGGTGCACATCTTCAATATGTGTAGAAGACGTGTGTATAGTTTCAGAACGATCTACTCAACGGTTTCGGAGGAGTTGTGCACACAAACTCTGTACCGTATATAGAATTGTATAGAAAAATGTAGAACAAATGGCTAAGTTAAAAAGGTGATATTTTTGTTAAAAAATAGTTTTTCGGCATAAAAACACCAAGGTGCACATTTTCAATATGTGTAGAAGACGTGTGTATAGTATCAGAACAATCTACTCAACGGTTTCGGAGGAGTTGTGTACACAAACTCTGTACCGTATATAGAATTGTATAGAAAAATGTAGAAAAAATGGCTAAGTTAAAAAGGTGATATTTTTGTTAAAAAATATTTTTTCGACATAAAAACACCAAGGTGCACATCTTCAATATGTGTAGAAGACGTTTGTATAGTTTCAGAACGATCGACTGAAAGGTTTCGGAGGAGTTGTGTACACAAACTCTGTACCGTATATAGAATTGTATATAAAAATGGCACGAGCCTGGTATACTTAATATATAACATACATGGATGTCACATTTAATCTACTGGTCCTCACACGGAGAGTTTCGTCTGTCTCCAGAACTTGAGGTCGGCACGAGCCTGGTATACTTAATATATAACATACACGGATGTCACATTTAATCTACTGGTCCTCACCCGGAGAGTTTCGTCTGTCTCCAGAACTTGAGGTTGGCACGAGCCTGGTATAATTAATATATATAACATACACGGATGTCACATTTAATCTACTGGTCCTCACCCGGAGAGTTTCGTCTGTCTCCAGAACTTGAGGTCGGCACGAGCCTGGTATACTTAATATATAACATACACGGATGTCACATTTAATCTACTAGTCCTCACCCGGAGAGTTTCGTCTGTTTCCAGATCTTGAGGTCGGCGCCCCCCGTGATCAACACGAGGCAGCGGGTGGTGGGGTTCTCCCCCACCGTCATGGACATGATTCTCCCAGAATCCTCGTCGTGGATGGATGTCAGGTATCGCGGCTCGCCCGTCACGTCCTGTACTGGATACGTGAAATGGGCAAGGTTAAAGGTACTTGCCCACTCAGTAGGTACAAACTTTTCTTTATAGGAATTAAATAAGTGTGTAATTGTGTCACTATTCCACCAGTTCTAAATATCACAAGTGCCCGCTATAAAGATATATAATCATTTAGTAATACCGTATTTATTTTATTGATAGTTACTTGCGGTGGTATCAGGCTACATTTGTATTTTCATATGCAAATGAGGCATGACATTTTCTTAATTATTTATGCTAATTAAATGTGTCGCCAGAAAAAATAATATTTTCGACAGATTATAAAGTACGATCATTGCACATAATAATAATGCCAATCAATACGTGGGGTAATGGTGTATAGCGGGCACTCATAATTTTTAGAACTGGTGGAATAGTGAAACAATTATACACTTATTTAATTCCTATAAAGAACATCTATAAATAGATCTATTAAATGTATAACAAGAGTGTTGCCAGTCACAAAATACGCCATTGACAGACAGCTGTTGGGGGGAGGAGTTGATTACACAAACTGTATACACTATTGAAGGGGGGGGGGGGAGGATGGGGGGGGGGGCAGGAGTTGATTACACAAACTCTAAATCATATACAGGATATATGCAAATATGTGGGAAAATGGCTATGTTGTAAAGACCGTATTTATGTTAAAAGATATTTTTTCATCACAAAAATACTATGGTGCACATGTTCAATAAGTGCAGAAGACGTGTGCATTTGACTGAAATCTGTCTGTCGGACGAGTTCATTGCACAACATATGTATACAATGTGAAATTAAGCAATTTTTAGCAATGGTGACCTTGACCTTGGGTGGACGAGACCCATCTTCCACCAATTGATGATATTATTTATGCCCGTCCACCATTCGGTAAAACATAATAGTAAATACATCCCTTTTATCAAAACGGTCATAAAAAACACATCAGCAAGGTAAGATAAGTTGCTGAAAACTGTATGGAGAATAAAATAAGAAATCACTAACACCGATGCAGGATTTTCCCCCTTAAAAAGGTTTTCACAAATTGCTTCATTTGACCTTGAGCACAGGGCTATACTGGTAGATTTGATTTATTGGTGTTCAACGGCCTATCAACAGCTAATATCATTTAAGGCTGCCCTGAAATTGGAATAACCGTAACCCCTTCCTACGCTGTTGACGGAAATTGCCGTCTGCTGTTTTTCATTTTTGTTTAATTCTTAACAAAAAACTGGTTTTGACAGCACATGAGAATCGTCTCCACTGGAGACGATTCTCATGTGCTGTCAAAACCAGGTTTTTATCGAGAAATATTGAAAACAAAACATCTCCAGCAGACGACAACATTTAATTCAGCGTAGTAAGGGTTAAAATAAGCAGTAGAAACCATTGATGTATCCCATCCCAGTGTCGAGGTCGTAGGCGGACGACAAGAGCAGGTTGCCATGACAACACAATGAGTCCGTCATTCCAAATTCCTCCTTGTGGTTGCAGATCTTCTTCACGAGCCCTGAAGTACAGTGGATTTGATTGGCTGATTGATTGATTGATTGTGGAAGTGAATAGGTTTAACGTCCCAGCAACAGCTAATCTGGAGACGGGACCTCCGTTTAAAGGTTTTGTTTGCTTGTTTTGTTTATTGGTGTTTAACGGCCTATCAACAGCTAAGGTCATGTAAGGCCGGGCAAACAGGTTGGATCCCGTTTTAACCTGCTGCATTGGGGGGAAAATCCCAAAATCAGAACGGAATATTTACATCGAGATACAACATATTCAGCCCTGAAATTAGAATAACCTGACCTGGTGCCAGGTCCATACAGCACCAAAGTCACTTGGCCCCTTCCCCTATTTAAAATTAATACTGGTAGGATTACTCTTATAAGGGGTATAACCAGATTCAACTGTCACATACAAAATGCCAAAGACGTATGTGAGGGCCAAACCAGGTCTCCAGTCGGGATTCCGGTAAGGATGAACCCCGATCGTTAAATTACCCATCGCGTGCTCCCACCTGCCACCCACTCCGTTTAAAGGTACATGCCCACTCAGTAGGCACGAACTGTTGTTTATAGGGAATTAAATAAGTGTATAATTGTGTCACTATTCCACCAGTTCTTAAAATTACGAGTTTCCGATATACAGATAACATAATATAGTAATATGTATTTTACTGATAGTGACGCGCGGTGGTATCAGGCTATTTTCATATACAAATGAGGAATGATATGTTTTAATTATTTATACTAATTAAATGTGTGACCTGAAAAAATAATATGTTCGACAGATTATAAAGTATGATCATTGCACATAATATAACTACAGAGAATAAATAGTAATGTCCGTTAGTATTTTAATGAAACATGATTATCGCCCCTGATATAAGTGTGAAAATTTACGTCTGAAATAAAATGCATAATAAGGCCAAGGGGTACCGTAATGGTGAATTAGGAGATATCTCTATTCTAATGTACGACCATCATTTCCGACTCATTTTCATGAGTTGTGAACCAAATACCAATCCATATGGGCATACACATTACAACCCTGTCTGCAATCGTGACAACTGCCATAAACATAAAATACACGAAAAGAAATAGTGCAAAACAAATACGTAAACTAATGAAGAATTGTGTTACCATTTACAAACTTTTATTTTCATCTATATATTCTTTATCATCCACCAATGATTATTTTATCTATGGTTAAACACTACCTTGAATATTAGAATAACTGTCCAATGACCTACATATTAGAAAAAAATGGCCGACATCGCTGATGCTTGCTTGTCGAGCTTGACATTTGACAGTTTTATAAATGGATCACTTAATGATTGTAATAGTTATGGTTGTGTATATTCATTCACAGTACAAAATTAATGGCTCTCTTCTTTTTCATTAGCTCCAGCATTTTGGAGAATAGCCGAATACTGACGTTTCTGGTTGTCCGAACAATCTCTATTGTATGACGTCACAGAACTTTCAGGGTGAAACGGCGTCGAAATAAATCTAATTATGTAAATGTGATCACATGACATGCTACCTAGTAGGCACAAAATGGTGTATATTTGTGTCACTATTCCACCAGTTTATGCTGAACTAAATTATCTCCCTTGTCTATGACTGTTGAACATCTTAGACATCATCTGAGATATATTCAGAGCTCATATGAAAGACCAGTGGAATGGAAATACTATGAAAGTATTTTGTTAATGCATAGGTACTAGGTAGGGATTGACCCGACACTCTTCAGCAGGGCTCCAGATAAGGAATTAGTAATTGAGCAGAGCTCCAGATAAGGTGCGTATTTGCGTAAATACCCAATTAAAATTGCCAAAAACCCAATTGAAAGCAGAAGTAGCGAGTATCACAAACCAATACAAATTTGATGGTACCTTTATCATGCTGCAGAAAACAATAAACAGACCACACATATAGCATATTTTTCTTATTTTCTAAGAAAACACATTCAAGGAGACAATTGTAATGAAATATCAAGATGTGTTTTCATAATAGAAGCAAACTATTCAATAAGTGCGATCTGCTGATGTGTAAACAGTAGTGTGATTCTATTTTACACAATTAAAATTTTGAAATACCCATTTGCTTCAGAAATGATGGAGTAACAATACTCAATTACTAATTCCTTATCTGGAGCCCTGATTGAGTATTGTCACTCCACTATTACTGAAGCAATTTGGAATTTCAAATTTTAATTGGGTAAAATAAAATCACTACTGTTTACACATCAACAGACCACAATCAATGAAATACCAAGATGTGTTTTCATGGAAAATCAGAAGAATAAGCTATATTTGTGGTCTGTTTATTGTTTTCTGCAGCATGATAAAAGTACCACAAATCTTTTATTGCTTTTTGATACTCGCTACTTCTGATTTCAATTGGGGTTTTGGCAATTTTAATTGGGTAATTAAGCAAATACGCAGCTTATCTGGAGCCCTGCTTGAGTATTGAAATCCAATCAGCTATGCCCTAGCCCACAACCCATCCCGATTGTATGTTCATAGCTCAAGATAAGTTTTATATCTAAAGAGTATTATACCCCCAGATTTCAAATTCAATGCATATTTTACTTTTACAAATGTATTACATGATTGTATTGATTTCTTCCTTTCACAAATGATAAAAAATAAAACAGATTTAAGAAATCACATGATCAGCTGTACATTGTACATAGCAAACATTGTTTGCTTTTTTGCAGCTCGACTAAGTAAATTTTCATAATATAATCAATGCGTATTTTCACATTGCTGTGAGTATTTTGTACTCCCACTGTTGATAATCAATGTGTATTTTCACATTGCTGTGAGTATTCTGTACTCTCACTGTTCATAATCAATGCGTATTTTCACATTGCTGTGAGTATTGTGTACTCCCACTGTTCATAATCAATGTGTATTTTCACATTGCTGTGAGTATTGTGTACTCCCACTGTTCATAATCAATGTGTATTTTCACATTGCTGTGAGTATTGTGTACTCCCACTGTTGATAATCAATGTGTATTTTCACATTGCTGTGAGTATTGTGTACTGCCACTGTTCATAATCAATGCGTATTTTCACATTGCTGTGAGTATTTTGTACTCCCACTGTTGATAATCAATGTGTATTTTCACATTGCTGTGAGTATTTTGTACTCCCACTGTTGATATCAATGCGTATTTTCACATTGCTGTGAGTATTGTGTACTCCCACTGTTGATAATCAATGTGTATTTTCACATTGCTGTGTGTATTGTGTACTCCCACTGTTGATAATCAATGCGTATTTTCACATTGCTGTGAGTATTGTGTACTCCCACTGTTGATAATCAATGTGTATTTTCACATTGCTGTGAGTATTTTGTACTCCCACTGTTGATAATCAATGTGTATTTTCACATTGCTGTGAGTATTTTGTACTCCCACTGTTGATAATCAATGTGTATTTTTTCACATTGCTGTGAGTATGTGTACTCCCACTGTTGATAATCAATGTGTATTTTCACATTGCTGTGAGTATTTTGTACTCCCACTGTTGATAATCAATGCATATTTTCACATTGCTGTGAGTATTTTGTACTCCCACTGTTCATAATCAATGTGTATTTTCACATTGCTGCGAGTATTTTGTACTCCCACTGTTGATAATCAATGCATATTTTCACATTGCTGTGAGTATTTTGTACTCCCACTGTTCATAATCAATGCGTATTTTCACATTGCTGCGAGTATTCTGTACTCCCACTGTTGATAATCAATGCATATTTTCACATTGCTGTGAGTATTTTGTACTCCCACTGTTCATAATCAATGCGTATTTTCACATTGCTGTGAGTATTTTGTACTCCCACTGTTGATAATCAATGCGTATTTTCACATTGCTGCGAGTATTCTGTACTCCCACTGTTGATAATCAATGTGTATTTTCACATTGCTGTGAGTATTTTGTACTCCCACTGTTGATAATCAATGTGTATTTTCACATTGCTGTGAGTATTTTGTACTCCCACTGTTGATAATCAATGTTTATTTTCACATTGCTGTGCGTATTGTGTACTCCCACTGTTGATAATCAATGTGTATTTTCACATTGCTGTGAGTATTTTGTACTCCCACTGTGGATAATCAATGCGTATTTTCACATTGCTGTGAGTATTGTGTACTCCCACTGTTGATAATCAATGCATATTTTCACATTGCTGTGAGTATTTTGTACTCCCACTGTTGATAATCAATGTGTATTTTCACATTGCTGTGAGTATTTTGTACTCCCACTGTTGATAATCAATGTTTATTTTCACATTGCTGTGAGTATTGTGTACTCCCACTGTTGATAATCAATGTGTATTTTCACATTGCTGTGAGTATTTTGTACTCCCACTGTGGATAATCAATGCGTATTTTCACATTGCTGTGAGTATTTTGTACTCCCACTGTTGATAATCAATGCGTATTTTCACATTGCTGTGAGTATTTTGTACTCCCACTGTGGATAATCAATGCGTATTTTCACATTGCTGTGAGTATTTTGTACTCCCACTGTGGATAATCAATGCGTATTTTCACATTGCTGTGAGTATTTTGTACTCCCACTGTTGATAATCAATGCGTATTTTCACATTGCTGTGAGTATTTTGTACTCCCACTGTGGATAATCAATGCATATTTTCACATTGCTGTGAGTATTTTGTACTCCCACTGTTGATAATCAATGCATATTTTCACATTGCTGTGAGTATTTTGTACTCCCACTGTTGATAATCAATGCATATTTTCACATTGCTGTGAGTATTTTGTACTCCCACTGTGGATAATCAATGCATATTTTCACATTGCTGCGAGTATTTTGTACTCCCACTGTGAGTATTTTGTACTGCCACTGTTCATAATCAATGCATATTTTCACATTGCTGCGAGTATTTTGTACTGCCACTGTTCATAATGCCACTGTTCATAATCAATGCATATTTTCACATTGCTGCGAGTATTTTGTACTCCCACTGTTCATAATCAATGCGTATATTCACATTGCTGCGAGTATTTTGTACTCCCACTGTTCATAATCAATGCGTATTTTCACATTGCTGTGAGTATTTTGTACTCCCACTGTTCATAATCAATGCATATTTTCACATTGCTGTGAGTATTTTGTACTCCCACTGTTCATAATCAATGTGTATTTTCACATTGCTGTGAGTATTTTGTACTCCCACTGTTGATAATCAATGCGTATTTTCACATTGCTGTGAGTATTTTGTACTCCCACTGTTGATAATCAATGTGTATTTTCACATTGCTGTGAGTATTCTGTACTCCCACTGTTGATAATCAATGCATATTTTCACATTGCTGTGAGTATTTTGTACTCCACTTGTTCATAATCAATGCGTATTTTCACATTGCTGTGAGTATTTTGTACTCCCACTGTTGATAATCAATGCGTATTTTCACATTGCTGTGAGTATTTTGTACTCCCACTGTTCATAATCAATGTATTTTCACATTGTGTGAGTATTATGTACTCCACTGTTCATAATCAATGAGTATTTTCACATTGCTGTGAGTATTTTGTACTCCCACTGTTGATAATCCAATGTGTATTTTCACATTGCTGTGAGTATTTTTGTACTCCCACTGTTATAATCAATGTGTATTTTTAACATTACTGTGAGTATTTTGTACTCCCACTGTTGATAATCAATGTGTATTTTCACATTGCTGTGAGTATTTTGTTTACTCCCACTGTTCATAATCAATGTGTATTTTCACATTGCTGTGAGTATTTTGTACTCCCACTGTTCATAATCAATGTGTATTTTCACATTGCTGTGAGTATTCTGTACTCCCACTGTTGATAATCAATGTGTATTTTCACATTGCTGTGAGTATTTTGTACTCCCACTGTTGATAATCTTTTATGCGTTAATCACATTGCTGCGAGTACTCACTGTGGATAATCAATGCTATTTTCACATTGCTGTGAGTATTTTGTACTGCCACTGTTGATAATCAATGCATATTTTCACATTACGTGCGATTTTGTACTGCCATGTTGATAATCATGCATATTTTACATTACTGTGAGTATTTTATATCCCAATGTTGTCGTTGTATTTTCACATTACTGTGAGTATTTTGTACTGCCACTGTGATAATCAATGCATATTTTCACATTATGTGAGTATGTACTCCCACTGTTGATAATCAATGTATTTTACACATTATGTGAGATTTTGTACTCCCACTGTTGATAATCAATGCTATTTTACTTACTGAGATTATTTTGTACTCCCACTGTTGATAATCAATGTGTATTTTCACATGCTCATATCCCACTATTGTAATCAATGGTATTTTCACATTGCTGTGAGTATTTTGTATCCCTGTTGTAATCAATGTGATTAATCACAATTGCATTCACTACTGTGAAATATGTTTTACTGCACCCTGTTGATAATCAATGCGTATTTTCACATTGCTGTGAGTATTTTGTACTGCCACTGTTGATAATCAATGCATATTTTCACATTACTGTGAGTATTTTGTACTCCCACTGTTGATAATCAATGCGTATTTTCACATTACTGTGAGTATTTTGTACTGCCACTGTTGATAATCAATGCATATTTTCACATTACTGTGAGTATTTTGTACTCCCACTGTTGATAATCAATGCATATTTTCACATTGCTGTGAGAATTTTGTACTGCCACTGTTCATAATCAATGCATATTTTCACATTGCTGTGAGTATTTTGTACTCCCACTGTTGGTTTAGTTTAAACAATATTTTATTTCAGATTGAATACATGTATACGTCAACATTCATGGACAGATATTGTGAATAACGATTAGAAAACAAGCTCAATGTGAGCTTACCGGTATGTGAATTCTTCTCCTTAAGTCAGACATCAGTAAATAGTATCAGGTCCATACCACACCAAGTCACTTCGCCCCTTCCCATAAAAGTAAAATGATTACGAATAATTGTAATACTCACATAAGGGGTATAACCAGATTCAACTGTCACATACAAGAATGCCAACGACGTACGTGAGGGCCAAACCAGGTCTTCCGTCGGGATTCTGGTAAGGATGAACCCTGATCGTTAAATTACCCATCACATGCTCGTCAAGGATACATTTGTTAACTCTTAGACCGCTACTCACAACAATTGTCGTCTGCTGTTGCTTTTATATCTTGCCTTATTTCTCAATAAAAACATGGTTTGACAGCACTTCAGAATCATTTCCAAAGGAAATGATTCTGAAGTGCTGTCAAAGCATGTTGTAAATTATTCTAAAGTGCTGTCAAAGCATGTTTTTGATGATAAAAATAAGATAGCGGTGTAAGGGTTAAAGGTACACATACCCTTCCAACCCCCACCCCTCATATTCCTGCAAAGTACAGTAAGTCTCTAAATCATACACCCAGAAAACCAATTTTGAGGAGTTTCCCCGTCTCAAAAATACCTACCCTGTCTCCACGCCAACTGTTTAATATTCACGCCATCATCGCCATAGTACAGGTTATCTCCCTTCACAGCCAATGAGCGAACGTGTCTTCGCATAACAAGAACTCCGCGATCGGTTTTCACCGTTTCCGAGACGAACACACAATGCAATGACCTGTCCCTGAGTTCGTAGACTTTGAGGTCACCGTCGGCAGAACTCGTGTAGATCCTCTGACCATCAACCTGCCGGTGAAACGAAGGTACGGAACTATTAATGTATTTATTGTCGTTTTATCCATAACCCATTCTTGTCGTCTGCTGTTTGTTTATTTTTGTGCATTTTTCTTATCAAAAACATGATGTGACAACGTTTTACAATCCTTTCATTGGAAATAATTCTAAAGCGCTGTTAAACCATGTTTTTATTGAGAAAGAAGATAAAATATACAACGACAGCAGATGACTATTTACATCCTCCGCATTTGAAGGGTTATCAGACTGGCATTACAAAAGCCGGAGTGTGCAAAAAGTGCAGATCCTGATGAGACGGCTCGTCACGAGCCGGCTCATCTGGATCTACACTGTTTGCCAATACCGTTATAATTACAGGTCTGTGGTGTTGAAAGCATTAGAGTATTTTACCCCCTAAAATATTTTTCAATGATGAAATTAGATTTTCAAAGAGTATTTCACCACCAATTTACCAATTTGAATTACAACAGTAGTGAAAAACTAACAGTATTCATAAACCTGTTACCTGAACAGACACACACAAATATATTCCATCTGTGCTTGATATTTGTTGAAAAAAAGTGTGGTTCAGGACAACATATTATCAGCTACGATTTAATAGTGCTGAACTGTTAAATGTCAACGCTGCTTTGTAGTCCCTGAGATCTACTTCCAGAGCTCCAGATAAGATGCGTATTAGCTTAAATACCTAATTAAAATTGCCAAAAAAAACAATTGAAATCAGAATCAGAGTATCAACAAGAGGGCCATGATGGCCCTAATTCGCTCACCTGACTCCATGAACACCAGAGGAGAATGTGACATTGAGTTCATGTGTTTTAAAAAAATTGTGCTATTTTTAGATGGCGGTCATCTTGGATTAAGCGATGACTCATTTTACAAAATCTGAAAATGCTTCACCCAGCATCGGCCATGTGGTTCCTGAGAAAAAGACGTTAAAAATCTTGAATAAATGGACCTTTTGGTGGCCATCATGGATGACATAATCATCCGATTCCGACAAATATTGCACCAGAGTGATCGCCTCATTGATACCTTCAATTTGATATATGACATGACCATATTCAGTTAAAAATAAAATTTGACCCCAATTTGACCCCACGGGCCACGCCCATTTTTGACCCCAGGGTCACCATTTTAACAACTTTCAAAGAGCATTGTACATCGATCATTCCTACCAAGTTTCGTCGAAATCCAGCTAGCAGTTCATGAGAAGAAGATTTTTTAAGAATTTATGCTATTTTTAGATGGCGGCCATCTTGGATTAGCGATGACCTCCATTTTAACAAATCTGAAAAGGCTTCACCCATGGGCCATAACTTTTAAGTTTGGCTACCATGGGCCAAGCGGTTCATGTGAAGAAGAATTTTGAAATCTCTAATAAAAGAATGACCTTTTGACATTTCGGCGGCCATCTTGGATGACATAACAATCCGATTTGTACAAAAAATGTACCAGAAAGATCACCTCATTGATACCTTCGATTTGATATATAACATGACCATATTCGGTCAAAAATAAAATTTTACCCCACGGGCCACGCCCATTTTTGACCCCGGGGTCACCATTTTAACAACTTTGAAAGAGCATTGTACATCGATCATTCCTACCAAGTTTCGTCGAAATCCGGCTAGCGGTTCATGAGAAGAAGATTTTTTAAGAATTTATGCTATTTTTAGACGGCGGCCATCTTGGATTAGCGATGTCCTCTATTTTAACAAATCTGAAAAGGCTTCACCCATGGACCATAACTTTTAAGTTTGGCTACCATGGGCCAAGCGGTTCATGTGAAAAAGAATTTTGAAATCTCTAATAAAAGAACGACCTTTTGACCTTTCGGCGGCCATCATGGATGACATAACAATCCGATTTCGACAGAAAATGCACCAGAGTGATCGCCTCATTGATACCTTCAATTTGATATATGACATGACCATATTCGGTCAAAAATAAAATTTGACCCCAATTTGACCCCACGGGCCACGCCCATTTTTGACCCCGGGGTCACCATTTTAACAACTTTGAAAGAGCAATGTACATCGATCATTCCTACCAAGTTTCGTCGAAATCTGGCAAGCGGTTCATGAGAAGAAGATTTTTTAAGAATTTATGCTATTTTTAGACGGCGGCCATCTTGGATTAGCGATGACCTCTATTTTAACAAATCTGAAAAGGCTTTACCCATGGACCATAACTTTTAAGTTTGGCTACCATGGGCCAAGCGGTTCATGTGAAGAAGAATTTTGAAATCTCTAATAAAAGAACGACCTTTTGACCTTTCGGCGGCCATCTTGGATGACATAACAATCCGATTTCGACAGAAAATGCACCAGAGTGATCGCCTCATTGATACCTTCAATCTGATATATGACATGACCATATTCGGTCAAAACTAAAATTTGACCCCAATTTGACCCCACGGGCCACGCCCATTTTTGACCCCGGGGTCACCATTTTAACAACATTCAAAGAGCACAATGTACATCGATCATTCCTACCAAGTTTCGTCGAAATCCGGCAAGCGGTTCATGAGAAGAAGATTTTTTAAGAATTTATGCTATTTTCAGACGACGGCCATCTTGGATTAGCGATGACCTCCATTTTAACAAATCTGAAAAGGCTTCACCCATGGACCATAACTTTTAAGTTTGGCTACCATGGGCCAAGCGGTTCATGTGAAAAAGAATTTTGAAATCTCTAATAAAAGAACGACCTTTTGACCTTTCGGCGGCCATCTTGGATGACATAACAATCCGATTTCGACAGAAAATGCACCAGAGTGATCGCCTCATTGATACCTTCAATCTGATATATGACATGACCATATTCGGTCAAAACTAAAATTTGACCCCAATTTGACCCCACGGGCCACGCCCATTTTTGACCCCGGGGTCACCATTTTAACAACATTCAAAGAGCACAATGTACATCGATCATTCCTACCAAGTTTCGTCGAAATCCGGCAAGCGGTTCATGAGAAGAAGATTTTTTAAGAATTTATGCTATTTTCAGACGACGGCCATCTTGGATTAGCGATGACCTCCATTTTAACAAATCTGAAAAGGCTTCACCCATGGACCATAACTTTTAAGTTTGGCTACCATGGGCCAAGCGGTTCATGTGAAAAAGAATTTTGAAATCTCTAATAAAAGAACGACCTTTTGACCTTTCGGCGGCCATCTTGGATGACATAACAATCCGATTTCGACAAAAAATGCACCAGAGTGATTGCCTCATTAATACCTTCAATTTGATATATGAAATGACCATATTCAGTAAAAAATAAAATTTGACCCCAATTTGACCCCACGGGGCACGCCCATTTTTAACCCCAGGGTCACCATTTTAACAACTTTGAAAGAGCAATGTACATCGATCATTCCTACCAAGTTTAGTCGAAATCCGGTTGGCGGTTCTTGAGAAGAAGATTTTTTAAGAATTTGTGCTATTTTTAGACGGCGGCCATCTTGGATTACGTAATGACGTAATTTTAACAATTTTGTAATCCCCCTACCTAAGGACCATGACCATGAAGTTTGGTGACCATAGGCCCAATGGTTACCGAGGAGAAGACGTTTGAAAATGTTCACTGACGACGACGACGGACACATTGCGGTAACAATAGCTCACATGAGCTTCGCTCACATGAGCTTCGCTCAGGTGAGCTAAAAAGCAATACAAATTTTGTGGTACCTTTATCATGCTGCAGAAAACAATAAACATACCACAATCATAGCATATTTTTCTTATTTTCCATGAAAACACATACTGGTATTTCATTAGAATTGTCTCCAAGGAGACAATTCTAATGAAATGCCAAGACATGTTTTCATTTCGAAGCAAACTATTCAATAATTGCTGTCTGTTGATGTGTCAACAGTAGTGTTGTCTCCAAGGAGACAATTCTAATGAAATGTCAAGACATGTTTTCATTTAGAAGCAAACTATTCAATAATTGTGGTCTACTGATGTGATGGAGTGACAATACTCAATTACTAATTCCTTATCTGGAGCCCTGTGATTTTACCCAATTAAAATTTTGAAATACCCAATTGCTTCAGAAATGATGGAGTGACAATACTCAATTGATAATTCCTTATCTGGAGCTCTGTACTTCAATGCTGATTTCATGATTTTGAATGCTAATTTACCCCCTAAATATGCTTATCTGCAGCCCCCCGTATTGACACAATTTGTGTGAGACAAATTCACAGAAATTCAACTCGCCTTAAGAAAAGGGCCTCGTTACAGCTGAGCGGTAATTGGCTCGAACACCAAACAAAGTCAGTCTAGGCTAATGCCAAATGTTGATGTGCAGGCTGATGTAGGCTCTGTTGGTAAAACGTCACAAGGTCGCTGTGACGCGAGAAATAGGGCTTATGGGATTTGTGACCAGTGTAGCTCCTGATCAAATAAATAGCACACACCTGTAGCCTGATAACAATCTATATTGCTCATTAGAAGCATTAAGAGTGGTTCATTGATGGAATGGCGAACAGTGTCAATCCTGATCAGACTGTGCTGATGCACAGGCTGATCTGGATCTACACTGGTCGCGAAACCGGTGTTTCATTGATGGATATGATTTAATGGTGGTTTAACGGCCTGTCAACATTTTAGGCCAGGTAAACCAGATCTACAATGGTCAGACCCATAAGCCCCATTACATTTCTTCCGTCACAGCCACATATATAAGGTCGTGTTTCAAGTGAAATTTCAGGACCGTATTGGACCTAAGCAGTGTCCCATTTCGGCACACATATATACACATTTGTCCGCCCTGCACTATTAACATATATCACATATAAAACACTTCAAAATTCGGCCTTTTTGGACTTATATGTCCGGGTATGGAAGGTCAACGAGCCAATTCCCACCCTTAAATATAAGATAAACAAACAATAAACAAACAAGCAAGTGAAACCAATGACGGGTAACTTACACACAAACCAGTGACAGAATCGCTATGGGCCAGCACAGAGCAAATGGTATCCTTGGTAACGAGGTCATACAGCTCCAGTTTACCCCCATCTATAATGTACATCACAAGACTATACAATTTATCAGTTAAGCCTTTCATCCGACATCGGTGTAATTATTCAGACGAGGGGCATTTTAAAATGTCTGAAAAGTACTGACAAACACTGCATATCCTGATGAGACGGCTTGTTACAAGAATGCTCATCTGGATCTACAGTGTTTGCAAATGTTTGTTTTATGGTTTGTTTGATTTATCAGTTAAGTAGCTGCTCAATGGCTGAATGTTTCTGACAAGTATTAAATTGTTATATGCAGCATTGAACAGGATATGCGAACTTAACATATGATGTGGGGTAGGTTAGTTATTTATTTATTTTATGGTGTTGAACGGCAAAGACTGTCACATGTGCATGCAAAGACTATCGTGTACGCACGCAAAAACTGTCGCATGCGCACGCAATGACTATCACTTTAGTAAAAAAATATTTCCATATCCCCTGTGTGCCACTATATCAATATTTTTCAGAAAAATTTAATGGTACAAAATCCCAAGGCTTGTCTCATGTTTCATACACCGCATTGTTACACTGCATATCAGATAACTGAGATTACCCGACACGGTTACAACCGCCGACAGCGGTGTATGGAAAGCAATCTTCGTCACAGGGTTGTACGTATATATTGACTTCAACAGTTGACCTAAACAAAAGAAAATAATCATGCATCAACACACACCTGAAAGTTAATTTAACAAGAATACCATTAAATGACAAACACAACACAGTTATCGCAAGGAAACTGGCCTAATTTTCAATGCAAACCTGTATTTTCCCTAGATAAAGCCATTCATGAAATCTAAAGTAAATCGGTGAATGGAAACTAAAGTTTATCATACGTGAAATAAATCCAGATGGTCTTTCAGATGGTTCGATGGTTCGATTTGTAAATACCAGCGGTCTTCTTTAAATGGGTGCAAAGGTCATAGTGGCTGTGACGGGAGAAATGTGGTTTATGGGATTTATGGGATTCGTAACCAGTGTAGCTGCTTTATCAAATAGCACACCCCTTAGCCTGAAAACAATCTATACTCCTTATTAGAAGCATAACGTGTTTCATTGATGGACTGGCGAACAGTGCAGATCCTGATCAGTCTGATCTGGATCTACACTGGTCGCACAGCCGCATTTTTGTCAACATACTGTAGACAAACTAGTTACCAGTAGACGCCGACCAAAGTTTCACGGAGCAGTCGAGCGAACCACTGAGTACCAGGTGATCATTCTCCGACAGGCCAAGTTGGCTGCCTGAAACATATACCGGTACATAGGATAGTGGATACATGGCGATCGCCGGCTACAATAAATTGCCTCCGACATGTGCATACCCAAACCTGTTGTATGCAGGTCAAAATTTAGTAAACTGTATATTTTATACCTTTAACCAAATAATCTTTGATGTAGAAATAGTAAACTGCCAAAAACTAGATTGGTCAGTAAGAGAGGCTTACGGAATACCCCCCGCGTGGGCCTAGGTACCCCTAAATATGTAAACATAATTCCAAGTGTGTGGGCTTGTGACCTTGACTCTGGGCTTAGCGGGGACGGCACGAACGTGAAATTGTCACAGGGTGGTAGAGGTCCATTGGAGCAATGCCTGTGTGAAATGTGAAGCAGATCCGAGCAAGGAAATAGAAGTTATAGACAGTAGAGCCTTAAAGGAATGCATGCATGAAATATTAAGAATTTTCTATGAAAGAAATAGAAGTTATAACATATTTCTCTGATGTTAAGTTTTGTAAAGAGACTAACTATGTCACCTTGACCTTGGGATTAGCGGGGGTTGGACGGCCGGATCAGCGGGGATTGGACGGTCCTAGATTTGGCTCAGCATGATAGTACTACCTTAAAGGAATGCATGTGTGAAATATTAAGAATTTTCAATGAAGGAAATAGAAGTTATTATAACTTATTTCTCTGATGTTAAGTTTTGTAAAGAGACCAAGTATTTGACATTGACCTTGGGATCAGCAGGGGTCGACGGTCGTGGATTTTGCCCAGCATGGTAGTAGAGCCTTACAGGAATCCATGTGCGAAATATTAAGCATTTTAGATGAAGAAAATAGAAGTTATAACATATTTCTCTGATGTTAAGTTTTGTAAAAGAGACTAAGTATTTGACCTTGACCTTGGGATCAGCAGAGGTTGGACGGTCGTGGATTTGACACAGCATGGTAGTAGAGTCTTACAGGAATGCATGTGTGAAATATTAAGCATTTTGGATGAAGGAAATAGAAGTTATAACAATATTTCTCTGATGTTAAGTTATGTAAAGAGACTAAGTATTTGACCTTGACCTTGGGATCAGCGGGGGTTGGACGGTCGTGGATTTGGCACAGCATGGTAGTAGAGCCTTACAGGAATGCATGTATGCATGTGTGAAATATTAAGCATTTTAGATGAAGGAAATAGAAGTTATAACAGTATTTCTCTGATGTTAAGTTTAGTAACGGACGGACGCATGGACGGCAAACCTGACTCCAGTATACCCACAACTCGTTGCGGAGGAAATCATGTTCCCATGGAAGCCATCTTTTCTCTTGTTGTTGTTCAATATTCAACTTACCGAGATGAAGCTTTCAAACTTACAAGACATACATGTAAATATCAGACAAACACCTCGACACGGTAAAATAACCATTTTATTGATACAGCTTTGACCGTTTTATATCGCTAAAATATCAAACACGCCGGATAACCGATTGCAAAAATCACTGTTACATTAAAGAGATTGGGTTAAATTGCTACCCTCGCGAGAGGTATGGAGCTGGGTAGCAATTTTGTTTCTAGGCGATCGCTGGCAATTGTCACACACACAAAGGTCAAGGTCACCGAAATGACACTGGGTGGACAGCCATCAATGTCAGGAAGCTATTGATGAAGTTTGGCAATGATCCGACTAACAGTGAAACTGAATCAGCTTCGCGTCCCAGCAACAGCTATAGTCATATGGAGACGGGGCCTCGATTTTATAGTCTCGTCCGAGTGGGATGGAAAATTTCTAAAAGTATTTTTCACATCTAGGATGAGAATTGAAGTCCGCTGGGGAAAATAAAAAAATCGCCACTTCAAAAAAAAAAAGGGATAACCAATAGGATAAAAATAAACAATTGGCGATAAAAAATTACAATTTTCGAAAAAAAAATATTTTTTTTTCGAAAATTGTAATTTTGTATCGCCAATTGTTTATTTTTATCGCCTATCAACAGCTAAGGTCATTTAAGGCCGGGTCAATGGGTTTAGTACTAAATCCCATATATTACCTGTACAAGTAAATGTTCAAGTACACGTACAAATGGGGGGAAAATCCCAAAATCAGAACTGAATATTTACAATATATATATATTCAGCCCTGAAATCAGAATCCTGATCTGATGCCAGGTCCTCGGCACATCAGAATCACTTGACCCCCTCCCAAAAGCAGTAGGATCGGTACTAATCATATTAAATTTTATAATGGGCAATAACCCAATTCAACTCCCAGGTAACAAAAGAGCCAAAGATAAAAACATACCCGAGGGCCAAACCAGGCAAATCGTGATTCCTATCAGGAGGAACCCCTAGTGTTAATTTACGCTATCGCGTTCACCCGACCAACCACCCACCAACCCTATTGGTTGCAACATACCCGACTCAGCAATGTCTCGTGCAGGTACCAGCTTCACGGCGGTGACACAGCCTGTATGACTACCCAGATTCCTGATTTCACGCAGTGTTCCCACGTCCCACACTTTTATGGTCGTGTCTCGACTGCAAGTTCGGAAACATATTCAATATTTAAGTCTCCACGAAACTGCCAACCTTTTTAGCTTTTTAAGTACATCAGTCATATAAGAAAAGCTAGCTAGCACCACAAGCGCATACCAAAGGAAGGTGATTTCATTGAAGCTTAGAATAAAAAAATAACCCAAAAAAAAAACCTTTTACTTTTTTTATATAGTCGGACATTCGGTTCGGCGACTTCGCGGATACTGTTATTTCAATAGGCCAATCTTATACATGTAATTAGGTTTCCGTACCAAACTTGGAAAATTACGAGTAACATCCAAACTTGCATTTAATAGAAGACCTACTTGGGCCATTGGGGATAAAAAATTACAATTTTCGAATTTGCCCAAGTAGGTCTTCTAATGCAAGTTTGGAAGTTACTCGTAATTTTCCAAGTTTGTGAAAATTGGCGGAATTCTTCGGTTAGACGCCACATTTTAAATTTTATTGTCATTGTTTTCAATGTAAAAGCAATGTCGCGTCAAACAAACAAACAAACAAATAATATTAACCATTTCACTCATAATTAACTGGAATGGACACTGACATGTTATTTTTAAAAAATTCCATTTATCCGTAAGGGGCATCGTTTTTAGAAATCAGTTTATTTGTTTGTTTATTGGTGTTTAACGGTCTATCAACAGCTAAGGTCATGTAAGGCCGGGCAAACGGATTCAATCCTGTTTTAACCTGCAGCATTGGGGGGAAATCCCAAAATCAGTACCTTTATCATGCTGCAGAAAACAATAAGCAGACCACAAATAGATCATAATTTGCTTCTTTTCCATGAAAACACATCTTGATATTTCATTAGAATTGTCTCCAAGACAAGTTTTCATTTTGAAGCAAACTATTCAATAATTGTGTCTGTTGATGTATAAACAGTAGTGTAATTTTATTTTACCCAATTAAAATTTTGAAATACCCAATTGCTTCCGAAATGATGGAGTGACAATAAATACTCAATTACTAATTCCTTATCTAGAGCCCTGTAACGATGATGTCCTATATAAAGTACCTAAAGAGGAAAGGGACATTACTCCTGATTTTCCATGTTTGGTAACCGAGTCGATACATTTGAGCCACAATCCGAAATAACAGGACTTTGTTGTCTTTGCAACCAGTCTACCGGTAACTCCAGTAGCCGATTTCATCAACAGTGCAAAGTATACTTTACTAGCAAAGTATACTTTGAGGGAGTAATCATTTATTTTTCCTGAAATGCATTATTTCATATAGAAGTAACAAATGCATATATTTCATGATTAAAAGTATGCAGAATTATTATACTGAATTTATTACATTATCACAGCCAAATTGGCTGTGATAATGTAATAAATTCAGTATAATAAAAAATAATAAATGTATCCTAAAATTGAAAATGTCTCCCTCAAAGTATACTTTGCCAGATAAGTATACTTTGCAATGTTGGTGAAATAGGCTACTGATCACTCCATTCACTTGTGCATTCTCATATGTGACTGTGACTGGAGAAATGGGGCTTATCGGTTTTATGACCAGTGTAAGTCTAGATCAGCATGTGTATCTGCACAATCTGATCAGGATCTGCACTGTTCGATATTCTATCAATGAAACACCCGTCATGCTTCTCACAAGCCAAATAGATCCAGATCAGCCTGCAGGTGTGTGCTATTTTATCACTGGTCACAAATCCCGTCCAATTTATCGTGGATGTACGGGCTGATCTGGATCTACACTGGTCGCAAAACCCATATGCCCCATTTCTCCAGCCACAGCCAAATATAACATTGAAAGACTATATATTACGAATATACTGAATTTTTAAACCATATTGTCATATAAGATATACTAACCTAGCAGAAACAAACAGGTTTCCATGGCAATCTACAGCTGTAACTAGGTCATTGTGTGACTGTATCGCCGTGACAACAAAGCCGGAATTCCTCCACTGATGGCCAATCTGACTCCCCTCTTGGTTGCTACCTAAAATATAACGTTACCATGACAATATTGTGTGAATGTATCGCCGTGACAACAAAGCCGGAGTTCCTCCACTGCTGGCCAACCTGGCTCCTCTCGGTTGCTACCTACAATATAAAGTTACCATGACAACAGTGTGTGACTGTATCGCCGTGACAACAAAGCCGGAATTCCTCCACTGCTGGCCAACCGACTCCCCTCTTGGTTGACTGTATCGCCATGACAACAAAGCCGGAATTCCGCCACTGCTGGCCAACCTGACTTCCCTCTTGGTTGCTACCTATAGCATTACTATGGCAACATAACAAACTTATCCACCTTCTTCCACTGACACCTTCATGTGTTGAAGAGTTATGCAATAAAACTTTTGTTTTATTTCTAGAAGTGATACAATTTGATAATATGAAATTAGTGCTGAAAACCGCAGGCAAAAATAACAAATATTAACCCTTAGACCGCTATCTTATTATTTTTGTCGTCTGCTGTTTATTTTCTATTTTCCATTTTTATCATCAAAAACATGCTTTGACAGCACTTTAGAATAATTTACAACATGCTTTGACAGCACTTCAGAATCATTTCCATTGGAAATGATTCTGAAGTGCTGTCAAAACATGTTTTTATTGAGAAATAAGGCAAGATATAAAAGCAACAGCAGACGACAATTGTTGTAAGGGTTAAAATACTTTTAAATTTTGAATTACCATGTAGCCCCCTTCTTCCATTGTTACCTTCAAGTGTTCAAGACTTATCTCACCAGATTTTGCCAATTGTTTGCTCTTTTTTGGTGGTGAGGGGTGAGTGGGAGATTCTGGCTGCCGTGCGTCTGAAGATCTGGAACATGTTGCCACCGGCGATTCACTCCTATGAAATAAAATATTAATTTGATGTATTGGTGTTTAATGGCCTATCAACAGCTAAGGTTATTTAAGGCCGGACCAAAGCGTTCAATCCAGTATTTAACCTGCTGCTTGAGGGGGTGGGGAGGGGTAACTTGGGCTCTTCCCCACAAATGAATAGGATTAGGAATAATCATATTACCCATAGTCATATAAGGGAACCAGATTCAACTGAAGGTACCTGAGGGTCAAACCAGGTCACCAGTCAGGATTCCAGTAAGGATGAATCCCGATCGTTGAATTACCCATCGCATGCTGCCAACCAACCAACACAAACATCTTGTACCGTATATATCATATCCATATTTTTACAACGAATTTGACATATGCGATTTTGTACCTTCGGACATCTGCGTAATTTCATTTAATAAATACGTTTATAAAAGTTGACAAAATTTTCTGAGTACATGTAGAATATAATTCTTGTCAACATTTAATGCCATTTACAGAAAATATTGCATTCTAACTGTATTCATGAAATGACGCAGATGACCAAAGGTACAAAATCACATGGTTTGTCTCATATGTGGCTGTGACTGGAGAAATGGGGCTTATGGGTTTTGCGACCAGTGCAGATCCAGATCAGCCTGTGCATCCGCACAGTCTGATCAGGATCTGCAATGTTAACCATTTCATCAATGAAACACCTGCCATGCTTCTACCAAGTAATATAGATTCAACTCCAGATAAGCTGCGTATTTGCTAAAATACCCAATTAAAACTGCAAAAAAAAAATATTGAAATCAAAAGTAGCGAAAATCAAAAAGCAATAAAAAAAGAATGGTACATTTATCATGCTGCGGAAAACAATAAACATACCACAAATATAGCATATTTTTCTTATTTACCTGTTTTTCCATGAAAACACATCTTGGTATTTCATTAGACTTGTCTGGAGACAATTCTAATGAAATGCCAAGACATGTTTTCATTTAGAAGCAAACTATTCAATAATATTGCTGTCTGTGAATGTGTAAACAGCAGTGTGATTTTATTTTACCCAATTCAAATTTTGAAATACTTAATTGCTTCAGAAATTGGAGTGACAATACTGGTACTCAATTACCAATTCTTCATATGAACCGGCTCGCTATGAGCCGTCTCACAGAATCTGCACTTTTTGCCAGTAATTTTCCAAAAAAAAAAAAAAACAACCAATTTTTTTGTAATTAGACTAGTCTGAAAAACAAATTAACATTCCAATAATTCCAAAACAAAAATATTTACACAATTTCCTAACATTTGATTGGCCCGTAGCAAGTCTCTGTCCAAAATGTATGTCCCAGTAAACTCCCACGCCGAACTACTTTCCGTAACCGTGAGGCGCAGTTAAAATAATTCTTAAGAAAACGGAAAATAAACACATTTTCTTGATGAATTTATTTCAAATGCTGGAATTATAAGGAATGAATGGCCTTTTTGTGGAATTTATCGTGGATATAAACTTGGAAAAGTCGCGGAGCCTTTTGGCCTTACTCCAGTATTCCCGCGACTTTTCCAAGTTTATACCCCAATAAATTCCACAAAAAGGCCATTCATTCCTATAGTAATTTAGGGGTGAAAATACCTGCTGTGTCTGACAACACCAGGATAGTCGGCAGTATTGACGTTACTGTTGTTTGTGTTGTCATCGCCTATGTCAACCTGAATGTGTACGACCTCAATGTCCCCCTGGTGAAAAATGAGAATAAACCTTAACCCTTAGACCGCTACTCACAACAACTGTCGTCTGCCGTTGCTTTTATATTTTGCCTTATTTCTCAATAAAAAACATGGTTTGACAGCACCTCAGAATCATTTCCATTGGAAATTATTCTGAAGTGCTGTCAAAGCATGTTGTAAATTATTCTAAAGTGCGGTCAAAGCATGTTTTTGATGATAAAAATAGAGAATAGAAAATAAACAGCAGACAACAACAAAAATAAGATAGCGGTCTAAGGTTAAATTAAACTTCATTTATTTTATGTGTACAACGACTACGAACAAGTGCATGGGAACATGTACACAACGCTCCAGATAAGGTGCGTATTGGCGTATTTTACGTACTTATTTTAGCTGAACACGCATTGATTATCAAAATAAAATACTCACAGAAATGTGAAAATACGCATTAATTTTCAAATTGAGTAGTGAAAATACTGTAATAAAGTTAAAAATTTACTCAGACAGTTGAATGCATACTGTTTGCTTTTTGCAGCTCAAATAAGTGAATTTTAACATGTGTTTTATTTTATTTTATCATTTGTTTCCCTATTTAATATGAATAAAATACATTTGTAAAAGTAAAATACGAATTGAATTTAAAATCTGTGGGTATAATACTCTTTACATACAAAACTTACCTGGAACTCTGGATTACAAACAAGTACACGACCCTTATACAAATGTTGATTTATGTAATATATCAACAGTTGCTATCAAAACAACAACGGTCAGCACAATATTGGGCTGCAGTAGTCATAAAATATTTCTTTTATTGGGTTCTGCTAGTTTTCTTTGGTTTTATAAACTTGGAAAAGTCGCGGGAATACTGGACGAAGGCCTCGTCCAGTATTCCCGCGACTTTTCCAAGTTTTTGGTATTAACTGATTTTGATTATTTTTTTACATTTTATTCGAGTACTTACGCAAATGAGCAGCTTATCTGGAGCTGTGGTTACATTAACTAGAGCAAGTGAGCCATCGCTGGGGCCGACAAACAAAAACGTTAACGCAAATGTTACGGACGGACGGAATGACGAAAACTATATACCCTCAACATATGTATGCCGGGGTTAAAATCATATTTTTCTGATTTTCCATGAAAACATGTCTTGGTATTTCATTAGAATTGTCTCCAAGGAGACAATTCTAATGAAATGCCAAGACATGTTTTCATTTCGAAGCAAACTATTCAATAATTGCTGTCTGTTGATGTGTAAACAGTAGTCTGATTTTATTTTACCAAATTAAAATTTTGCAATACCCTATTTGTTTCAGAAATGATGGAGTGACAATACTCAATTACTAATTCTTTATCTGCAGCCCTGACGTACATATATATATATGTCTTTTAACAACCTCTCAACAGCTATGCTCAATTTAGGCTCGGTTGAATCCCGTATTTCAATCCCTACGGATATGGGCATATTACATGTCACCAGTTTCATGTTCAAAATACACTTTTCCTCGCTGAAAATATTAAATATTTATCTTTTTCAGCACAGAAGTATATGTTGTTACTGCTCATTTGATCCGTCTCACCGAGACGGTTCAAATGAGTGGTAACAACATATGCTTTTATTGAGAAATGAAAAAATAGAACATTTGTAAATTCGGCATAAAATGTGTTGGGCTAACACAAAACTTACCTCACTAACTGTGTATGGTTCAATAGTGTTGAAATCCGCCTCTGTTTCAGCTAATTCATCATTAACCTCCTGTGAGGTACCGATGTCGAACTCGGGTACGATGTCTGATTCAGGTATGATGTCTTCAACGTCATTGGTTGTAGTGGTGGAATTGTACGAGAACTCAGCTTCATTTGTCAACAGTTGCACCAGTTGATCTCTGATCTCATTTTTATGGAGACACTGTAAAAGTGAAAGGGTTTATTTATACAGTGGAACCTATCTAAACCGGACACCCTGGAACCTCCCAGCGTCCCCAGGATGTCTGGCTTAGAGATGTTTCAATGTAATACAGACTGATGAGCAATCCAAGATATGCATGTGTACTTTACGATCATGAACATGCATTATATACCATAAATTTTGTATTGCCAAAAACCAAATTGAAATCAGAAGCAAGTATCAAAAAGCAATAAACATTTTATGGTACCTTTATCATGCTGCAGAAAACAATAAACAGACCACAAATATAGCATATTTTTCTTATTTTCCATGAAAACACATCTTGGTATTTCATTAGAATTGTCTCCAAGGAGACAATTCTAATGAAATGCCAAGACATGTTTTCATTTTGAAGCAAACTATTCAATAATTGCTGTGTGATTTTATTTTGAAATACCCAATTGCCTCAGAAATGATGGAGTGACAATACTCAATTACTAATTCCTTATCTGGAGCCCTGGTCGGAGACTTGGGTTTGAAGGTGTGAAACTTGGCATACTATTCTATCTTCGGTCTATTAACTATCAAGATCTTCTATCTTTCCTATCAATCATTCGTACTTTGTCTGACCTAGCACAACCCGTCACGTAATACAATGTAGCAGGGCTCCAGATAAGGTGCGTATTGGCGTATTTTACGTAATTATTTTAGCCGATACGTATTGATTATCAAAAGTGGGAGTACAAAATAAGCTCTAAACGCATTGATTTTCAAATCGAGTAGTGAAAATACTGTCATAAAGTTGAGCGTGTTTGCTTTTTGCAGCTCAAATAAGTGAATGTTTAAATTTGTTATATTTTTTATCATTTGTTCAGGGTGTCCGGCTTAGAGAGGTTTCACTGTTATGTCCGGACATAACATACGGAACAAATGATAAAAAATATAACAAATTTAAACATCTAAGTTATGTGGTGGTGAGATACGATCGCCCAGTTAGCTCAGTTGGTAAGAGCGCCGTGCTAGTGTTACGGGGGTCGTGGGTTCAAACCCCACATCGGGCGACAATTTTTCCCCTTAGAAATACTTCAATCGTGTCAGAAGTAAACAGGATTGTGCCTGGCTGTACTTTGGTTGCAGGCTATACTCCTCATGAAGCTGTGAGGTTGATGCCCGACTCCCAAAAGGATACGATGGGGAGGTGTGTAGTGTCCGGTGTGGTGACGAGACACGATCGCACGGTTAGCTCAGTTGGTAAGAGCGCCGTGCTAGTGTTACGGGGGTCGTGGGTTCAAACCACACATCGGGCGACTTTTTTACCTTAGAAATACTTCACCTATTTAATAATAAATAAAATCAATAATTTTTAAATCAGGAGGTATAGTACGCTTTATACACAAAGCTTATTCTGGAAGTCGGCATGACGTATCACTAGTCACGTGACCCGATATGTTTGGGGGTCTCTCGATACATTTTGCTCTAAAATACATCATTTTTATGCCAGAATATTTCACATTTAGAACTATGAAAATACTGAATTGTGATAAGAATATTTGTTAAGGAACATTTACCATTATAAATCTGCATTTAAATTTGATTTAGCGATTGTAATTTAGATGTTGGAAACATTCAAAAACGATTAAAGTATATAGGAAACGGGTCAGATTTCCCCCAGTTCTCCTCGACAGGGGAGATAATTTTAACCTGCAGGTGCTCGAAATGGACGAAGTCCGACTTCCAGAATCTGGAGCTCTGGTAATACCCCCGTGACTGCGCCGACGAACGATGTAGATTTACCGATTGGAATTTAGTTGTTTGAAGTGTTAAAAAATGATTAAATTATATAGGAAAACGGGTCATATGTCCGTGTAGATAAGTATAACCTGCATGTGAACAAAATGTACGAAGTCCGATTTCCAGACTAGCCGGTAAATGGTACACTACCATGTACAAAAAGAAAGTAGTGTCTCGACATTTATTTAATTCAAATAAAAACCTTTGTGATTTCGTCATCGGTAAGTTCTCTGTCTATAGCATCTAGATGTTCTATTTGTCGCAATTTCTTCCTTAATTTGCGAATATCCAACCAAACTGGATCCTGTTTGTCCATTTGGCAGTTGTTGTTGTATGTCTGTAATTCAGGCGCTTATTTTTCGCCTCAATACCTCTACACTCTACAGCCACAAAGGCTGCAAGTACAACCAACAATCACCTATTCACGACCACTCCCCTCTCACAGCTGCTACGATGCAAGCAGCGATCACTGTACAATCGGCAAAGAGTCCACTGTAACCAATTTCACCAACATTGCAAAGTATACTTTTCTATCAAAGTATACTTTGAGAGAGTAATCATTTATTTTTCCTGAAATGCATTATTTCATTTATAACTATATAACGACTGCATATATTTGATGATTCAAAGTATGCAGAATTATTATACTGAATTTATTACATTATCACAGCCAAAATGGCTGTGATAATGTAATAAATTCAGTATAATAAAAAATAATACATTTATCCTAAAATTGAAAATTTCTCCCTCAAAGTATACTTTGCTAGAAAAGTATACTTTGCAATGTTGGTGAAATAGGCTACTGTAATACAGTGCAGTCAATTGACACGGAACGTACTCATGAGAAAAATCCCGCACATTCCGTGCTAGCTACAATATTTCACCTCCGACACGTTATATACGGCTACAATTTTACCCATTCAACAAATGTGAGCAACCGATGTGCATACCCAAACCTGTTGACGTTATGTCAAGATTTATTAAACTGTATATTTTATACCTAATTATATCTTTTAATAATAATTGATGTAGAACTAGTAAATGGCCAACATTAATAGAACAGGCAAATCATTTGTCCATGGAAGCCATCTTTTCTCTAGTTGTTGTTCAGTATTCAACATAACGAAATGAAGCTTTCAAATTTACAAGAAATACATGTAAATGTCAGATAAACACCTTGACACGGTACAATAACCAATTTCTGCATGTGTATGTTCTTAATACTAATTTATTGATACAGATTTGACAGTTTTATATCGCAACATATCAAACACGCCGGATAACTGATTGCAAAACTCACTCTTCCATGCGTTACATTAAAGAGATGGGGTTAAATTGTTACACTCGCGAGAGGTATGGAGCGGGGTAGCAATTTTGTTTCTAATTGCGTGCCAAATCAACCCACCCGCAATCCTGAAACCCCACACGGTTTGTCTCCCCGGTTTTTCTCGAAACCTCCGCCTGTATAGAATTATTATGTTTAAAGCTAGTACCACATGCCAGGTTATAGGGAGGTATATATACTTTTTTGACCATTCTTTAGATAGGATTTTGTTCGGACAAAAACGTACACATTCCTTCACCCGACGTATTAATTGGCATTATTAAATTGTTTGTATATCTAACGTGAATTTACACAGATATCACCGTATTTTCTTAAAATGTTAACGGAAATTACTATTTATTATCTGCATGCATTGTTTGATGTGCACTGATCGTACTTTATATAATCTGGCGATAAAACTATTTTTCCTGGCGACGCATTTAAGTTGAATAAATAATTTAATCAAAGTACTGAAAGTACTGAAATATGTTATCACCACAAAAACTGATCAACCATCTAATAACTAGAAAATGTGTTCATAGAACACGGATGCCCCACATATCGCTTTGATAATAAATGAGGCCAAATTCCAAGTCAATTTTTTTTTTACCTGAGCGTTAAAGTTTTTGAAGCACTAAGTATGTGACCTTGACCCTGGGCTTGGCGGGGGCAGGACAAACGTGGATTTGGCACATGACAGTAGAGGACCATTAGAGCAATGCGTATATGAAGTATGAAGCTGATCCGTGAAAGGAAACAGAAATTATAAGATATTTACCCGAGCGTTAAAGTTTTTGAAGCACTAAGTATGTGACCTTGACCCTGGGCTTGGCGGGGGAAGGACGAACGTGGATTTGGCACAGGACGATAGAGGACCATTAGAGCAATGCGTATATGAAATATGAAGCTGATCCGTGAAAGAAAACAGAAATTATAAGATATTAACCTGAGCGTTAAAGTTTTTGAAGCACCAATTATGTGACCTTGACCCTGGGCTTGGCGGGGGCAGGACGAACGTGGATTTGGCACAGGGCGGAAATCAGAGCATGCAACGAAATCAGAGCATGCAACAACAAAGGGAGATAAGTAAACAAGAATTCCGCGGAATCAAATGCCTCGCCTTGTCCCGCCTTGACCTCGAGCCTGGGCCCGAAAGCAATTTTCACTGGCCCGAACATATTATACAATTATTGACTAGTGAGCCATGGAATATCAGATTATATTCTATGGCTCACTAGTCAATAATTGTTTTATTATATGATAATAGTCTGTATATAGAACTTACGACCTTATGCTACTAGACAAAAATTAAAAATGAATTTAAAAAAAAAATGAAGAAAAAAAAATGGAAAAAAAAAATGGAAAAAAAAAAGTTTAAAAATTAAAAATAATAATGCTTGCTACTGCTGTACTGGAGCCCAGAATTTTTTTTTAATAGTCCTATATTTATCTACATATATCTGCACAGGTCCACATAATGCCACAATATTTTCAACACAGTTTACGGAAATGTAATATACAATGTAATAATTTACCTGTATAAATTACATGTGGTCAGATAGTGGTCTCTATTGTTCAACCGGAGAAGGCTATTGTTCTCTCTACAGGTAAGGTGTACATAGCACACGAGAAAACGGGTATTCATGCATTATTGTCCAGTTTGTAGAGTGCGCAAAACAAAAAAGGGAGATAACTCAAAAATTAGCTACGCAAGAGTTGTCATTCTTGTGCGCGACACACCTCCGGGTCGTGGTCTATGCATGTGTGAAGTTTCATGAAAATATTCCAAAGGGTGGTCGAGTTATGCTCCGGACAAGAAGTGTCTGCGGCAGAGTTTTCAGACCAAAACGCCATAGGATAAGTTGGCACAGGGCACTATTTTCTTGGTCGTACTAGCCGTTTAGGCGTAGCACGACAATATGGCTGCCCCCATAGAAATTTGCGTGACATAATATGCTATCTCCAAGGGAGATAAAATATAAAAACCAAGGGAGATAACATATAACAAGAGTTGTCAGAGGACAACGAAGCGCGCCCGCTGGCAGCAAAGGAACAGAGGGCACATTTGAAAACACAACGTGCTGGATTAGGGAAACAAAATGTATGAGCCATTTACCAGAGCGTGTTAAGGTTTCGAGCGTACAAAGTATTTGACCTTGACCCTGGGCTTAGCAGAGGTAGAGGACCCTTGGAGCAATGCGTGTGTGAAATATGAAGCAAAATCCAAGCAAGGAAACAGAAAATATAGGCCATTTACCCGAGCGTCCGAGCGTTAAGGTTTCGAGATGCACAAAGTATGTGACCTTGACCCTGGGCTTAGAAGTGGACGCACGGACGTGGATTTGCCACAGTGCAGTAGAGGACCATTGGAGCAATGCGTGTGTGAAATATGAAGCAAATCCAAGGAAGGAAACAGAAAATATAGGCCATTTACCAGGGCGTCCGAGCGTTAAGGTTTCGGGATGCACAAAGTATGTGACATTGACCCTGGGCTTAGAAGGGGCGGCACGGACGTTGATTTGCCACAGCGCAGTAGATGACCCTTGGCGCAATGCGTGTGTGAAATATGAAGCAAATCCAAGAAAGGAAACAGAACATATAGGCCATTATAATTTTTGAAGACAGACAGACAGACACGGACGGACGGACGGACGGACAGACAGACGGACGCCTACGACGCCGAGGGTATGCCATAAGCACTTCTTCCTTCGGAGAAGGCGCGCTAAAAATGGCTTGCCTCATGTGCATATCAAAATAGCCGGATACCACCGCTTTTCACTATAATAAAATAAAGATTACTAAATGATTATATCTGTATAACGGACACTCATAATGTTTAAAACTGGTGAAATACATGTAGTTACACAATTATACACTTAATTAGGCGAAAGTTCTTCGGCAGAAAACGTGGAACAGCTACATAGCCGCATGCATTTCTCCGACCATAGCCATGTAATTGTGTACCTAAGAAAATGTGCGATATATTAAAATTATTTACAAAATTTACGATATTTTCAGTAAATGACGTCTGAAGCGACGATATTTCATGGAAAAATCGCACATGTTCTAAATACAAAATGACATGGCGTGTCTCATCTTACGACGTTTTACTCCAAAGAAGCTGGCAGTCCTATCATAGAAGAATCTATACAACAGTACAAACCAAAATGGCATCGGACAGTTAACCCTTTCAACCCTAAGGAACTGGAATGTACTGTGATATGCTAATGTTCCGACCAATCCAATGGTCACAAAATGATTTTCAGATTCGTCCATTTATGAGAAGGGGGTGTTTTTGTTCTAAGAAATATGAAAATTAATTGCAAAAAGTGCAGATCCTGATGAGACGGCTCGTTACGAGCCGGCTCATCTGGATCAGCACTGTTTGCATAAACCGATATAGCGGGCTTTCGGGTTCAAACGGTTAAAGCTACATGCCCACTCAGTAGGCACATACTGTTCTTTATAGGAATGAAATAAATGTATAATTGTGTCACCATTCCACCAGTTCTAAAACTTACGAGTGCCCGCTATAGAGATATAATCATTTAATAATATTTATTGTACTGATAGTGACGCGCGGTGGTATCAGGCTATTTTCATATGCAAATGAGTATTGATATGTTTTAATTATTTATACAAGTTAAATGTGTCAGCTAATAATACCAATCAATGTGTGGGAATGGTGAATGAATGTTTATTTTACCAGGAAATGTCTCAGATGATGTCTCTGATTTTAAGAACACTTGCGTGCCTACTGAGTGGGCATGTACCTTTAAAATCAACTCGGCAACATTTCGTTCCATTTACCACTGCATAATATTCATCAGGTAATGAGCTTTGTTTTGACCGAATGTGTACAGGCCGATAGCATAGTGTTGTATTATGCATTTATTTGATACGAATATCCGGGTTACAACAAAATGAAAAATGTCTTTGCATTGGTCGAACAGCATCATACGACGTTACCGAATACATGACGTATCGTAATTTTACAGAATGGGCGAATGTGATGTGTTTTTCGCACGCTCATTTCAACGAAAAACACATAACATTCTTTACACGCTCATTTCAACGAAAAACGCATCACATTCGCCCATTCGGTAACATAGTATGTTACCTGATAAATAGAAGACTATGCTAGTGTATTTTTTATATCAAGACTATCAGGATCGGCTTCCTAGCCTGGTCTGAAAAACGTCTTATCAAAAGACACGAGCCTGGTACTCTCTATTCAGCATTATTATGTTTATAATGGACACAGTGGGGAATCTCATGTTCTATTGGAATGGTTTTGTGTAATGGCGGCGGCCACGAGTTGTGAGCTACCAGTACATCTTAGTTTTCATCAATATGACTGTAGTTAACCCTAACCCTTCATCGGTTTCTTCCTTTCAATGTTGACCATGTTTCAGCCGTTGACATTACCGAGTCCGACAATACCAACTTTAGCAGAATTACTTCAGAATCTGTAGTTAGTCTAAATATTATGTAGAGAATGTACTGGCCTTCCAAATGCGATATATGTTTATCCGAAATTTCCAACACTGTGTGTGAATTTGGTATTTGATGGCACGAACACTACATATATGGAAATATCTCCGGTGTGAATTAGCATACATATAATATTTGAGGTCGACTGTGTGAAATCATCGTCAGTTCATGTACGCGACTGATTCCCTGTGTGGATACGCATGTGTTGTTTGAGGGTACCACGCTTCGCGAATGCCTTGTCACACACACTGCATGCATGGGGACGAGCCCCGGTGTGGACGAGCATATGCTGATTGAGGCCGTCGCTCTGTGCGAATGTCTTGTCACAAAAATAACATGCATGGGGACGTTTCCCTGTGTGGATAAGCATGTGTCGTTGAAGGCTACCTCTGTGTGTGAATGTCTTGTCACAAACATTGCATGCATGGGGACGACCACCGCTGTGGACGAGCATGTGCCCTTTGAGGCTGCTACTCTGCGTGAATGTCTTGTTACAAACACTACATGTATGTGGGCGTTCCCCAGTGTGGATAAACATGTGCCGCTTTAGACTCGAACTGTGTGTGAACGTCTGGTCACAAACGTTACATGCATGGGAACGATTACCTGTGTGGGTCAACATGTGCTGTTTGAGAGTACCACCGTGCGCGAATGTCTTGTCACAAACATTACATGCATGGGGACGATCCCCGGTGTGGACACGCATGTGTAATGTGAGGGCGCCACTCTGCGTGAATGTCTTGTAACAAACACTACATGTATGGGGGCGTTCACCAGTGTGGACGCGCATGTGTGATTTGAGGGCGCCACTCTGTATGAATGTCTTGTCACAAACACCGCATGTATATGGCCACTCACCAGTGTGAAAGTACGAGTGGCGTTTCAGACTGGCACTTTGTTTAAAAGTTTGCTCACACACATGACATGTATAAGGATGGTCCCCGGTATATTTGGGCGTATGTATTTTAACGGAACTTTGCAGTGTGAAAGTCTTTTCACGAATACTAGAAGCGTGTGGCCGCTCTCTGGTATGAACGTGCAAATGAGGTTTGCGGTTGCTACTTTTTAAGAGGGTTTTGTCACATTCGCTGTATTTATGTTGCATCGTCCTGTTATGATCCATCCTGTGCACTAACTGGTGACAGTTTCCTTTACAAATGTCGTCACTTTCAGTACCACGATAGGCATTGGGCGTCACACAGGCCAGTTGTGGTGCTCACTGCATGTGACCTGAAAAAAATGAATGTCGTAAAAAATATGATAGAAAAACATATAGCCTAGGCTAAGGGTGAAAAAGGTGAAGGTCATGGCAATGGCGGTCGGTATGAGTGTGTTCCATATGCTCACATGTATCAAGTGTCCAAATATTGAAGCAATCCGTAAAGAAATACTAGAAAATGTGGTCTGGCGACGCACTTAAAGCCCCTATAGGTAATTTGAGAAAAAAACAACAACAGCTAAAGCAGGCGCGACAAAATGTGATAAATATTCATAAGTACAGTTGTGAAGGTGAACAGGTCATATTAAGGGCAGCATGGATGTGTGATAGTTGTCCACAAGTATCAGGTATTGAAATATTGAAATAATCAAACAGTGGATATAGACGTTATGACACCATTGAGAAACTCCGGCGAACTTCTTAACGTGCGAACAAGTTCAAAGTTGTGAAGGTCAAACGGTCATGGTCATATTAAGGGCAACATGAATGTGTGGAGTTTGTCCACAAGTATGATGTATTGAAATATTTAAGTACTCCTTCAAGGGATATAGAAATTATTACAGAATTGGGAAAGTCCAGCCAACTTCTTAATGCGCCAGACACACGGACGGACGGACACACCGTCCAAAGACTATATGCCTCCGGTTCTACCGAAACCGGGGGCATAACAATCTATTTAGCCCTCATATTGCAATCCCATATAAAGATTGTACATTTTCCAACGAAATAAATATTTGACTAATGTTCGTAAAATAAAATGTAGGAGGGTGACTTTTTTCATTATTTACGAAAATGTATCTAAGTTTGGATATGTTTTTAATTGCCATAAGTAGGTCGGCAAGAACAAACAATAATAAGGGCATCGTTATCACTAAGCTAATCCCAGCGCTGGCAGCCTTGATAATAATAACAAGAGGGTCATGATGGCCCTAATTCGCTCACCTGACTCCATGAACACCAGAGGAGAATGTGACATTGAGTGCATGTGTTTTAAAAAAGTGTGCTATTTTTAGATGGCGGTCATCTTGGATCAAGCGATGACTCTCATTTTACCAAATCTGGAAATGCTTCACCCAAGGATCTTAACTTAAGTTTGGCCAGCCTCGGCCAGCATCGGCCATGTGGTTCCCGAGAAAAAGACGTTCAAAATCTTGAATAAATGGATCTTTTGGCGGCCATCATGGATGACATAATCATCCGATTCCAACAAATATTGCACCAGAGCAATCACCTCATCGATACCTTCAATTTGATATATGACATGAGCATATTCGGTCAAAAATAAAATTTGACCCCACAGGCCACGCCCATTTTTGACCACGGGGTCACCATTTTAACACCTTTGAAAGAGCATTCTACATCGATCATTCCTACCAAGTTTCGTCGAAATCTGGCTGGCTGTTCATGAGAAGAAATCTTTTTAAGAATTTGCGCTATTTTTAGACGGCCGCCATCTTGGATTAGCGACGACCTCCGTTTTAACAAATCTGAAAAGGCTTCACACATGGACCATAACTGTGAAGTTTGGTCACCATGGACCAAGCGGTTCGTGTGAAGAAGAATTTTGAAATATCTAATAAAAGAACGACCTTTTGACCTTTCGGCGGTCATCTTGGATGACATGACCATCCGATTCGACAAAAAATGTACCAGAGCGATCGCCTGGTTGATACCTTCGATTTGATATAGACATGACCATATTCGGTCAAAAATAAAATTTGACCCCAATTTGACCCCACGGGCCACGCCCATTTTTTATTTTTACCCCGGGGTCACCATTTTAACAATTTCGAAAGAGCATTGGACATCGATCATTCCTACCAAGTTTCGTCGAAATCCGGTGAACGGCTCATGAGAAGAAGATATTTTAAGAATGTATGCTATTTTTAAACGGCCGCCATCTTGGATTAGCTATGACCTCCATTTTAACAAATCTGAAAATGTTTCACCCATGGACCATAACGTTTAAGTTTGGCTACCATGGGCCAAGCGGTTCATGTGAAGAAGAATGTTGAAATCTCTAATAAATTTTACCCCACGAGCCACGTCCATTTTTGACCCTGGGGTCACCATTTTAACAACTTTGAAAGAGCATTGTACATCGATCATTCCTAGCAAGTTTCGTCAAAATCCGGTTAGCGGTTCATGAGAAGAAGATTTTTTAAGAATTTATGCTATTTTTAGACGGCGGCCATCTTGGATTAGCGATGACCTCCATTTTAACACATCTGAAAAGGCTTCACCCATAGACCATAAATTTTAAGTTTGGCTACCATGGGCCAAGCGGTTCATGTGAAGAAGAATTTCGACATTTCGGCGGCCATCTTGGATGACATAACCATCCGATTTCGACAAAAAAATGCACCAGAGTGATCGCCTCGTTGATACCTTCGATTTGATATATGACATGACCATATTCGGTCAAAAATAAAATTTGACCCTAATTTGACCCCACGGGCCACGCCCATTTTTGACCCCAGGGTAACCATTTTAACAACTTTGAAAGAGCATTGTACATTGATCATTCCTACCAAGTATACCAGACCTCGGCCCAAGCACATACCCGGATATGACCAAGATACATGTCACAGAGAACGGCGTCAAAAAACTGCTCATGAACCTTAAACCCCATAAAGCGGCCGGCCCTGATGCCATTAAACCTAGACTGCTCAAAGAATGCGCCTCAGAGATTGCGCCAATTTTTATGATTTTATTTAATAAATCATTGGATAGCGGTGTAGTGCCAGCAGAATGGAATCAGGCATATGTGACTCCTATTTTCAAAAAGGGCGAAAAATTCAAAGAAAGTAACTATAGGCCGGTCTCTCTGACATGTATTGCATGGAAACTACTCGAACACATAGTAGTTAGCAACATTTTGGACCATTTGGATAAATATAAAATTCTTGTAGACAACCAACACGGTTTCCGTGTCCGCCGTTCATGCGAAACCCAGCTTGTATTGTTTGTTAATGATCTTGTGCAGCACATACAGAAAGGCCAGGTTGACATAGCAATTATGGATTTCAGCAAGGCATTTGATGTTGTCGATCATGACAGACTATTGCACAAGGCATCATATTATGGCATACGGGGGCACGGGAACCAGTGGATAAAAGCATTTCTTAGTAACCGGACTCAACAGGTGGTAGTAGATGGTGCAATCTCCACAAAAGCAGATGTACAGTCAGGCGTTCCTCAGGGATCAGTTTTGTGACCTCTTCTGTTTCTGCTCTACATAAATGACCTACCTGAAGCTATCAGCTCAAACGTCAGACTATTTGCTGATGACTGTGTGGTTTACAGACAAATTAAATCCCAGTCGGACAGTGCACAGCTTCAGGAAGATTTGGACAAGTTATCATTATGGGAGCGGAAATGGAGGATGTCCTTCAACATTGATAAATGCCACATAATGCATGTTTCAAGGTCCAGACATGTCTCTCAGACCACATACTACCTCCAAAATCAACCTCTATCAACAGTTAAGCAAGCTACCTATTTGGGTGTGGAGTTAACATCAGATTTATCTTGGTCTCCCCATATTAATAAAATAACAGGTAAAGCCAGCCAATCTCTGGGTTTTCTGAAACGAAACCTACACTCAGCCAAGCCAGAAACTAAACAAGCTGCCTACACTTCCATTGTCAGGCCGACATTAGAATACAGCTCATCGGCCTGGGATCCATATACCCAGAAAGATACCCAAAAGCTAGAGAAAGTACAGCGACGTGCAGCGAGGTTTGTCACTAACAATTATGACAAAAGCCCGGGCACGGTCACTAACATAATGTCGGACTTACAGTGGAAGTCATTACAGTCTAGACGGCAAAATAACCGCCTCTCACTTTTTTACAAAATTGTTCACAATCACGTCGATATATCCCAAAATTTGTACTTAACTCCACACACCAGACAATCCAGACACTATCACCAATTTGCCTATCAAATTCCTACAATTTCAGTCGACTACCATAAATACTCATTTTCCCCACGAACCGTCATTGTGTGGAATACACTCCCTGCCAATGTAGTCAGTGCTGACACGATCTTAGGATTTAAGTCAGCGCTGGCTGCACTGTCACTCCCATAAGTTGACACTCTGCTTTTATCTTTTAACCATTAATATCACACTTCTCACTATACATATTGTACAGGTGCATTATAGGCTTTTAATTGGTTCTTGCATATCATTTTTAGGACTGCACAATCTTATCTCTTGCCATGTCCACCAAGGTAGATTGAGTAGCTTTGGTGGCATGGCATTCACTGTACTAACCCCCACGCATTGCCATAATAGTCGGCAAACGACTGCTTGCAATTATTATAAAAGAAGAAGAAAGAAGAAGAAGTTTTGTCAAAATCCGGTTGGCGGTTCTTGAGAAGAAGATTTTTGAAGAATTTGTGCTATTTTTAGACGGCGGCCATCTTGGATTACGTAATGACGTAATTTTAACAATTTTGTAATCCCCCTACCTAAGGATCATGACCATGAAGTTTGGTGACTATAGGCCCAATGGTTACCGAGGAGAAGACGTTTAAAAATGTTCACGGACGACGGACGGACGATGGACGCCGGACGACGGACGGACACATTGCGGTAATAATAGCTCACATGAGCTTCGCTCAGGTGAGCTAACAAAACTAGCAACAGATTTGATTAACAATAAACCAGTAAAGGAAGTATTTTGCGAAAATTTCGAAACTGATAATGCCCCACGTGATTCCAAACAATTACATAATATGAAAGCTAAAATTAATCAAGAAAAAAATCCTGGCAACAAAAAAAATAATGCTGACGACATGCAAAACTTAATTAGTATGTTAACTTCATCACATCCATTTCTAAAAGAAGTAATTCAGTCATCAGGCAAACCATAATTTAATCTGAATACCACTGGCGCGGCCCAAAAGCCCGTAAGTTCAATCATTTTGCATTGTGTATGTACATATGAATATTGTGCTGACTGCACACATGTTTTAACTATAATTTTTTAATAAAAAATGAAATAAAAACCTATAGTGGGGATATCTGGCTATGCAAAATGGTAAGTATTTGCATAGACAACCCACCTGATGAGACTCACAGAGGAGTCGAAATGGGTTTTTCTTTTGGCAGTGCACATAGTGATAATTTCAATGCATGAAAATAGTGAATTGGATATATATCGGAATTGTGACATTAAGAGGACATTAGTGGATTTATTCTGGACATTCAAAGGTATGTATGTATTTTATTTTCTGTTTGTTGTCGCTTTTTCTTTACACATATTGCATGGAGCTTGTTGTCGCTTATTCTATATTGTTACATGGTTTCCGTTGTTTGTGCAAACATGTGCAACAATAGCGCGTGCTGTTTGCACATGGCTTTAGGAAATGCTCATTCCGGGGCCGCGCGTAATGGAAGTGCCTTCATGACGTGACTACGCGGATGTGCCTTCATGACGTCACTACTTCATGACGTTCATGACGCGGCCCCGGAATATGCATACCGAAAATTATCTACGTGAATGGGACTATTTTATAAAAGTACTGAAAATACTGAATATAATGCTCAACTTACATCAGTTTTTTGTTGGAAATGTAACAATAACGTTTGATCATGTCCAGCCGTGTGCAAACGTTTGCTGTGGCCCTCGGGAACTGTTTGAACCCGCGGTCTGCTGCCTTGGGGTTCAAACAGTTCCCTCGGGCCACAGCAAACGTTTGCACACGGCTGGACATGATCAAACCTTATACGCATGTATCCTGGAAATTGTTGTCGCTTTTTCTTTACACATATTGCATGGAGCTTAAATAGTTCGGCATAACAAACAACTTATCAGATGATTTGACCGGAGGCAAATAGGGAAGTGGACTTTCGGACAGGTGTACCGTATTCTGAATTCAACGAAGCCACACATATTCTATGCTGATTGGTTGAATCCATTTTGTATATCTGTCATAGTGGTAAGCAAAATAAGGGGAAGTTTGTCATGCAGTGACGGCTGCAAAAACTGGCTGTCCGGAATATGAAATCCGTAAATGAACGGCATATTCTGGTCGGATTACTGTGAAATTTGTTTTATTTGATATATAAATGATGAATACATAAGCGTATCGCGAAAACAGAATCTTGTTATATCTCCTTTAAACCCCTTTCTTGCTCAACTTTTAGACTACAGAATTTAAATTTGTACAAGTATGTAATTAAGATTTAAAATGCATTGAAAATATAGTGCTTCAATTTCATTACGACATACCGAGGCCTCAATCAGTAATTTATAGTATTTTAACGATTCGGACGCTAGCAAGTTCGGACCAAAACCGTTTCGGGACAACCTTGCTATTTTTACTATGCGTAATCAACATATACTTGAAAGTTCTTTATCACATATGATATATGAACCTTTCGCATGCTCACTGTTAATATATCATTAAGTTTAAACTTGGGACAAAAAAATCAAACATAAATAACGAATCTGTTACGGTCCGAAACGCCGTCAAAGTTATATATTGATCAGCAGGAAGGAAACTATACGGACACCAGTCAATGTAAGAAGAACTGGCGATCCAGAGTAAACATCTCAATTTATCCATGAAATTGCTGTGTAGAACCATTTTTTATGAATTATTACTTGTGTCACATGTATATATGGTTGATAAAGTATAACATACTTCACTATGTATATGTAAATTGAGCATCATACGTATAAAAACACCATTATTTTGACTTGCCTTAAAACGCACATTTACAAATACAACTAGTCATAACTCTTATGCAGTGCAATGTAACTAGAAATGGACTCTTGTCGACAAGCGCATGTGTATCCCCCTCCCCAGATACACAAGTAGTTTGAAAAAAGGGTGTTTGAGTTATGCTCCGGAGACAAAATTAGTGACGGAAAAAACAAAGGGAGATAACTAAAAAATTAGTGATGCAAGAGTTGTCATTCTTGCGTGACACACCTTTAGGGTCGTGGTCTATGCATGTGTGAAGTTTCATGAAAATATTCCAAAGGGTGTTCGAGTTATGCTCCGGACAAGAAGTGTCTGCGGCGGACGCGGCCCGCTGTCAAATCCATAGTATCCCCCGACGGAGTCCGGGGGATACAATTAGAGTTATGTACTCAGAACAAGGCTAACTACAGGCGAGGATCCAGGATTTCGGGTTAAAGGGGGTTTAACTATTTTGCAATACTTGACTATATTATCAAACGCGGTAGGGGGGTCTGGGAAATTTTTTGAAATCTACATCGCATTTCCTGCTTTCTGGCGCATTTTGGAGCAAAAAAAAACAATAAACAATAAATTCACAACGCAAACGTAGAAACGTGCCTGGTAACTTGTAAAAAATCTTTGCTCGCCGAATTTTAGGGGGGGCGCGCGCCGGGTCCGCCCACCCCTGAATCCGCCCTTGAACTAGTACTAACTTTGGTTGGACATGACCTCGTATCAGAACACATTCCGCGATTTTATTAATGCTAATGTGAATATTTTGGCGGAAAGTGCATATGATCATTTGAGAATTATTGTTATCTTGCTAAAATAATACAGTTAGAACATATTTATGCAAATAATATCGAATTACAGCTCCTTTTCCTAGTTCGGACCACAGGGGTCCGAAGTTGTGCTGGGAAAAGTGTACTACAGCCGTACAGGGGTCCGAAGTTGTGCTGGGAAAAGTGTACTGAGTCCCTTTTCCCAGCACAACTTCGGACCCCTGTGGTTCGGACAATATATTAGTGGCAATTTCATATGATCTTTGGATCCATATTCTGCAGAAATATAGAATGCATAGAAAATTACAATTTTAAACATGTTGTTTTGTTATGATACGAGGTCGTGTCCGACCAAAGTTAGAAGCCGTGTTCATACATCGAGTTATACCGATGAAAGCCGAAACACGCCGAATGCCTGAGTGAACAGTCAAATCCGAAAAATAATCCGAAGGTGAGACAACCTGCCTTTAAAGAGTACCATCAATTTACACCATCACCGAGATTAAGTACTTTAGATTCACAAGAATACACGGACAATCTTGAATGTACGACTCTTGAGTGACCCAATGTCAATACTGGTATGAATAAACTATAAGCAAATGGCGTAAAACATGACAAGGGACACAACAACGGCGTTAAAGAATGAGTCAACTCGGCCCTAGGACAACTCGCACAAAGACAACTCGCCTCCATTTCATACTAGATGATCGCGGCTAGCATATCACGTCCGCCGAGGTATTCGATCGGCCCAGTATGTATGCATCTGGTTGGTTAGAGCAATCGGATGGGGAGGGGGTATTGGGAAACGATAGCGACTATTTATACCAATTACAAAATAATATTTTCGACATATTATAAAGTATGATCATTGCACATCAACAAAATACAAACAATATATAGTAATGTCCGTTAACATTTTAAGTAAACACGGTTATCGCCCCTGATATCAGTGTGGAAATGTACGTCTGATATAAAATGTAGCTATAATAATGACAATCGTGCGGTAATGGTGAATTAATGTTTATTTTGCCAGAAAATGCCATATCTACAGAATATACAAAACTATCCGATTAAATTTCTATAAATAAAGTACAGTGTGTGCCTACTGAGTAGGCATGTACCTTTAACGACGTTTAACAAAAAAAAATAATACTGTCATGTCGGCTAATTCTGCGCATCGGCTAATGCGCAATTCACGTCAAATTTAGCCTTGCGTACGTCAAAATAAAATATGTGGATTTTGAAATAAACCAGCTGATTAATTGCTACAATGTGGCACAATTTTATCACATTCCGACTGTTTTGTAAAAAGTTATTCCGAATATAGTGAAAATGTGTAAAATCCTAAGACCCTGTTGATGGAATAGCTGTCTTATTTAGTAAATTAACTGTTAAACGAAGAAACTAACCTGTCATGACGTCACTGGATAGTTCTGCTTCAAGTTTAATACACATTTTGCTATGCTGATCCAGTATCATGGTATGCTGCTCGCCATTTTGTTGACACTACCAGATGCGCAGCATTAGCAAAAACAAATGTGACGTTGCAAACACGCATGTTGACATTTTACCTGCACATACGTCTTTGAACTGTATTGGATATTCAGGAAAGGTTGACCGAATTTGGGGATGGTAATGACCTATACATTTGTTTGGAAAGCCTTAGGTGCGCAGAATTAGCCGACACCATTGTACACCAACACAGAACAAAATGGTTCCCATCTGCCACCCACTATTAGTTTTCATGAGATATCGCAAATGTTCTTATGTACACGATCACATGGTGCGTCTCATTTAAAGACGTTTCATTCCCAAGAAGCTGGCGATACACTAATAGAAGAATATATATACAACAAAACAGAACAACATGGCCGGTTACTCGAATATCCGGGTTACAACGAATTGAAAACTGACGCCGTACAGTCAAGATGTCGATATTCCCGACTCTCGCTGAACTGACGACTTTATTGAAGCCTCTGATGAAGGGAGACGTTGACGAACCTCTGTTTCGTATCCACAACGGTCGCTATACCTTCACAATGGAGATCAACTGGCGATACCAACGCAGGAGAAAGAAAACCTACAACAAAGGATTTGGCGGGGAAAAAAGAGGCCAGCAGGAGGGAAATCGCGGCGAGTACGCCGAGCCTGCCTTCACGGCATGAGGCGGCAACCAGCCCTTCTGCACCTGATATTTATACATACTCCTCCGTGGTGATCGGCTCCACTCCAAGAACACCGCGGACTCCACCCGGGTTCAAGATGCTCCAGGATCAGGATCAGTCTCCAGACTTCCAGACGTCTTTGGATCCGATGGACGTGGGGTCCACCACGGGATCACCAGTGGTCAACCATGCCACGACTCCACCACTGCCAGCGCCACCTACGCCACCAGATCATCCTTCCCTCGACTACACCAACCCGCCGGATGAACAACCTAGACTGGATATCATCATGCCGGACCCGGACAACAACAATATCTACATCGCCAACACAGAAGGTAACCTGGGGGGAGATAAACAAACCGCCTTTTTTAGGACGAACACTTAGGCACATAGGTCTGAACCCGTTCTAGGTCACGAATTGTGGCCGACAGGGTTGACCTACTTTAACACGCACCTGCCAATTTCACTTTGGATTTTTTATGACACCTTAAATTGCTTCAAAATTACTTCTCTAAATTTGGCCATTTTTGGACTTATATGTCCGGGTATGGAAGGCCTTCGAGCCAATTCCTACCCTTAAATATAAGAAATACAATACGTGAAGTTTATGAATGTGCTAAGTTTGTGACATTGACCTTGGGGAAAGGGGTGGGTCATGGATTTGCTATAGTACGACAGAGTATCATCAGATGAATGCATGTATTAAATATGAAGGTATTCCCTGTAAACAAACAGAAGTTACACAACATTTACCCCAACGTTAAGTTTATGAATGTGCTAGGTTTGTCACCTTGACCTTGGGGTAAGGGTTGGGTGGTGAGTCGTGGATTTGCTACAGCATGATAGAGGGTCATGTGATGAATCCATGTATGAACTAGATTGGTCAGTAAGCGAGGCTTATGGAATACCCCCCGCGTGGGCCCAGGTACCCCTAAAATATGTAAAAATGTCCAAGTGTGTGGGCTTGTGACCTTGACTCTGGGATTAGCGGGAGCGGCATGAACGTGAATTTGTCACAGGGTGGTAGAGGTCCATTGGAGCAATGAGTGTGTGAAATGTGAAGCAGATCCGAGCAAGGAAATAGAAGTTATAGCCGATTTCTCTGATGTTAAGTTTTGTAAAGAGACTACCGTATAACCTCGAATTAACGCCACCGGGGGCGTTACATTTTACAAAAGGGGGGCGTTAATTAGCCATTTAAAAAAAAAAAAAAAAAAAAAAAACATACTAAGGACCGCCAATTTCAAACACAAATAAGGATTTAATTTTTGCACAGTACGGCTCAGTATTCCAATTTTCTGATTTTTTCAACACAAAAACATGTTTGGCAACTGATTTAGTACACCAAAACTACATAGACTGCCTAATATATATATCCCAAGTCTTGAGATGTATATCATAATCGCAATGTGAAGACAACAAACGGTAAAAAAAAACTTGTTGTGTGTACCACTCAGCGCATAATGTCAATATTGACACTTTTCATTTTCGGAATCCCGAGCGTTTCCATGCTAGCGTACTCGCTACTACTCGGAGACATGTCGGAAAACTGCTTACACACAAAACCATGACGTCACAAGCACGTGCGCGAAATTGAAGGGGAACAACAACAACAAGAAAGTAAACATTTGTTTCTAGATTCAGACTCGCGAAGACGATATTATTTAACTACAACTTGCATCAATGACATTGACATTATACACAATCGAACAAGAACAGCCGAGCGACTCTCACGATCTCATGACACCAGTTACAGTACTGTACCCGAGTACAATTCGTGAATCGCAGTCAACATTGAATATTACCCCACCCACTTGTAACACACAGTAATGATGTTACAATGAGTATTGACTTGCATTACAGTGGACTTATTTTAGTAGCCCTGTGTCATGACCGAGTCAGCGGAACTTGGAAGACAGGGGCAAAAGTGTGGCCGGATGCTATTCTTGGGCTTCTTATCCTTTTAATGCAGTATTTAAGGTAGGTTAGAAAATCTCAGCTCTACGGATGTTTTTTACTAATTCATCTGTCTTTTGTATATCCTGTATCCGTGAGAGCTGAGACCCTTATAGTGTACAATTTTGTCACAATAACAGGCCAATTTGTCCTGGCGTTTTGCTACACAGTCTGACGAGTGAGAAGTTTTAACACTTCACAGTCATCATGGTCATGTTAAAAACATTCATAGACTAATACTACACATGTAGGTATACATAGTTTGACATTGGTTATCCTTTTATTCCCATTTGTGTAGCAAAACACCAGGACAAATTGGGCTGTTATTGTGACTAAATTTTACACTATAAGTATGTATAAGGGTCTCCGCTCTCACAGATACAGAAAATATAAAATACAGATGAAATAGTAAAACACATTCGTAGAGCTGAGATTTTCTAGGCTATATTTAATGACGTGCAGATGAGATGGTCATAATAGCATTTCAACTCGCTGCACACTTTTAACTCAACTTGACAGCACGATCTATATACCGTTTTCCTTTCCCCATCCGATACGCCATTTTTGGACCGAACTGTTTCGGGTCATGGATTAACTCCCCCTTTTCCACTTAGAATGTTGCCTTGTAACTTGTAATTTTTTTAAACCGTAATAGCTAAATACCGGGGTCCTCGATTATCTCTCCCTTTTCGACTTTTCCAATTTTGGCTTGCAAGTCGTAAAACCTTTAAACCGTACTAACTACACACCTGAAACTTGGTATGTAGCTTGCTTATGATGATGTGATGCGCAAAATTTATTTCGATTTTTCATTTGACCCTGGGGTCATGGATTATCTCGCCCTTATCAACTTTGAATTTTCCAATTTTGACTTGTAAGTCGTATTTTTTTTAAATTGTACTAGCTACACACCTGCAACTTGGTATGTAGCTTCTTTATTGTGAGTCGATGCGCAACGTTTATTTCCATTTTTGATTCGACCCCCGGGTCATGAATTATCTCCCCCTTTTTTACCTACTTAGAATTTTTGAATTTTGGCTTGTAAGTCTTAAAACTTTTAAACCGTACTAGCTACACACCTGACACTTGGTATGTAGCTTCCTTATGATGAGTAGATACGCAAAGTTTATTTCAATGTTTGATATGTCCCCCGGGTCATGAATTATCTCCCCCTTTTTTATTTAGAATTTCCCAATTTTGATTTGTAACCCGTAAAACTTTGAAACCATAATAGCGATAGACCTGAAACTTGGTATGTAGCTTCCTTATGATGAGTAGATGCGCAAAGTTTATTTCCATTTTTTATTTGACCCTCGGGTCATGGATTATCTGCCTCTTTCGACTTAGAATTTTCCAATGTTGACTTGTAAGTCGTAAAACTTTTAAATTGTACTACCTACACACCTGAAACTTGGTATGTAGCTTCCTTATGATGTGTAGATGCGCAAAGTTTATTTACATGTTTGATTCGACCCAGGGGTCATGGATTATCACCCCCTTTTCCACTAAGAATTTGGCTTGCAAGTCGTAAAACTTTTAAACCGTACTATATACATACCTGAAACTTGGTATGTAGCTTCCTTATAACGAGTCGATGCGCAACAAGAAATTGGCGGTCCTAGGTAATTTTTTAATTTTTTTTTAATTTGGAGAGGGGGTGGGGGCGTTTGTTAGGAGGGGGCGTTAATTCGAGGTTATACGGTAAGTATGTGACGTTGACTTCGAGATCAGCGGGGATTTGTCACAGCATATGAAATATTAAGAATTTTCAATGAAAGAAATAGAAGTTATAACATATTGCTCTGATGTTAAGTTTTGTAAAGAGACTAAGTATGTGACCTTGACCTTGGGATCAGCGGGGGATGGACAGTCGTAGATTTGTCACAGCATGATAGTACAACCTTAGAGGAATGCACAAGTGAAATAATAAGAATTTTCAATGAAGGAAATAGAAGTTATAACTTATTTCTCTGTTGTTAAGTTTTGTAAAGAGACTAAGTATTTGACCTTGACATTGGGATCAGCGGGGGTTGGACGGTCGTGGATTTGGCACAGCATGGTAGTAGAGCCTTACAGGAATGCATGTGTGAAATATTAAGCATTTTAGATGAAGGAAATAGAAGTTAGAACAATATTTCTCTGATGTTAAGTTTTGTAAAGACTTTGACCTTGACCTTGGGATCAGTGGGGGTTGGACGGTCGTGGATTTGGCACAGCATGGTAATAGAGCCTTACAGGAATGCATGTGTGAACTATTAAGCATCTTAGATGAAGGAAATAGAAGTTATAACAATATTTCTCTGATGTTAAGTTTACGGACGCCCGGACGCACGGACGGACAACCTGACTCCAGTATACCCCCCCCCCACACAACTCGTTGCGGGGGGTATAAATATGAAGGCGTTCCCTGTAAATAAACAGAAGTTACACAACATTTACCCCAACGTTAAGTTTATGAACATGCTAAGTTTATGACCTTGACCTTGGGGTAAGCGTTGGGTGATGGATCGTATATTTGCTACAGTATGATAGAGGGTCATCAGATAAATGCATGTATGAAATATGAAGACATTCCCTGTAAATAAACAGAAGTTAGACAACATTTACCCCAACGTTAAGTTTATGAACATGCTAAGTTTGTGACCTTGACCCTGGGGTAAGGGTTTGGTGGTTGGTCAGGGATTTGCTACAGCATGATAGAGGGTCATCTGAGGAATGCATGTATGAAATATCAAGGCGTTCCATGAAAGGAAACAGATGTTATATGACATTTACCCCAATGTTAAGTTTATGAATGTGCTAAGTTTGTGACCTTGACCTTGGGGTAAGGGCTGGGTGGTGGGTCATGGATTTGCTACAGCATGATAGAGGGTCATCTGAGGAATGCATGTATGTAATAACAAGGTGTTGCATGAAAGGAAACAGAAGGTATAAGACATTTACCCCAACGTTAAATTTGTGAATGTGCTAAGTTTGTGACCTTGACCCTGGGGTAAGGGTTGGGTCGTGGGTCATGGATGTGCTACAGCATGATAGAAGGTCATCTGAGGAATGCATGTATGAAATATCAAGGCGTTCCATGAAAGGAAACAGATGTTATAAGAAATTTACACCAACGTTAAGTTTGTGGACGACGCCGACGACGCCGGGGGTATGCCATAAGCTCTCTTATGCAGGCGAGCTAAAAATGTACAAAAAATGGCTAAGTTAAAAAGGTGATATTTTTGTTAAAAAATCTTTTTTCGGCATAAAAACACCAAAATGCACATCTTAAATATGTGTAGAAGACGTGTGTATAGTTTCAGATCAATCGATTGAACCGTTTCGGAGGTGTTGTGTACACAAACTCTGTACCCTATATAGAATTGTATAGAAAAATGTAGAAAAAATGACTCAGTTAAAAAGATGATATTTTTGTTAAATAATATTTTTTCGGCATAACAACACCAAGGTACACATCTTCAATATGTGTAGAAGACGTGTGTATAGATTCAGATCGATCGACATAAACATAATACGTACCGTTTTTTAAAAACGTCAGTCTTGACGCAAAGTTATGACAATAACTAAGTCTTCATTATGTTTAATTAGAGCGTCATAATAAAAACACCCTCCCACTACCGAAAATCCGCTAATGAACTTTTCATCTTCCTTATATCAGCTGAAATTTCCATTTCAATAAAAAAATATAAATTTGCAAACCGGTCATTGTTTTGTTCAGTTTGACATAGAAATGTAGAATGATAGTAGACAGAGATGTCCGATGCTTAAACAATATGGAAATAAAAACAGTGGTCTCCTTATTTGTTCTGGCGCCCAAAATGACGGATGTCATTCTAACTGAATATGAATAAGGCTGCAGTTTATCTTGGATCATGCAGATCAATACGTTATAATGGACCGTGGAAATAAAATTTAGGGATTCTTCTTCATTTTGGTAGCAACAAATTTAAATATACCGGAACATGTCAATGTATAAATACTACGGATGCCTCCAGTACTACACTCAATGCCCAGATCGCATTTTCAGAAATAATGAAATGTGTTTCTCTGTTTCTAGTAAGACATACAAATTGACGAACACTGGGCACTTTTTTTACACCATACCTGATTCTTATCATCAGAAACTAAAGGAGACGAGGTCTCCCGATATACTGTATATATATTTTATTTATATTAAGAAAATTCATTTCCTAACTTTGGAAGACGAATTTAAAAGGGCACGAAAAGTCATAACGCAGTCTAAAATACCGTTGTTTTATTTGTCGTCAACAGAATGGCAGCCATCGTATCAACTCACCGAGAATTATCAACTCACCGAGAATTATCAAGAATAATATACAAGATGTTCATGATGTTAGGAGATAAGTAAACGTTTCAGTCAATGTTCAATATCTGTTCAGCTAAGTTGTTATGTTATTTATTTTACATTTGTTTCCTTAAGGGCACGAAAACTGGTATCTGCATACCGGTAGTATATATATTTGAACAAGACTACTAACTTTGGTTGGACACGACCTCGTATCATAACACAATCCGCGATTTTATTAATGCTAATGTGAATATTTTGGTGGAAAGTGCATATGCTCATTTGAGAATTATTGTTGTCTTGCTAAAATAATATATTTATCCAAATAATATCGAATTACAGCTCCTTTTCCTAGGTTGGACAATATTTTAGTGGCAATTTCATATGATCTTTGGAGATCTATCTGCAGAAATATAGAAACATAGAAAATTACAGTTTTAAACATATTGTTTTGTTATGATACGAGGTCGTGTCCGACCAAAGTTAGAAGCCGTATTCATATATATATATATATATATATATAGAGTTATACAGATGAAAGCCGAATGCCCGAGTGAACAGCCAAATGGATTGTCCAAGAAATAATCCGAGGGTGAGACACCTTGCCTTTAAAGAGTACCATCAATTTACAACATCACCAACCACACACCATCACCGAGATGAAGTACCTTAGATTCACAAGAATACACGGACAATCTTGAATGTATGACTCTTGAGTGACCAAATGTCAATATGAATAAACAGTAAGCAAATGGCGTAAAACAATTACAAGGGACACAACAACGGCGTTAAAGAATGAGTCAACTCGGCCCTATGATAACTCGTCTACATTTCATACTAGATGGCCGCGGCTAGCATATCACGTCCGCCGATGTATTTGATGTGCCCAGTATGTACGTATCTGGTTAGAGCAATCGTATTGGGGGGAGATATTGGGAACTTAAAAACTTTCACTCCAAATTTACAACAAGAGAGTTGTAAATCACAAAATACGCCCGTCGAAGATGGACGAGACAGCGAAGATACAGAAATATGATATATATAGTAATGTCCGTTAACATTTTGAGTAAACACGGTTATTGCCCCTGACATTAGTGTGGAAATGTACGTATGATATAAAATGTATAATAATGCCAATCAATACGTGCAGTAATGGTGAATGAATGTTTATTTTGCCAGAAAATGCCATATCTACAGAATTTACAAAACTATCCGATTTATTTTCTATCAAGTACATTGTATGCCTACTGAGTAGGCATATATCTTTAAAAAAAATATATTCAACACAGAACAAAGTGGTTCCCACCAGCCACCCACTATTAGTTTTCATCAGATATTGCAAATGTTCTTACGTACAACATCACATGGTGGGTCTCATTTAACGACATTTTGCTCCCAAGAAGCTGGCGATACTATAATAGAAAAACACATCACATTTCGCCTATTATGTAACACAGTACGTTACCTGATAAAACAGAATGCAATGTTAGTGTATTTTTATATCAAGAATATCAGAATCGGCTTCCTAGCCTTGTCTGATCAACTTCATGCGGCGGCCACAAGTTCTGAGTTTATTTATCATCAATATGACTGCGGTTTCTTCCTTTTAATGATGACCATGTTCCAGCCATTAACACTGCGAGTGCGGCACTACCAACTTTAGCAGAACTTCTTCTGTAGTTAGTCTGAACATATTGCAGAGAAATTACAGGTATTCCCAATGCAATACATGCATATGTTTATCCGAAATTTCGACGACTGGCACAAAACGAACAGTACATTTACATGTATTGGACGATCCCAGGTGTGAATTAGCATACATATACTATTTGAGGTTGACTGTGAGTGAAAACATCGCCAGTTCATGTTTGCATCTGATTCCCTGTGTGGATAAGCATGTGTTGTTTGAGGTGGCCACGCAGTCTGAATGTATTGTCACAAACATTACATACATGGGATGTATTCCCTGTGTGGATGAGCATGTGTCATTTGAGGTAGGAACTCTGTGTAAATGTCTTGTTACAAACACTACATGCATGGAGGCGTTCACTAGAGTGGATGAATGTCTTGTCACAAACACTGCATGAATAGGGACGATCCCCGGTGTGGATGTGCATGTGTTCTTTGAGGTTGAAACTCAGGGTGAATGTCTTGTCACAAACACAGCATGCATGGGGAAGATCTCCGGTGTGGATGAGCATGTGTTGTTTGAGGTAGGAACTCCGGGTGAATGTCTTGTCACAAACACAGCATGCATGGGGACGATACCCGGTGTGGATGAGCATGTGTTGTTTGAGGTAGGAATTCCGGGTGAATCTCTTGTCACAAACACAGCATGCATGGAGACGATCTCCGGTGTGGATGAGCATGTGTTGTTTGAGGCTGTAACTCAGGGTGAACATCTTGTCACAAACACTACATGTATGGAGGCGTTCACCAGTGTGGATGAGCATGTGTCGATTAAGAGTGTCACTCCGTGTGAATGTCTTGTCACAAACACTGCATGCATAGGGACGATCCCCGGTGTGGATGCGCATGTGTTCTTTGAGGGTGAAACTCTGGGAGAATATCTCGTCATAAACACAGCATACATGGGGACGATCTCCCGTGTGGATGAGCATGTGTTGTTTGAGGTTGAAACTCTGTGTGAATGTCTTGTCACAAACACTACATGTATGGAGGCGTTCACCAGTGTGGATGAGCATGTGTCGATTGAGAGTGTCACTCCGTGTGAATGTCTTGTCACAAACACTGCATGCATATGGACGATCCCCGGTGTGGATGCGCATGTGTTCTTTGAGGGTCAAACTCTGGGTGAATATCTCGTCACAAACACAGCTTGCATGGGGACGATCCCCGGTGTGGATGAGCATGTGTTGTTTGAGGTTGGAACTGTGGGTGAATGTCTTGTCACAAACACAGCATGCATGGGAACGATCCCCGGTGTGGATGAGCATGTGTTGTTTGAGGTTGGAACTGTGGGTGAATGTCTTGTCACAAACACAGCATGCATGGGGACGATCCCCGGTGTGAATGAGCATGTGTTGTTTGAGGTTGAAACTCTGTGTGAACATCTTGTCACAAACACTACATGTATGGAGGCGTTCACCAGTGTGGATGAGCATGTGTCGATTGAGAGTGTCACTCCGTGTGAATGTCTTGTCACAAACACTGCATGCATAGGGACGATCCCCGGTGTGGATGCGCATGTGTTCTTTGAGGGTGAAACTCTGGGTGAATGTCTCGTCACAAACACAGCATGCATGGGGACGATCCCCGGTGTGAATGAACATGTGTTGTTTGAGGTTGACACTCTGTGTAAACATCTTGTCACAAACACTACCTTTATGGAGGCGTTCACCAGTGTGGATGAGCATGTGTTTTGTTTAGGTTGCCGCTCTGTGGGAATGTCTGGTCACAAACATCGCACACATGGGGATTATGCCCGGTGTGGACGAGCATGTGTGATTTGAGAGCGCCACTCTGTGTGAATGTCTTGTCACAAACACCGCATGTATATGGCCACTTAACAGTGTGAAAGTACGAGTGGCGTTTCAGACTAGCAATTTGTTTAAAAGTTTGATCACAAACATGACATGTATAAAAGGATTCTCCCCGGTATGTTTGGGCATATGTATTTTAACGGAACTTTGCAGTGTGAAAGTCTCTTCACGAACACTACAAGCATGTGGCCGCTCCCTGGTATGAATGAGGTTTGCAGTTGCTACTTTTTAAGAGGTTTTTGTCACATTCGCTGTATTTATGTTGCATCGTCCTGTCATGATCCATCCTGTGCACTAACTGGTGACAGTTTCCTTTACAAATGTCGTCACTTTCAGTACCACGATAGGCATTGGGCGTCACACAGGCCAGTTGTGGTGCTCACTGCAAGTGACCTGAAAAAAATGAATGTCGTAAAAAATATGATAACAAACATATAGCCTAAGGATGAAAACGGTCAAGGCCATGACAATGGCGGTCGGTATGACAGTGTTCCATATGCTCACATATATCAAGTGTCCAAATATTGAAGGAATCCGTAAAGAAATACTAGAAAATGTGGTCTGTCGACGCAGGTGCGACAAATATTGTGAAGGTGAAAGTGAACAGGTCATATTAAGGGCAGTGTGGATGTGTGATATTTGATGTATTGAAATATTAAAGTAATCCATCCAGGGATATAGACGTTATGACACAAATAAGAAACTCCGACGAACTTTTGAATGTGTGAAAAAGTTCACAGTTGTGAAGGTCAGAAGGTCATGATCATATTAAGGGCAACATGGATGTGTGGAGTGTGTTCACAAGTATGATGTATTGAAAGATTTAAGTACTCCTTCAAGGTATATAGAAGTTATTACAGTATTGGGAAAGTCCGGCTAACTTCTTAATGTGCCGGACACACATACGGACGGACACACCGTCCCAATCCACAATTCCTGTTTCATAAAAAACACTAGTCGCTCGTTCACATAGCGTGGCTTCATGAAGACATCGCAAATACAGAAACGTTACTAGAGAAATATGTGACTTTGGCACGCTATATTGACTGAATGATTTGAGCGGGTAATTATCTCCCCGGACCAGTAGCCGATTTCATCAAAATTGCAAAGTAAACTTATCTAGCAAAGTATACTTTGAGGGAGTAATCATTGATTTTTCCGAAATGCATTATTTCATACAGAACTAATGATTGCATATATTTGATGATTAAAACTACGCAGACTTATTATCACAGCCTAATGTAATCAATTCAGTATAATAAAAATTAATAAATTTATCCTAAAATTGAAAATTTCTACCTTAAAGTATACTTTTCTAGATAAGTATACTTTGCAATGTTGGTGAAATAGGCTATTTTCAATGTTGGTGAAATAGGCTATTTTCAATGTTGGTGAAATATGCTATTTTCAATGTTGACCTGATATTGATGACCAATCAATTTACTCTAAAATGGAACAGTCCAATACATGGCATGACCATAACATGCATGTCAATGCTGACCAGCAATCAACTATCATAAATCAATACAGTATACTGTACAGAAAAAAAACCTAACCACTAATTCAAATACGGGCTAAAATAAACAATACCACATACTCCCCTCTACCATTGAATGTCTTCCATGATATTACTTAGTAACTACACTACGTATCGCGTCTAAAACCTTGCTCAGCATTGCCTATGGAACACTCTCTGAAAGTGATTTAATAACATTAGCATCCAACATCGTTTTGGCGCTGGTTCCGGTGCTAACTTCGGTATGACAGAGTGTTCGTCCATGTCAGCACCGCCTACATTCCGTGTCACTCCGAAAATAATTAGCATCAACATGGCCCACTACAATGTGTGACCGATCATCATCCCCTCTCCCCGGGTTCGTGAGCATCCTCACCGATGGCGCGATCACTGACATCAGTAGCATCACCGGAGTCGTCACTCTGGTACTCTGAAGTCACTTCAGTATCTACAACGGAAACATAGTATGTATAATTAATAAAAGTATTATGTGTATCCGCTGTCTCTGTTGAATCAGTGGCAACCACCGATATCATGCCATCGGAATCCGAGTCATGAGAATCGTCATGACCGTGTGATTGCACAATTTCCTTCTCCTCTTCCTCTCTCCACTCCCCCACCACCCCCTCTTCCGCATCTGAAATGAAATGCAACCAACAGGCAACAGTGCAGTGTCCTACTTAGTCCATCGTAATTCTCTTTATGGACTATATACACTTGAACGGAAACATTTGGTGCGTTGACAACAACATAATCCTCTTTCTCCCATTAGTCTGAAATCTTATGTTTGTCATCAAAGGCCACCACTCTCACCTGGACACGGACACCTACAGTAATACAATAACCTCTTGCTTGGAGGTCGTGGTACATCTTCTGCTGTCTCCGGGCGTTGTTAGCAGCCTACTGAGCTAATTCATACTTGCAATCAAGCAGTTTGATTGGCGGAGCCAGAGCTGTAGCACTGTTGCAAACGGTCCCGAAATTCTTGTACGTACCTTGTCCTGGGCTATCGTCTCTGGTTTATATCACAACCAAATACCAGATATGCATGTAGTCTGAACTCCCTGCCGAACATTATAAACAAGAATTCCGCCACGGAAGCGGTGTCGCGCCTGCCGAGGCATTTGACCGTGAACATTACAAGTAAATAAATTACCTTGACCTTCAGAATTTGGATGTGGGGGTGTGCATAATGAAGCATCATCCGTAGACAAACATTGATGTGAAATAGTATCAATGTCTGGAAAGGGGTTAAAGAGATATTGTGAAAAAACAATAACTTTAACGCATTTCTGTTACAAATCCGGTGAACATTACAAGTAAATAAATGACCTTGACCTTCAGACTTTGGATGTGGGTGTGTGCGTAATGAAGCATCATCCCTAGACAAACATTGATATGAAATATTATCAATGTCTGGCAAGGGGTTAAAGAGATATTGTGAAAAAACAATAACTTTAACGCATTTCTGTTACAAAACCGGTGAACATTACAAGTAAATAAATGACCTTGACCTTGAGAATTTGGATGTGGGGGTGTGCGTAATGAAGCATCATCCCTAGACAAACATTGATGTGAAATATTATCAATGTCTGGCAAGGGGTTAAAGAGATATTGTGAAAAAACAATAACGTTAACGTATTTCTGTTACAAAACCTGTGAACATTACAAGTAAATAAATGACCTTGACCTTCATAATTTGGATGTGGGGGTGTGCGTAATGAAGCATCATCCCTAGACAAACATTGATGTGAAATATTATCAAAGTCTGGCAAGGGGTTAAAGAGATATTGTGAAAAAACAATAACTTTAACGTATTTCTGTTACAAAACCGGTGAACATTACAAGTAAATAAATGACCTTGACCTTCAGACTTTGGATGTGGGGGTGTGCGTAGTGAAGCATCATCCATAGACAAACATTGATATTAAATATTATCAATGTCTGGCAAGGGTTTAAAGAGATATTGTGAAAAAACAATAACTTTAACGCATTTCTGTTACAAAACCGGTGAACATTACAAGTAAATAAATGACCTTGACCTTGAGAATTTGGATGTGGGTGTGTGCGTAATGAAGCATCATCCCTAGACAAACATTGATGTGAAATATTATCAATGTCTGGCAAGGGGTTAAAGAGATATTGTGAAAAAACAATAACTTTAACGTATTTCTGTTACAAAACCTGTGAACATTACAAGTAAATAAATGACCTTGACCTTCATAATTTGGATATGGGGGTGTGCGTAATGAAGCATCATCCCTAGACAAACATTGATGTGAAATATTATCAAAGTCTGGCAAGGGGTTAAAGAGATATTGTGAAAAAACAATAACTTTAATGCATTTCTGTTACAAAACCGGTGAACATTACAAGTAAATAAATGACCTTGACCTTCAGACTTTGGATGTGGGTGTGTGCGTAGTGAAGCATCATCCCTAGACAAACATTGGTATGAAATATTATCAATGTCTGGCAAGGGTTTAAAGAGATATTGTGAAAAAACAATAACTTTAACGCATTTCTGTTACAAAACCGGTGAACATTACAAGTAAATAAATGACCTTGACCTTAATAATTTGGATGTGGGGGTGTGCGTAATGAAGCATCATCCCTAGACAAACATTGATGTGAAATATTATCAATGTCTGGCAAGGGTTTAAAGAGATATTGTGAAAAAACAATAACTTTAACGCATTTGCCTTACAAAAAAACCGGACGACGACGACGGAAAAAGCGCCGACTATAGTCGCGCTTCTGCTAAAGCGGGCGCGACAAAAAGGGTAACTAACCTGTGTATGTTGTGTACAATTATACGGGTGAACAATTGGTCCCACATGTGCTTTCCAGACCTTTTTCTTCTTAGGCGCCAGAGTGCATAGCCTAGAAGTTTTATTAAACTGCTCTGTCATATAATTTCCTATGGCATGATACGGTGTCGTTCGTGACTTCTGCATTCATGTAAGTGAACAAAGCCCTCTGATTAAATTACCATCGAAGTTTGCTCCCTGATCAGAGTGAATGTTGGCAGGAAATCCATAATGAACAGTTGTTAAGGAAATCCTCTGTTGTGGTTCCAGCAGTCACGTTCCTGGTAGGTACAGCCAATGCATACCTGGTAAAAGATCTGTAATGACTAGGATGTGTTGGAAGCCGCCCAAAGAGCGTTCAAGTGTAAGAAAGTCCATATATACAAGCTCTATTGGTTGGATAGTGGTAATGTTAACAAGCAGAGCTCGGGCTGACTGTGTTTCCGCCACAAACATCGACCATATTTGCCCATGAACTCTTCCACACTTCTTGTCACCCCAGACCAGTACACCCTATCCCTGATTAATGCTAATACTCTGTTCCTACCAGGATGGCCGTTGTGTATAACGTAATATCCCTGAATATAACGAGTGGGAATTACAAGCTGCTTCCTGTCCTCACCATTTAGGTTAACTTTCCTGTGCAAAACTCAATGAATAAGGGTTAACTTATCAAATATTTTGAAGAATGTAGAATAGTCGATGCTGAAAGGTATATAAATATGTATCTTTCTTGGGTTTTCTGCCACATCCGACTGCCTGGACCCAGCGTCGCAAAACTGGGTCCCGGCAATATTAAGTATGGACCACTCTCCAAGCTACAACAAACAGCTTTTGCAGATTCAACAGAAACCTGTTCTGTATGTCCTGGACTGGAGCCTGTTGGTAATCTGCTCATACAATCTGCTTCCATATTGGTCTTCCCTGAAATGTAACTAATATCAAAATCATAAGTAGATAAAGCAGCCATCCATCGATATCCTTTCGCGTCTAACTTCACACTAGTTAAAACATAGGTAAGCGGGTTGTTGTCTGTCCATTATTGATATGGAACGTCTGTCCACACCTCCAACAGATTGGCTCAATATACTCATTCTCACTATACTCAAGCTCACGATTGTCGGTTGCAATGTTGTTGAGTATTCGCTGAAACAGAGGTGGTATTAGTCATCTCATTTTTACCCATTTTCGCTTTCAACTCGTCCATTTGCATGAGTTGCGAATTCACAGGCCTCGAAACCTCTGTAAACTAGAAATGGACGCTTGTCGACAAGCGCATGTGTATCCCCCTCCCCAGATACACAAGTAGTTTGAAAAAAGGGTGTTCGAGTTATGCTCCGGAGACAAAATCAGTGACGGAAAAAACAAAGGGAGATAACTAAACAAGAGGGCCATGATGGCCCTAATTCGCTCACCTGACTCCATGAACACCAGAGGAGAATGTGACATTGAGTTAATGTGTTTTAAAAAATTTGTGCTATTTTTAGATGGCGGTCATCTTGGATTAAGCAATGACTCTCATTTTACAAAATCTGAAAATGCTTCACCCAGCATCGGCCATGTGGTTCCTGAGAAAAAGACGTTCAAAATCTTGAATAAATGGACCTTTTGGTGGCCATCATGGATGACATAATCATCCGATTCCGACAAATATTGCACCAGAGTGACCGCCTCATTGATACCTTCAATTTGATATATGACATGACCATATTCAGTCAAAAATAAAATTTGACACCAAATTTGACCCAACGGGCCACGCCCATTCTTGACCCCGGGGTCACCATTTTAACAACTTTGAAAGAGCAATGTACATCGATCATTCCTACCAAGTTTCGTCGAAATCCGGCTAGCGGTTCATGAGAAGAAGATTTTTTAAGAATTTATGCTATTTTTAGACGGCGGCCATCTTGGATTAGCGATGACCTCCATTTTAACAAATCTGAAAAGGCTTCACCCATGGACTATAACTTTTAAGTTTGGCTACCATGGGCCAAGCGGTTCATGTGAAGAAGAATTTTGAAATCTCTAATAAAAGAACCTTTTGAAATTTCGGCGGCCATCTTGGATGACATAACAATCCGATTTTGACAAAAAATGTACCAGAGTGATCGCCTCATTGATACCTTCGATTTGATATATAACATGACCATATTCGGTCAAAAATAAAATTTGACCCCACGGGCCATGCCCATTTTTGACCCCGGGGTCACCACTTTAACAACTTTGAAAGAGCATTGTACATCGATCATTCCTACCAAGTTTCGTCGAAATCCGGCTAGCGGTTCATGAGAAGAAGATTTTTTAAGAATTTATGCTATTTTTAGACGGCGGCCACCTTGGAATAGCGATGACCTCCATTTTAACAAATCTGAAAAGGCTTCACACATGGACCATAACTTTTAAGTTTGGCTACCATGGGTCAAGCGGTTCATGTGAAAAAGAATTTTGAAATTTCTAATAAAAGAACGACCTTTTGACCTTTCGGCGGCCATCTTGGATGACATAACAATCCGATTTCGACAGAAAATGCACCAGAGTGATCGCCTCATTGATACCTTCAATTTGATATATGACATGACCATATTCGGTCAAAAATAAAATTTGACCCCAATTTGACCCCACGGGCCACGCCCATTTTTGACCCCGGGGTCACCATTTTAACAACTTTCAAAGAGCATTGTACATCGATCATTCCTACCAAGTTTCGTCGAAATCCGGCTAGCGGTTTATGAGAAGAAGATTTTTTAAGAATTTATGCTATTTTTAGACGGCGGCCATCTTGGATTAGCGATGACCTCCATTTTAACAAATCTGAAAAGGCTTCACCCATGGACCATAACTTTTAAGTTTGGCTACCATGGGCCAAGCGGTTCATGTGAAGAAGAATTTTGAAATCTCTAATAAAATAACGACCTTTTGACCTTTCGGCGGCCATCTTGGATGACATAACAATCCGATTTCGACAAAAAATGCACCAGAGTGATCGCCTCACTGATACCTTCAATTTGATATATGAAATGACCATATTCAGTCAAAAATAAAATTTGACCCCAATTTGACCCCACGGGCCACGCCCATTTTTAACCCCAGGGTCACCATTTCAACAACTTTGAAAGAGCAATGTACATCGATCATTCCTACCAAGTTGAATTACGTAATGACGTCATTTTAACAATTTTGTAATCCCCCTACCTAAGGACCATGACCATGAAGTTTGGTGACCATAGGCCCAATGGTTACCGAGCAGAAGACGTTTGAAAATGTTCACGGACGACGACGACGGACGACGGAGGACGGACGACGGACGAGGGCGGACGAGGGCGGACGACGGACACATTGCGGAAACAATAGCTCACCTGAGCTGCTTCGCTCAGGTGAGCTAAAAATTAGTGATGCAAGAGTTGTCATTCTTGCGTGACACACCTTTAGGGTTGTGGTCTATGCATGTGTGAAGTTTCATGAAAATATTCCAAAGGGTGTTCGAGTTATGCTCCAGACACGAAATCAGTGCACGAAACAACAAAGGGAGATAACTAAGAAATTAACGACGCAAGAGTTGTCATTCTTACGTGCGACACACCTTTGGGTCGTCTTCTATGCATGCGTGAAGTTTAATAAACTAGAAAATGTGTTCATAGAACACGGATGTCTCACATATCGCTTTGATAATAAATGAGGCCAAATTCCAAGTCAAAATTTTCTTTTACCTGGGCGTTAAAGTTTTTGAAGCACCAAGTATGTGACCTTGACCCTGGGCTTGGCGGGGGCAGGACAAACGTGGATTTGGCACAGGGCGGTAGAGGACCATTAGAGCAATGCATATTTGAAATATGAAGCTGATCCGTGAAAGAAAACAGAAATTATAAGATATTTACCTGAGTGTTAAAGTTTTTGAAGCACCAAGTATGTGACCTTGACCCTGGGATTGGCGGGGGCATGACGAATGTGGATTTGGCACAGGGCGGTTAGAGGGACAATAGGAGCAATGTGTATATGAAATATGAAGATGATCCATGAAAGAAAACAGAAATTATAAGATATTTACCAGAGCGTTAAAGTTTTTGAAGCACTAAGTATGTGACCTTGACCCTGGGCTTGGCGGGGGCAGGATGAACGTGGATTTGGCACAGGGCGGTAGAGGACCATTAGAGCGAGCAATGCGTATATGAAAAATGAAGATGATCCATGAAAGAAAACAGAAAGTATAAGATATTTACCCGAGCGTTAAAGTTTTTGAAGCACTAAGTATGTGACCTTGACCCTGGGCTTGGCGGGGGCAGAACGAACCTGGATTTGGCACAGGGCGGTAGAGGACCATTAGAGCAATGTGTATATGAAATATGAAGCTGATCCGTGAAAGAAAACAGAAATTATGACATATTAACCCGAGCGTTAAAGTTGTTGAAGCACCAAGTATGTGACCTTGACCCTGGGCTTAGCGGGGGCATGACGAATGTGGATTTGGCACAGGGCGGTAGAGGACCATTAGAGCAATGTGTATATGAGATATGAAGCAGATCGGTCGAAGGATGAAGAAATTATGAGACATAACGGACGGACGGGACGGGACGGGACGGACGGACGGACGGACGGACGGACGGACGGACGGACGGACGGACGGACGAGGGTAACACTAAATGCCCCCTCCACTATCGTGGTGGGGCATAAAAATATTCAAAAGGGTGTTCGAGTTATGCTCTGGATACAAAATCAGAGCACGAAACAACAAAGGGAGATAAGTAAACAAGAATTCCGCGGAATCAGATGCCTCGCCTTGTCCCGCCTTGACCTCGAGCCTGGGCCCGAAAGCAATTTTCACTGGCCCGAACATATACAATTATTGACTAGTGAGCCATAGAATATCAGATTATATTCTATGGCTCACTCGTCAATAATTGTTTTATTATATGATAATAGTCTGTATATAGCACTTACGACCTTATGCTACTAGACAAAAATTGAAAAAGAATTTGAAAAAATAAATGAAAAAAAAAATGGAAATTTTTTTTTTAAAAATTAAAAATAATAATGCTTGCTACTGGAGCCCAGAATTTTTTTTGTAATAGTCCTATATTTATCTACATATATCTGCACAGGTCCACATAATGCCACAATATTTTCAACACAGTTTACGGAAATGTAATATACAAAAGAAAATAAAATAATAATGCTCGCTACTGGAGCACAGAATTTTTGTTAATAGTCCTATATTTATCTACATATATCTGCACAGGTCCACATACTGCCACAATATTGTCAACACAGTTTACGGAAATGTAATAATGTACCTGTATAAATTACCTGTAATAAGTTAGTGGTCAGTTAAAAAATTGAAAAAGAATGTAAAAAATAAAATGTAAAAAAAAAATTAAATTTAAAAAAAATAAAAGAATAATGCTCCCTACTGGAGCCGAGAATGTTTTTTAATAGTCCTATATTTATCTACATATCATATATACACAGGTCCACATATTGCCACAATATTTTCAACACAGTTTACGGAAATGTAATATAATCATTTACCTGTATAAATTACCTGGTGGTCAGTGGTCAGTTGCACATGCTAGCACATGCACAGGTCAATAGTCTGTATATATCACTTACGACCTTATGCTACTAGACAAAAATTGAAAAATAATTTGAAAACAAAAATGAAAAAGAAAAAAATGAAAAAAAAAAATGGAAAAAAAAAGTTTAAAAATAATAATGCTTGCTACTGGAGCCCAGAATTTTTTTATAATAGTCCTATATTTATCTACATATATCTGCACGCACAGGTCCACATAATGCCACAATAGTTTCAACACAGTTTACGGAAATGTAATATCCAATGTAGTAATTTACCTGTATAAATTACCTGTGGTCAACAGTGGTCAAGCACTGGACATTTGCACATGCTAGCCCATGCTAGCACATGGTTCTCCCGGTCTCTATTGTTCTCTCTACAGGTAAGGTGTACAGAGCACACGAGAAAAGGTGTACAGAGCAGACGAGAAAACAGGTCTTCATGCATTATTGTTCAGTTTGTAGAGTGCGCAAAACAAAAAAAGGAGATAACTCAAAAATTAGCTACGCAAGAGTTGTCATTCTTGTGCGCGACACACCTCCGGGTCGTGGTCTATGCATGTGTGAAGTTTCATGAAAATATTCCAAGGGTGGTCGAGTTATGCTCCGGACAGGAAATCAGTGCACGAAAACAAAAAAGGGAGATAACTAAAAAAATAGCTATGCAAGAGTTGTCATTCTTGTGCACGACACACCTTCGGTTCGTGGTCTAATTGAATGTGCTAAGTTTCATAAAAATATTCCAAAGGGTGGTCGAGTTATGGTCAATCAGTGCGCGAAACAAAAAAGGGAGATAACTCAAAAATTAGCTATGCAAGAGTTGTCATTCTTGTGCGCGACACACCTTCGGGTCGTGGTCTATGCATGTGTGAAGTTTCATGAAAATATTCCAAAAGGGTGGTGGAGTTATGCTCCGGACACGAAATCAGTGCGAAAAACAAAAAAGGGAGATAACTCAAAAATTAGCTATGCAAGAATTGTCATTCTTGTGCGCGACACACCTTCGGGTCGTGGTCTATGCATGTGTGAAGTTTCATGAAAATATTCCAAAGGGTGTTCGAGTTATGCTCCGGACAAGAAGTGTCTGCGGCGGACGCGGACGCGGCGCGCTGTCAAATCCATAATATCCCCCGACGGAGTCCGGGGGATACAATTAATATGACTGCGGTTTCGTCCCGTTAACGATGACCACGTTCCAACCGTTAACACTACGAGTCCACCAATACCAAATTTAGCAGCTTTACTTATGTAGTTAGTCTGAACATTTTGCAGAGAAATTTGAATCAGACCAAGTTTCGATTTCGTCCGATTCAAATTTCACTACATAACAGCTACGGATGGTATGGGAGTAGATTACAAGAGTTACTGTTCGCAACTATGGGGGACGTCCCAGTACGGCCCATTAAAAAGTAAGCAACATTTTATTCTCCTATAACAGGGAGCAAAAACACAAACCCCGATAATTTTAGGAATAACTAGAGAAAGTGATCAGGGGCTCACATATACCCTCGGCCGCCGCCTGAACTGACAAATAAAAACTTAAGACACAAATATTAAAAAAAATTAAACGCAAATTTCTATATAATTTGACCTTGACCTTGGACATGAAGGCTGCATGGGTGTGGTATGAAATTAAAATATGAATGATGATAAGGAAGTTGATGTTTGAAGTCAATCCGACTTTCCGTTGCAGAGATAATGGTACCCAAAAACATTAAAGCAAATCTTACGGATGCAAAGTTCTAAGTAATTTGACCGTGAGGTTGGACATAAAGGCTGCATGGGTGTGGTATGAAAAGAAAATATGAATGATGATAAGGAAGTATATGAAGGTTGAAGTAAATCCGACTTGCCGATGCAGAGATAACGGGTACCCGAAAACTTTAAGGCTCATCTTACGGACGCAAATTTCTATGTAATTTGACATTCACCTTGTACATGAAAGCCGCATGAATGTGGTGGAATGAAAATATGGGTGATGATAAGGGAGTATATGAAGTTTGAGGTAATTCCGACTTTCCGTCACAAAGATAATTGGTACCCAAATAAGTTAACGCGGACTGACGGACAAACGGACGGACAGATGGAATTACGAAAACTATATACCCCTTGACATACTTCGTATGCCCGGGGAATAGTTAAAGCATTTACAAATATTGGCCCGTTACTTAAACATGTGAGCAACCACAGGCATTCGGCGTGTTTCGGCTTTCATCGGTCTAACTCTACCATCCAGACACCTATTATCGTGCTACGTCAGTTTTCATCCCCACGTCATATCTCGTGAATGACGTCGAACGCACAGCGTTACATCACAATAAATCAATTCATAAAAAATGTCAGTCATGATTCAAAGTTATGACAATAAATAAGTCTTCATTAACTATTTGTGTATAATTAGAGCGTCATAATAAAAACACCATCCAACTACCGAAAATCCGCTAATGAACTTTTTATCTTCCTTATATCGGCTGAAATTTCCATCTCAACAAAAAAATATAAAATGATAAATGTGCAGACCAGTTATTGTTTTGTTCATACAGTTTGACAGAGAACTGTAGATTAATGATAGTAGACAGAGATGTCCAATGCTTAAACAATATGGAAATAAAAACAGTGGTCTCCTTATTTGTTCTTGCGCGCCCAAAATGACGGATGTTGTTCTAACTGAATATGAATGCTGTGACATAAGGCTGCAGTTTATCTTGGATCTTGCAGATCAATACGTTATACCGAACAGTGGAAATCAAATTTAGGGATTCTTCTTCATTTTAGTAGCAACAAATTAAAATATATCGGAACAGGTCAATGAGTGCGCCTCTCCTCCAGTACTACACACAATGCCCAGATCGCATTTTAAGAAATATTGAAATGTATTTCTCTGTTTCTAGAAAGGCATACAAATTGAAGAACGCTGTGCACTTTTTTTACACCATGCCTGATTCTTATCATCATAATCTAAAGGAGACAAGGTATCCAGATATATATATTTTATTTATATTAAGAAAATTCATTTCCTAACTTTCGCAGACAAATTTAAAAGAAGGGCACAAAAACTCATGTCGCAGTCGAAAATACCGTTGTTGTGCGAGTCGTCAACAGAATGGCAGCCGCCGTGTTAACTCACCGAGAATTATCCAAAAATAATATACGAGATATTAGGAGATATATTATAAGTTTTGTAAAGAGACTAAGTATGTGACCTTGACCTCGAGATCAGCGGGTATTTGTCACAGCATGATAGTAGAGCCTTAGAGGAATGCATGCATGAAATATTAAGAATTTTCGATGAAAGAAATAGAAGTTATAACATATTGCTCTGATGTTAAGTTTTGTAAAGAGACTAAGTATGTCACATTGACCTTGGGACCAGCGTAGTAGTATGTCCATATAAATGGACACTGTGGGGAATCACGTGTTCTATTGGTTTGGTTTTGTGTAATGGCGGCGGCCACGAGTTGCGAGTTATTTTTCATCGATATGACTGCGGTTTCTTCATTTTAATGATGACCAAGTTCCAGCCGTTAACATTGCGAGTCCGACAATACCAACTTTAGCAGAATTTCTTCTGTAGTTAGTCTGAACATTACGTACAGAAACTAAATTGGTCAGTAAGCGAGGCTTACGGAATACCCCCTCGCGTGGGCCCATGTACCGCTAAATATTTAAACAAAAAATCCAAGTGTGTGGGCTTGTGACCTTGACTCTGGGCACGAACGTGAATTTGTCATAGGGTGGTAGAGGTCCATTGGAGCAATGCGTGTGGGAAATGTGAATCAGATCCGAGCAAGGAAATAGAAGTTATAACCAATTTCTCTCATGTTAAGTTTTCTAAAGAGACTAAGTATGTGACATTGACCTCGAGATCAGCTGGGATTTGTCACAGCATGATAGTAGAGCCTTAGACGAATGCATCCATGAAATATTAAGAATTTTCCATGAAAGAAATAGAAGTTATAACATATTTCTCTGATGTTAAGTTTTGTAAAGAGACTAAGTATGTCACATTGACCTTGGGATCAGCGTATGTTTGTCACAGCATGATAGTACAACCTTTGAGGAATGCACAAGTGAAATATTAAGAATCTTCAAAGAAGGAAATAGCAGTTATAACTTCTTTCTCTGATGTTAAGTTTTGTAAAGAGACCAAGTATTTGACCTTGACCTTGGGATCAGCGGGTGTTGGACGGTCGTGAATTTGGCACAGCATGGTAGTAAAGCCTCACAGGAAGGCATGTGTGAAATATTAAGCATTTTAGATGAAGGAAACAGAAATTATAACAATATTTCTCCGATGTTAAGTTTTGTAAAGAGACTAAGTATTTCACATTGACCTTGGGATCAGCGGGGGTTGGACGGTCGTGGATTTGGCACAGCATGATAGTATAGCCTTACAGGAATACATGTGTGAAATATTAAGCACTTTAGATGAAGGAAGTAGAAGTTATAACAATAGTTATCTGATGTTAAGTTTAGTGACGGACGGACGGACGGACGGACGTTCCAACATTTTGGGTTTATGGGGTATTTCCATTGTTTGAAGAACAATGAAAAAGCCCCTAAACAACAATAGAGTTTATGAGCTTACGGAATATTACAAAGGAATCTTTTGTTCCTAAGCCCGCCCCTAAGCTCTGAAACCCCCGGACGTTGGCCCGGACGGACGGACGGACGGACGGGACGGACGGACGGACGGATTCCGTCCGGACGGACGGACGGACGCGGACGGACGGACGGACGGACGGACGGACGGACGGACGGACGGACGTTCTTACATTAGGGTACTTATGTGGCTTATCACATGTTAAATATTAGCCACATAAAACGATTTTTAGCCACATAAAACTATTTTTTAGGTGGCTAATTGTAACCAACCCTATCCTTTAACAAGTCCATAACCCTGTGGGGCTAGCCACATAAGTACCCTAATGTGTGCCCGGACGGACGAACGGACGGACGGACAACCTGACTCCAGTATACCACCCCCCACAACTCGTTACGGGGGGGGGGGGGTATAATTACAGGCATTCCAAATGAAATACATGTACATGTTTATCCGAAATTTCGACGACTGTGTGTGAATGGCACGGCACGAACACTACATGTACATGTATTGGACGATCCCAGGTGTGAATTAGCATAGATATACTATTTGAGGTCGATTGTTTGAAAACATCGCCAGTTCATGTACGCATCTGATTCCCTGTGTGGATAAGCTTGTTTGAGGTGGCCACGCAGTCTGAATGTCTAGTCACAAACACTACATACATGGGAGGTATTGCCTGTGTGGATGAGCATGTGTCGTTTAAGGTTGCAACTCTGTGTGAATGCCTTGTTACAAACACTGCATACATAAGGACGATCCCCGGTGTGTATGAGCATGTGATATTTGAGGATGGAACTCTGGGTGAATGTCTTGTCACAAACACAGCATGCATGGGGACGATCCCCGGTGTGGATGAGCATGTGTTGTTTGACGTGGTCTCTCTGGGTGAATGTCTGGTCACAAACACAGCATGCATAGGGACGATCCCCGGTGTGGATGCGCATGTGTCGTTTAAGGTGGCCAATATGTGTAAATGTCTTGTTACAAACACTACATGTATGGGGGCGTTCACCAGTGTGGATGAGCATGTGTTTTTTCAGGTTGCCGCTCTGTGGGAATGTCTTTTCACAAACACCACATGTATGGGGGCGTTCACCAGTGTGAATGAGCATGTGTTTTTTTAGGTTGCCGCTCTCTGGGAATGTCTTGCCACAAACACCGCACACATGGGGCCTGTCCCCGGTGTGGACGAGCATGTGTTGTTTGACGCTGGAACTGTGGGGGAATGTCTTGTCACAAACACAGCATGCATAGGGACGATCCCCGGTGTGGATGCGCATGTGTTGTTTGAGGTTGCCGCTCTGCCGGAATGTCTTGTCACAAACATCACACACATGGGGCATGTCCCCGGTGTGGACGAGCATGTGTGATTTGAGGTGGTCACTCCGTGTGAATGTATTGTCACAAACACCGCATGTATAAGGCCACACACCAGTATGAAAGTACGAGTGGCGTTTCAGATTGGAACTTTGTTTAAAAGTTTGATTACAAACATGACATGAATAAGGATGGTCCCCGGTATGTTTGGGTGTATGTATTTTAACGGAACTTTGCTGTGTGAAAGTCTTTTCACGAACACTAGAAGCGTGTGGCCGCTCCCTGGTATGAACGTGCATATGAGGTTTGCGGTTGCTACTTTTTAAGAGTTTTTTGTCACATTCGCTGTATTTATGTTGCGTCGTCCTGTTATGGTCCATCCTGTGCACTAAATGGTGACAGTTTCCTTTACAAATGTCGTCACTTTCATTACCACGATAGGTATTGGGCGTCACACAGGCCAGTTGTGGTGCTCACTGCATGTGACCTGAAAAAATGAATGTCATAAAAAATAAGATAAACAAGAGGGCCATGATGGCCCTAATTCGCTCACCTGACTCCATGAACACCAAAGGAGAATGTGACATTGAGTTCATATGAGCTATTTTTAGATGGTGGTCATCTTGGATTAAGCGATGACTCATTTTACCAAATCTAAAAATGCTTCACCCAATGATCTGAACTTACTATGAAGTTTGGCCAGCATTGGCATTATGGTTCCTGAGAAAAAGACGTTCAAAATCTGGAATAAATAGACCTTTTGGCGGCCATCACGGATGACGTAATTATCCGATTTTGGCAAATAATTCACCAGAGCGATCGCCTCGCTGATACCTTCAATTTGATATATGACATGACCATATTCGGTCAAAAATAAAATTTGACCCAAATTTGACCCCACGGGCCACGCCCATTTTTGACCACGGGGTCATCATTTTAACAACTTTGAAAGAGCATTGTACATCAATCATTCCTACCAAGTTTCGTCGAAATCCGGCTAGCAGTTCATGAGAAGATTTTTTAAGAATTGATGCTATTTTCAGACGGCGGCCATCTTGGATTAGTGATGACCTCCATTTTAACAAATCTGAAAAGGCTTCACCCATGGACCATAACTGTGAAGTTTGGCCACCATGGGCCAAGCAGTTCGTGTGAAGAAGAATTTTGAAATCTCTAATATGTCTAATAAAAGAACGACCTTTTGACCTTTCGGTGGCCATCTTGGCTGACATAACCATCCGATATCGAAAAAAAATTCACCAGAGTCATCGCCTCATTGATACCTTCGATTTGATATATGACATGACCTTATTCGGTCAAAAATAAAATTTGACCGCAATCGGACCCCACGGGCCACGCCCATTTTTGACCCCGGGGTCACCATTTTAACAACTTTGAAAGAGCATTGTACATCGATCATTCCTACCAAGGTTTGTCGAAATCCGGCTAGCTGTTCATTTCAGTATTTACATATGTAATGGCAATTAGTAATATATTATCATTATGATGGCAAACACAAAATTTGACCATATGATGAGATAAGTATATAGTGTATGTGTATCATCTGTTTACATAGCATTTGGTATTACGTTCATGCACTCGTCAGCACTGTATTATAACAAATGTCATGTTATTAATGACAAATGTTGATTTTAAAAATAGCCTTTGTTTACAATAGTATTTACAACGCGTTAGCACAAAGTGGCGGACCTATACAACTACACATATTATGTGAGTTGGCTGTACAATTATGCCCCCGCTCCCATGTCAGTAACTGACTGTTGCACATACATGGTGCATGCGAAGGTTCAATTGAATGGTGAATCTAGTCTCACCGTGCTACACAATTTGTGTGGGTTGTCGGTAGATGGGATGGCCAAGTCGGCCATCTTTGTGTAGTAAGATGTAAGAAGTGCGGGTTTCAATCTACTATGCAGCCGCAGCCAAGGATCAGGATCTAAATACAATGTAAACGTATGGGGATCGATTAATCGATAACTCGAATATCTAGGGTATGCGAGAGCTATCGTTCTTGATCCTGGGAGGTAATATGACTTCCCTTACCGTTACCGATTCCTGCGAAAAGGGGTCTTATGATCGTTGAGAGTTATCGTTCTTGATCATGGGAGGTACTATGACTTCCCTTACCGTTATCGATTCCTGCGAAAAGGGGTCTTACGATCGTCGATAAACCGACGTATACCTCGAAATATACACGTACGTATTCGTCGGTAATTGTCCGTTCGTACGTCCGTCCGTTCGTCAGCGGGTTCGGTGATGTAACGCTCGAACGTTTTCACGGACAGCGAACAGGGTGTCGCTATAGGTACCATCTCCCCCATGTTAAAGGGTTATGCCAGGGAGGAGGAGGTACATATATATAGTACATTAACCGTATCGGTCGGTGCAGTCCAAAAAAAACCGATAAGGGCGTTCACCCGTATTATACCCGTTAATAGCAGACGACAATTTCTACCTGCGCAAACCTGTATTCAATACACGGATCGATACCGTTGATGCCGGGGTATTTAAAAATATCACAATGGGTTAATAATCGCGTTATTGGCTAGAAACATATTTGTATTTAGCTTTAATGCTTAATAAATATAAATATATACAAGAAACGAGGCAAAGCCACGAAGGCCAGGTTTTTTCCAAGCATAGACACTTGGATAACATAATTATACCCACTTTGTGTAGACTAGATGGCCGTGGCCTGCATGTCGCGCCTTGGGGCGAGGCATGGACACTAACAAAATAGATATAGTAGATGGAAAAACTGTAACGAAAAAAAAACTTAACCGGACACACGGACGTACGGACGGACGGACATATGCCAAAATACCGACGATATCGCGATTTCCGCAAGCGGGTGGGACAATGATGATAAACACCCATGTGAAGTATCAAGGTAATGGGTGAAGCAGTTGCAGAGATATAGTACAGGAAAAAACATTAACAAAAAAATTCAAAGTAATTTGACCTTGACATTGGGCACAGGGGCCGCACGGTTGGGGGTTATAATGAAAACATGGATGATGATAAACACCCATGTGAAGTTTCAAGGTAATGGGCGAAACAGTTGCAGAGATATAGTATAACAAAAAACGTTTAACCAAAAAACTTTAACCAGACGTACGTTAAAAAGTTAACGTTGAAAATGGCTAAGTCAATTACGTAGAAATAATAGGTGAAGGTAAAAACAAGAAACGAGGCAAAGCCACGAAGGCCAGGTTATTTTCCAAGCATAGACACTTGGATAACATAATTATACCCACTTTTTGTAGACTAGATGGCCGTGGCCTGCATGTCGCGCCTTGGGGCGAGGCATGGACACTAAAAAAATAGATATAGTACATGTAGATGGAAAAAGTTTAACAACAAATATTTAACCGGACACACAGACGTCACGGACAGACATATGCCACAATGCCGACGATATCGCGCTTTCCGCAAGCGAGTGCGACAATGATGATAAACACCCATGTGAAGTATCAAGGTAATGGATGAAGCAGTTGCAGAGATATGGTACATGAAAAATTTTAACAAAAAAAATCAAAGTAATTTGACCTTGACATTGGGCACAGGGGCCGCACGGTTGGGGGTTACAATGAAAATATGGATGATGGTAAACACCCATGTGAAGTTTCAAGGTAATGGGCGAAGCAGTTGCAGAGATATAGTACAACAAAAAAGTTTTAACCAAAAAACTTTAACCAGACGTACGTTAAAAAGTTAACGTTGAAAATGGCTAAGTCAATTATGTAGAAATAATAGGTGAAGGTAAAAAAAATGGTCACATGTTGGATAGCTGTATGTGGTAGGCACCCCTTGGTTATCAAGCTGTGAAAGTTTGGTGGTCCTAGGTGGTACAGTACCAAAGAAATGGACTTAAACACGAAAAACTAACATTGTAAACGCGAAAACTTAACATTGAAAATCGCTAAGTCGACTGCGCGGAAAAAAATGGGTCAAGTTAAAAAGAAAGTAACAAGTTGGATAGTGATATGTGGTTGTGGTGGGCACCCCTTGATTATGAAGCTGTGAAAGTTTGGTGGTCCTAGGTGGTACAGTATCAAAGAAATGGACTTAAAACACGAAAACTTAACATTGTAAACGCGAAAACTTAACATTGAAAATGGCTAAGTCGACTGCGCGGAAAAAATGGGTAAAGTTAAAAAGAAAGTAACATGTTGGATAGTGATATGTGGTGGGCACCCCTTGATTATGAAGCTGTGAAAGTTTGGTGGTCCTAGGTGGTACAGTAACAAAGAAATGGACTCAAACACGAAAACTTAGCATTGATTGTGGACGCCGCCCGCCCGCCCGCCGCCCGCCCGCCACCCGCCCGGCTTTCGCCAATCCAATAGCCTGGATTTTTTTTCAAAAAACCTGGCTAAAAATTACAAGCAGCAAGAGTCGTTTCCTAACGCTCGAACGTTTTCACGGACAGCGTACGCGAACACGGTAGTACGTACATAGTCGCGGGCAATATCGATCGCTGGTCCCGTTTCGGTATACCGCGGGTTTTCCCGTGACATAAGCGCTATCAATTCGTTGACTAACTAGCCGGACGATCGAAAATTCTCCGCTTTATGGCCGTAGAGAGCCGGTTCCGATTTCAATACATCTTAAGTGACCGATAATCATATTGATACGGGATTGATACAAAATTGTATAGAATATTTCAAAGAGAGGATTATATCCGTATTCGGGACATCTCGATTCGAACATAAGTAACCCCAAACGTCGTACTTTATAGACATTCTCAATTCGCGAGATAGCATCGCAGGTTATATATATATATAGAGAGAGAAAAGTATACATGTATATTTAAACAGACAGTGAACAGTGATCCAGAAATGTGGTGTCAATTCATTCTAACATGGCATTTAGACCAGCCTGAAACCATTATGCAACATCATATATGTTGAGAAATTTCTTAAAATCGTGTCCAAGCTTACAAAAAGCTCATTAGGCAGTACTGGTAATTCAAGCACGATATGGACTCTGGTATTACATCCCTTATCATTTCATTGTTTCACAGTTATTGAGAGAAAAAAAGCTTTTTTTTTCTGTAAATGACGTTCGCCGGAGCTTCTCATTTCTGTCATATCTTCTATATCCCTTGAAGGATTACTTTAATATTTCAATACATCATACTTCTAGAAAAATGCCACACATCAACACTTCCCTTAATATGACCTTGAACTTCTGACATTCATACATGTACTTGTGAATACTTTGGTTAATAAACTTTGACACAGTCTGCCGCCGGGGGCATTCGTGTGCCGACAGGCCACGTTTGTTGTTTGGATATATGAACAGCAAAAGCAGCTGATATCAGATAGTCTCATATTATTTTTATCACAATTTATTATTATTCCACCGATTTCGATGAAATAAAGCGCGCGGGCCGCGCAAAAGTGTGTAAAATCTTCGACTGCTGGCCACTTCCGAGTCATTCCGGCCAGTTCCCCGAACACTTCAACTCCGAACAGTCATATTTATTAATCTGACACTCCTGATGTAAACCGTTAGAATTATAGCAGTTATTTCGAATAAACCTTAATCATGTTGATTATTAAAACTGGTTTGAAAGCTGCCCATGCGACTATACACATGACGTATATGCGCAGTCTGACCAGAACCTACCATGTTTATTAATCAGTGAAACACGAACCATGCACTGACCCTGCCTCCAGCAAACAGTATATTTCCCTGTCAGCAGGTCAGGATGTAGGTGTGTGATGGCAAATCAGGAGATAGACAGGTCGCTAATTGATAGTTTTATACAAAATGCCCATTTGGGTTATTATTAAAATTAGTTGATATAAACAAAATACATGTATTTCCACGAAATGTACGACTTTTATCAATTATCAATCACGTCTACCATGTGTACTTTACGGTGCATACAGGAGCTCAAGTGCTGCGGATATTACATGTCTATTACGTGAATACGAGTACGCAAAATACGATGGCGGTCATCTGGGATTAAGCGATGACTCTCATTTTACCAAATCTGAAAATGCTTCACCCAAGGATCTTAACTTACTATGAAGTTTGGCCAGCATCGGCCATGTGGTTCCTGAGAAAAAGACGTTCAAAATCTTAAATAAATGGACATTTTGGAGGCCATTATGGATGACATAATCATCCGATTCCGACAAATATTGCACCAGAGCAATCGCCTCATCGATACCTTCAATTTGATATATGACATGAGCATATTCGGGCAAAAATAAAATTTGAACCCCACGGGCCACGCCCATTTTTTGACGAGGGGTCACCATTTTAACACCTTTGAAAGAGCATTCTACGTCGATCATTCCTACCAAGTTTCGTCGAAATCCGGCTGGCAGTTCATGACAAGAAGATTTTTTAAGAATTTGTGCTATTTTTAGATGGCGGCCATCTTGGATTAGCGACGACCTCCGTTTTAATAAATCTGAAAAGGTTTCACCCATGGACAATAATTGTGAAGTTTGGCCACCATGGGCCAAGCGGTTCGTGTGAAGAAGAATTTTGAAATCTCTAATATCTAAAGAACGACCTTTTGACCTTTAGGCGGCATTCTTGGATGACATGACCATCCAATTTCGATAAAATAATGTACCAGAGCGATCACCTCTTTGATACCTTCGATTTGATATAGACATGACCATATTCGGTCAAAAATAAAATTTGACCGCAATTTGACCACACGGACCACGCCCATTTTTGACCCCGGGGTGAACATTTTAACAACTTTGAAAGAGCATTGAACATCGATCATTCCTACCAAGTTTCGTCGAAATCCGGCTGGTAGTTCATGAGAAGAAGATTTTTTAAGAATTTGTGCTATTTTTAGACGGTGGCCATCTTGGATTAGCGACGACCTCCGTTTTAACAAATCTGAAAAGGCTTCACCCATGGACCATAACTGTGAAGTTTGGCCACCATGGGCCAAGCGGTTCGTGTGAAGAAGAATTTTGAAATCTCTAATAAAAGAACGACCTTTTGACCTTTCGGTGGGCATCTTGGATGACATGACCATCCAATTTCGACAAAAAAATGTACCAGAGTGATTGCCTCATTGATACCTTCGATTTGATATATAACATGACCATATTCGGTCAAAAATAAAATTTGACCCCACGAGCCACGCCCATTTTTGACCCCGGGATCACCATTTTAACAACTTTGAAAGAGCATTGTACATCGATCATTCCTACCAAGTTTCGTCGAAATCCGGCTAGCGGTTCATGAGAAGATTTTTTAAGAATTTATGCTATTTTTAGACGGCGGCCATCTTGGATTAGCGATGACCTCCATTTTAACAAATCTGAAAAGGCTTCACCCATGGACCATAACTTTTAAGTTTGGCTACCATGGGCCAAGCGGTTCACGTGAAGAAGAATTTTGTTATCTCTAATAACCTTTCGGCGGCCATCTTGGATGACCTAACAATCCGATTTCGACAAAAAATGTACCATAGTGATCGCCTCATTGATACCTTCAATTTGATATATGACATGACCATATTCAGTCAAAAATAAAATTTGACCCCAATTTGACCCCACGGGCCACGCCTATTTTTGACCCCGGGGTCACCATTTTAACAACTTTGAAAGAGCAATGTACATCGATCATTCCTACCAAGTTTCGTCGAAATCCGGCTAGCGGTTCATGAAAAGAAGATTTTTTAAGAATTTATGCTATTTTTAGACGGCGGCCATCTTGGATTAGCGATGACCTCCATTTTAACAAATCTGAAAAGGCTTCACCCATGGACCATAACTTTTAAGTTTGGCTACCATGGGCCAAGCGGTTCATGTGAAGAAGAATTTTGAAATCTCTAATAAAAGAACGACCTTTTGACTGTTCAAATCCGGTTGGCGGTTCTTGAGAAGAAGATTTTTTAAGAATTTGTACTATTTTTAGACGGCGGCCATCTTGGATTACGTAATGACGTCATTTTAACAATTTTGTAATCCCCCTACCTAGGGACCATGACCATGATGGTGTGACTATAGACCCAATGGTTACCGAGGAGAAGACGTTTGAAAATGTTCACGGACGACGGACGACGACGGACACATTGCGGTAACAATAGCTCACATGAGCTTCGCTCAGATGAGCTAAAAAACTTAACCAAAAACTTCAACAAAAAAAGTTAACCAAAAAAGTTAACCAAAAACTTTAACCAAAAAACTTAACCAAAAACTTCAAAGTAATTTGACCTTGACATTGGGCACAGGGGCCGCACGGGAGGGGGGTAGAATGAAAATATAGATGATGACAAACAGATATCTATTTCAGTCAATAAGATATCTGTTTGTCAGAAAGAGATATCTTGTTGATTGAAAGATATCTTCTTGAATGAAAGAGATATCTTATTGACTCAAAGAGGTATCTGTAGCTCTGAAATAGATATCTCTATGATAATAACAATATATATATCTGTTTCAGAGTGACATATATCTCTTTCAGTCAATAAGATATCTCTTTCAGTCAATAAGATATCTCTTTGACATAACGAGATATCTGTTTAGATTCAATGAAATATCTTGTTGTATGAAACAGATATCTTCTATGGTGAAATAGATATCTTGTTAAATCAATTAGATATCTATTTGACTTTTTCATATAGGTATCTGTTTGATCGACTACTTAACAGTAACTGTTGCTCCCTGCAAGTCATATAATTATTATCCAATCAGAAAATAGTAAATAAATAAGTTGATTGTGTGGTCCATCAGCGGGATGGTGGAAATATTTATTTTTGCGGAGATTTGGGTTTATACAAGTAAACCAGATGGCCGCGGCCTGCATGTCGCATCTTGTGGCGGCGAGGCATGGACACTAAAAAAAAACAATATAGTATAACGAAAAACTTAACCAAAAAACTTAACCAAAAACTTTAACCAAAAAACTTAACCAAAAAACTTAACCAAAAACTTTAACCAAAAAACTTAACCAAAAACTTCAAAGTAATTTGACCTTCACATTGGGCACAGGGGCCGCACAGGAGTGGGGTAGAATGAAAATACAGATGATGATAAACACCCATGTGAAGTTTCAAGGTAATGGGCAAAGCAGTTGCAGAGATATAGTATAACAAAAAACTTTAACCAAAAACGTTAACCAAAAAACTTAACCAAAAACTTCAAAGTAATTTGACCTTGACATTGGGCACAGGGGCCGCACGGGAGGGGGGTAGAATGAAAATATAGATGATGATAAACACCCATGTTTCAAGGTAATGGGCAAAGCAGTTGCAGAGATATAGTATAACGAAAAACTTTAACCAAAAAACTTAACCAAAAACTTTAACCACAGAACTCAACCAAAAACTTTAACCAAAAAACTTAACCAAACAACTTAACCAAAAACTTTAACCGGACACACAAAGTGCCGACTATATCGCGCTTTCCGCAAGCGGGCGCGACAAAAATGAAACGAAACAGATATCTTATTGAAAGGCTTCAAATAGATATCTCTTTCATCAAACTAGATATATTGTTGACTCAAAGATATATCTTGTTGACTCAAAGAGATATCTTGAACTGTCAAATATAAATCTTGTTGAGTCAAAGTGATATCTTTATTAAATTCTTAGATATCGTTTTTTAAATACTAGATATCTACTTCACAATAAAAGATATCTCTTTCCTTCAATAAGATATCTTAATAAGCCAAATAGATATCTCTTCTATTATTATACCCACTTTTTTTGTAAAAAAAAACGGTGTATTTTTTTGTTTCGTACGGGTTGTCCGTCCGTCCGTACGTCCCGTACGTCCGTCACGTTTCTTGAACTCGAAAAACTTTTCCACCTTCATACCTACGCGCCTGATATTTGGTATGTAGCTTCGTTATCATGTGCAGATGCGCAAAGTGAATTTGGATTTTTGATCCGACCCTCCATCATGGATTATCTCCCCCTTTCGGACTCAGAATTTCCCATTTTTTCCTCGTAACTCGATTCTCCACCATTCATACCTACGCGCTGATATATGGTATGTAGCTTCGTTTTTATCATGTGCAGATGCGCAAAGTGAAATGAATTTGGATTTTTGATCCGACCCTCCATCATGGATTATCTCCCCTTTCGGACTCAGAATTTCCCATTTTTTTTTCCTCGTAACTCGAAAAACCTTTTTCACCTTCCTACCTACGCGCCTTTGATTTTTATTTGGTATGTTAGCTCGTTATCCCATGTGAGAATGCGCACAGTGAATGAATTTTTGGATCCGACCCTCCATCATGGATTATCTCCCCCTTTCGGACTCAGAATTTCCCATTTTTTCCTCGTAACTCGAAAAACTTTTTCACCTTCATACCTAGCGCCTGATATTTGGTATGTAGCTTCGTTATCATGTGCAGATGCGCAAAGTGAATTTGGATTTTTGATCCGACCCTCCATCATGGATTATCTCCCCCTTTCGGACTCAGAATTTCCCATTTTTTCCTCGTAACTCGAAAAACTTTTTCACCCTTCATACCTACGCGCTCATATTTGCTATGTAGCTTCGTTATCATGTGCAGATGCGCAAAGTGAATTTGATTTTTCATCCGACCCTCCATCATGGATTATCTCCCCCTTTCGGACTCAGAATTTCCCATTTTTTTCCTCGTAACTCGAAAAACTTTTTCACCTTCATCCTACGCGCCTGATATTTGGATGTAGCTTCGTTATTCATGTGCAGATGCGCAAAGTGAATTTGGATTTTTGATCCGACCCTCCATCATGGATTATCTCCCCTTTCGACTCAGAATTTCCCATTTTTTCCCTCGTAACTCGAAAAAAAAAACTTTTTCACCTTCATACCTACGCGCTGATTTGGTATAGCTTCGTTACTGTGCAGATTGCGCAAAGTGATTTGGTTTTTTGATCCGACCCTCCATCATGGATTATCTCCCCCTTCGGACTCAGAATTTCCCATTTTTTTCCTCGTAACTGAAAAACTTTTTCACCCTTCATACCTACGCGCCTGATATTTGGTATGTAGCTTCGATCATGTGCAGATGCGCAAAGTGAATTCGGATTTTTTGGATCCACCCTCATACGGATATCTCCCCCTTTTCGGACTCAGAATTTCCCATTTTTTCCTTGTAACTCGAAAAACTTTTTCACCTTCATACCTACGCGCCTCATATTTGCTATGTAGCTTCGTTATCATGTGCAGATGCAAAGTGAATTCGGATTTGTTTTGATCCGACCCGCCATCATGGAATTAACTCCCCTTTCGGCTCAGAATTTCCCATTTTTTTCCTTGTAACTCGAAAAACTTTTTCACCTTAATACCTACGCGTCTGATATTTGGTTCGTAGCTTCATTTTGATGTGCTCATGCGCAAAGTGAATTCGGATTTTTTATCCGACCCTCCATCATGGATTACCTCCCCCTTTCGGACTTAGCATTTGGGGAAAGTGGGTATATTGCGATGGCGCGCCATCGACTTTTTCTAGTCTAATTTATTATACCCACTTTTTTTGTAAAAAAAAACGGGTATATTGTTTTCGTCACGGGTGTCCGTCCGTCCGTACGTCCGTACGTCCGTCCGTACGTCCGTGTCACGTTTCTTGTAACTCGAAAAACTTTTTCACCTTCATACCTACGCGCCTGATATTTGGTATGTAGCTTCGTTATCATGTGCAGATGCGCAAAGTGAATTTGGATTTTTGATCCGACCCTCCATCATGGATTATCTCCCCCTTTCGGACTCAGAATTTCCCATTTTTCCCTCGTAACTCGAAAAACTTTTTCACCTTCATACCTACGCGCCAGTGCCAGTATAAATGTGCCAGTGTATGATATTATTATACCCACTTTTTTTGTAAAAAAAAACGGGTATATTGTTTTCGTCACGGGTGTCCGTCCGTCCGTACGTCCGTACGTCCGTCCGTACGTCCGTCACGTTTCTTGTAACTCGAAAAACTTTTTCACCTTCATACCTACGCGCCTGATATTTGGTATGTAGCTTCGTTATCATGTGCAGATGCGCAAAGTGAATTTGGATTTTTGATCCGACCCTCCATCATGGATTATCTCCCCCTTTCGGACTCAGAATTTCCCATTTTTTCCTCGTAACTCAAAAAAACTTTTTCACCTTCATACCTACGCGCCTGATATTTGGTATGTAGCTTCGTTATCATGTGCAGATGCGCAAAGTGAATTGATTTGGATTTTTGATCCGACCCTCCATCATGGATTATTATCTCTTTCGACTCAGAATTTCCCATTTTTTTCCTCGTAACTCGAAAAACTTTTTCACTTCATACCTACGCGCCTGATATTTGGTATGTAGCTTCGTTATCATGTGCAGATGCGCAAAGTGAATTCGGATTTTGGATCCGACCCTCCATCATGGATTATCTCCCCCTTTCGGACTCACAATTTCCCATTTTTTCCTTGTAATGAAAAACTTTTTCACCTTTCATACTACGCCTGATATTTGGTATGTAGCTTCGTTATCATGTGCAGATGCGCAAAATGAATTCGGATTTTTATCCGCCTCCATCATGGATTATCTCCCCCTTTTGGACTCGGAATTTCCCTATTTTTCATTGTAAGTCGAAAAAACTTTTCACCTTAATCCTACATTTCTGTATTTGATAGTAGCTTCGTTATGATGTGCAAAGTGAATTCCGATTTTTGATCGGACCCTCCTCATGGATTATCTCCCCCACTCGGACTAAGATCACCTATCCTCATCATGACTTCATCAATTGATATTCCTCTTTCGGATCTTAGAATTTCACTATTTTTCCTCGTAGTTCGAAAAACTTTTTCACCTTAATACCTACGCGTCTGATATTTGGTTCGTAGCTTCGTTTTGATGTGCTGATGTGCAAAGTGAATTCGGATTTTTTATCCGACCCTCCATCATGGATTACCTCCCCCTTTCGGACTTAGCATTTGGGGAAAGTGGGTATATTGCGATGGCGCGCCATCGACTTTTTCTAGTTATGATATATTTTACTCTGAATAAATAGTAAAACAGCGTGCCATAAGATATAGGTATGTAAAACCTTTAACGCAAATTGTAGTCATTTGACCTTAATCTTGGCATGTGGGCCGCATGGGTGGGCTATAGAATGAAAATATGGAAGATAACAAAG